>CM068297.1:77242941-77754740 GCA_034768395.1 Linum lewisii | reverse complement strand
TAGTAAAGGAGAAGATGCTGGCAAAGAGGAGAACACAAGAAAGGGCTGAGAATGGTGATGACGAAGGACTGCGATAAATAGTGCGCGTACTCGTCTGTAATAAATAATAAATTCAGGAGTGGGGAGGGTGCTGAAGAAGAAGAAGAAGAAGAAGGTAAAAGGAATAAATGTGCGGCCGGATTGCCTTCGTTTCAGTAGGTACAACGGCAACGGCGGCTCTGTTTTGCCGTCGACAAAAGCAGGGGATACCAGTGAGAACGCGCGTAACGCGCCCCTGGGTATGAAATGGGCGAGCGAGTGAGAACCACTCGCAGATATATACCACGCGCGCGTGCACTCAAACCTGCGCGTGGGGGCGCGTCGCACGTGCATCTCACGCGTGAAACGAGTCGGGTCGGCCGATTTTTCCCGGGTCGGGTCAAAATGGTTTGAGGGTATTGGGTTTAGATCGTGGGCTTGCGGGCCTGACTTTAAAATAATGGGCCAAAAGCCTTTCGGGTCACACTTTAAATGAAAAAGCCTCAAAATGCCATCTGAGCTCCAATTTTTTAAACAACAGCAAAAATGGGTCACTCTAAAACGACGCCGTTTTATCCAATAACCGTCCTCTTGCAGAGTTGAGCCCATAATATGTGGGCCAGTTTTCTTTTGGGTCCGCCTAAAGCCCAAATCTCGTCAAAATCCAACCCAAGCTAACTCATTTCCAAAAATAGAAAAAGACGGATTTTCCAATGAAGGCAAAATAAAACCACTGAAATTTGAAAAAGGATATGTACCTATCTGTAATTAATCGTTCTCTCCGTTGAAAAATAGAACTCCTGCAAAAGAAACAACAATTTCCGGCCAAACGAAAAGACTTGTTCTGCACCGTAAATTCATTGATCTGGTCTTACAACTGAAGACTTAGAAGCCTTGAAACCTCAGGGGCCAATGTGATCAATTACACTAATCAGCACAATGTGATCATTAGCAAACACCGATGACAACAGAATTTTCATGTACATCACCTCGCGTTCAAACATAAAGTTACCAAATTAGGATAGTAGAAACAATTACTGGATTGCTGTCTAGATCACTTCAAGTTGGTCTGAGAAATGACAGCAGCAAGGCAAAGTTGCAAGATCAGATTGTACCTCAGCTGCATTTTGCTCAAGTGGAAGACTTTCTCTTCCCAAAGAAAGGATCATCAGACTCGTCAGAACTGGCCATCATGGAGAAAATTTTTTTGGGTTACGTGATGTTCCACCAGGATGCAACCCATACTCCTTCATCCAGCAGTTCAATAGTTGCAGAACTATGGGATTCATATCTGTCACATATAGTCTCTGATCCGAAAATGGAGCTAAGATGTTCATAGAGTTGTTAGAAACAGTACCAATTTCTTGCAGGCAGAGCCACGATCAACTCTAACGAGCTATGAACACGTTCCTACAGGCACATCGAGACCTTTCCCAGGACGAAAAGGCGGCAGTCTGCAAGTACCTCAACTGTCAAAACCTATCACAAGAGGCATGTGTTGAAGCAGTTCAAAACGATATGCTTCCACTGAGATTGATCGTCCAGATTCTCTTCGTTCAACAGCTCAGTACCCACCATGCTTTCAGAGAATGCTCAGACTCATTCAGATATGCACAATGCGGAGATTTCTCCGGAAGCCTAACGAGCTCAAGTTGTCCAAAGAACCAGAATCGACCGAGAGTCAATACACTAAAGGAGCAGAAACACTAAACTTCTACTTGCAGAAGGAACTTACCTCCGAGAGATGGGACTTCTTACGGAAGGAATATGAATCCACGAGCTTCAGGATTCATAGCCTTGAGCAAGAACTTGTGTCACTAAAGAAGACCATTCAGCTGCAGAAAGGTGACAAGATAGAAAGCATCAAGTCATACGGCATGGAATTAAGATCACTAAGCAAGAAGAGGAACCAAGTTGGACAAGTTACAGGCTGCATAAACTCTGTCAATGTCACTTCACAGAGAAAGTATGCCCGTAAGCTGCTTATGTTTTTTCGAAGGATCAGCTTGTTTGGAAGTCGAAAATCAAAGCGAAAGAACAGCTGCTCCAGGGCTATTGGCTAAATCAATGTAGTATAAGCAAGTAATAGGCTTCAAGATCTATGAACATTGAAATGTAAAACTATATTCTGAAGGAAAATAGCAGATAAAGATTACAGTACTAAGGGCTTCATCAGACTACAGAAACTGAACTGAAGGTTCAGATCTTCATTGCTTCACCAAAATCAAACTAATATGTAATCACAGTATCTTTCACAATCAAGTCGAGTCGATCAAGGAAGCTCCACCTTACTCAGACTGGAATCGACATGGCAAATACAGCAATCCCAAATGAGAACTTATGTGATCACGATTCCAACAAATTCAACAATTTTCCAGAAGAAGATCACGAGGGGGGAGAATAATTACCGAAACAACTCTAAAGCGTTTTGATTGGAAGTCTCCGGTGAGAACTTGCTCCCGGGAAGTTCTGACGAATCTTCGTATTGTTCATCTCGGCAACCACTGAGCCGAGGGAGGACATCTAGAAGAAAGACGATCCGAGAAGAGAGTTAATAGCAGAAGAAGAAATAGAAAGAGATGCAGAGGATGATGAATGGAACATTAAGAAGCTTCCGTTCCGCCTTCGTCTCAGTTCTACGGCTGCTCTGTCTTCCACCGGCTAGATAACAGTCAACACGCGCGATTTCTGGACACGGAGCTTGGATTTCACGAGGCGCGTCAGGACCACTCGCATCAAACTTACAGCGCGCGTGGAGTAAAAAGCGCGTGAGTGCGCGTAGGCGCGTGTTGTACACGCGTGAAACGAGTCGGGTCGGCGTTTTTTCCCCGGGTCGGGTCAAAACAGTTTGTAGGATAGGGCCTTCAGAGCGTGACACTGCGGGCCTGAGCTAAAAAACCTGGGCCATTTCCCTTTCGGGTCGTGCCTTAATTAAAAAAGCCTTAAAATCCACTCTGAGCTCCAACTTTTTTAAACAACCGTAAAAAATGGGCCATTCTAAACGACGCCGTTTTAGCCATTTAACCATCCTCTTGCAGGCCTAAGCCCATATTATGTGGGCCATTTTCCTTTTGGGTCCGCCTAAAATCCAAAAGCCCTTAAAACCCATTCTGAGCTGCAACTCTTAAAAATATAGGTTTCCGTAAAACGTTGTCGTTTCGAGGGAAGAAAATTAAAAGCCTTTTCCGGCCATATCTCTGCTTCAACTGATCGCCGACCAAAAAAGGATAAACTGACGCCGACGCCGCCGAGGCAGAGTGGGGAATCAGACTCATCATGATGTCATCATCTTTCATCAGGAGATAACTCGCACCCTTCAACTTGCTTGCTTGCTTTTCTGCAACTAGTCTCCAATATGTGAACTTGTGCAGAAAGATAGCAGCTTGAACCACTAGAGAGCTTCCTCTGCATACGTTTCCTCGTCATAAACAGGTTCTCCTTCGAGATATCATCTTCATCATTGTCTGAGATAGCTTCAGCGAAATGAGTTATCAAACAGCAGAATGTATCTTATCTTACCCAGTTACCCTCGATCCAATAAGTCTTGAGGTTTATGATCACTGTCATTGAATCTTGAACAAAGAAAATTCAGAGAAGAGGGTTAATAGCAGAAGAAGAAGCAGAAAGAGATGCGAAAGATGATCAACGTAAGAATCATAGCAGTAGCTTTAATCACTCCTTAACTTCAGCCCTTGTTTGTACTATTTAAATCATAATATTATAATCAATTCACCATTTCACTTAGAACCTTCTTCGCTGGCCTGATCACTGCTACTACCCATCTACTTCAAACCTTCTTCTATCTGCTGCTTAGAACCTTCTTCCATCTGCTTAGGACCTTCTTTGTTGGCCTGGTTGCTGCTACTATTCATCTGTTTTGGACCTTCTTCGTTGGCATGGTCTCTGCTATTAGCCATCTGCTTCAAACCTTGTACGTTGTCTTAGTCGCTGCTACTAACAATCTGCTTCGAACTTTCTTTGTCGGTCTGGTCATTGCTGCTAGCCATCAGCTTTGAACCTTCTTCAATCTTCTTATAACCTTCTTCTATCTGCTTAGAACCTTCTTCCATTTGCTTCGAACCTTTTTCTATCTGCTTAGAACCTTCTTCGTTGGCCAGCTGGTCAGTGCTACCATCCTTCTGCTTCACATGTGGTTCAACGTCTTCAAGAGCTTTAAGAGCCTTGTTGAAGAATGAGATGTAAGCTGATGATGTTGAAACTTTGGCAAGTGTGTGTAATCTCTTCCACATTCACCGGCTGGAAATTCAGTTCCCCGTCATCATTTGTGTCACTGGTATTGCTGTCATCAAAGTGGGCAGTTAATGAACCGGCTTTCAGTGACAGATTTCACATGAAGTTCAATGTCTTCAGGACCCTTGTTCAAGAATGAGATGTAATGCACAATCCAGAGGGAAAACACTGAGATAATAATGTTCCAAAATAAAGTGAAGAACTAGAGCTAGTTCAGATATGTCGAAGAAAGAACACGAGACTACGAGATTGTCCTTCCTTGAAAGATGATCAGTATGATGAGGAAGCAACCCTATTCATCTTTGAAGGTATGAACCTTTTCTCATTGCACTGCTCTCTCATTTCCTGCACTAACCCCATTGTTATAATGATGTAAGACAAGAAGAATCCTAACATGTAAACCCCAGATTTAAATCATGCAATATAATGCCCCTTCATTTCCTGGTTAAAGCTACTAATACTAATTAGTTCCCTAGAACGCAATCAGCTGGGAAAAATCTAGTTGGATTCAGAATCAGGCCTACTGAACTTTAATCACTGCTATCATGGCATCATCTAATTAAATAGTAAATACTGAGAACATGAATTATTACTATACACGCTAGCTAACCACTCAAGAGACTAGATTACTCAACATAATAGTAACTCACATAGACATCAACAAGTTTCTGGAGATCGAATTGAACCCCATTAGATGTACTTGGTTCTTCTGTACCTGCATTTCTCTAACAAAACACACACACAGAAACCACTAATAATTAGCATCACAAGACGACTTCAATAGAAATCCCCGGATACTTACAATCAGATGGACTGGCATTTTCATATTGTTTACCCCAATGTTTGACCAACCACTGCATCTGTATAGAAAGCAATTCTACCTTGCAATACAGATCATCATTTTCCTCAACATCACGTTTTAAAGCTTGAACAACATGTTAAGCATCCCTATGCACATCAACATGTTCTGCTTTTCTTTTGGGTTTGCAGTTTGGATCTAAGCTGATGGGGTTTTGTCTTCTGAAGTATGATGCTGGTGACAACTGTAAATGTGACCACAAGAGGACCCTATAACAGACTGCAGTCTTCTTGTTGCATAGCCATTTACAGAACTATATGTGTGATTGATTATTACCTTCTCCTGTCGATCTCTTAACTATGTAATGTTATATGAAGATATAAGAGAAACCAGTTTTGTTAGCTACTCAGTCACTTTAATGATGATTAAGCTCGCAAAGGACTTCACTTTAATGCTTGCTTCTAAACCTTGTAGATAATCTAATGGCAAAGGAAAGGAAACACAGAAGATCGATACCAAATCATTCAACGATTTTCTAGCAGAAGACTCTGAGGGAAGAGAAGTTGGAGGAATTGCAGTAATTTGATTATATGAACTGCAATTTCTCTCTCTCTCTCGTGTAGGAAAGAATAAAAAGAAAGAAAGCCAAAGATTGTTTGCAGTCCTCTAAGTTCCAATTAAGGTTTTCATTAGAGAGTGTTTTGTTTACCATCTTGAGTCTTGAGTGGAAGATTGTTCAAACCAGAAAAGCTAATTAAAGGTTGATCATATATTTTTGGAAGATTGCTGTTGTTCACGAGATGACAGCACCAAATATAGGCTTATTTATTACTTATTACTTTTGCCACCCTGGAGGACGGATGTTCAACAACCATACCCTCTCCTCTCTCCTCTCCTCTCCTCCTTTTTATTTTTCTCATTTTTCATTTTTCATTTTTTAACTTGAGAAAAATTAATTTTGTTTTTCTCTCTTCTTCATCTTTTTTTCCTTCTAGGATTTGAGACACTCTTTACTTCAATTCATAAAAGAAAAAATCTACCTTGTTATTGCAAAATTATATTTTCTACGACACCACCATGAATCAATTCAACAAAGTTATGAAAAGGTTAGATATTTTTTATTTGGTTTTTGTATAGTGAATTCCAGTTACATCGAGGCTAATCATAATATCAATCTCTAATGTGAACCATATGGAACTTCAATGGTATTTCAGGCAGTAATTTTTAATCGGCATGGAGGTAGGTTGATCATTTACAACAATGCTAATAAATGTGATAATTTCATAAAAGATTGAAGCAAGAAAAACCATGGCTAATCTTCTGCCAAGATTAGAGTCAATTCAAAATGCACAAAACTCAAAGCTATCAACAACGGCAGAAGATGGGCAGTCAACCAAAAAACCCCCACAGAGCTCCGTCACCTTCATCTATGAGGCCAAAATAGTCGACAAAATCCGAAACGTTACGGTCACATGGAGCAAGAACGTGGGCAACTACATCCTCGTAATCAACGTCGAAAACCCTAGCACCGAGGAGCCCTACACTTTCAAGCTCGACATAAAAGCGTGGCAGTTCTGGGGCAAAAAGGGGTTGAAATCCTTTGACGTGGACGAGAAGCGAGTGGACGTGTACTGGGATTTTCGGCAGGCAAAATTCTCGACAAGCCCCCAGCCATCTTCAGACTTCTACTTGGCGTTGGTGGATCAGAACGAGGTGAGCTTGGTGTTGGGAGACATGAAGAGCGAGGCGTACAAGAGAACCAAGAAGGAGCCAACTGTGGAAAAGCCAGTCTTGCTGTGCAAAAAAGAAAACGTGCTGGGCAAGAAACTGTTCTGCACCAAGACAATGTGGCAGCACAACGATCACAAGGAGCATGATCTGACTATAGAGACGTCGATATCGGGTCTGGGGGATTCGGAGATGTGGATAAGCATAGACGGGTTTGAAGTGATTCATATAATGAACCTGCAATGGAGATTTCGTGGCAACGAGAACTTGACGGTGAATGATGTTCCTGTGCAGATATTTTGGGATGTGCATG
Source organism: Linum lewisii (assembly GCA_034768395.1). Classification (NCBI taxonomy): domain Eukaryota; kingdom Viridiplantae; phylum Streptophyta; class Magnoliopsida; order Malpighiales; family Linaceae; genus Linum; species Linum lewisii. The sequence continues at coordinate 77,747,631 of CM068297.1, read as the reverse complement.
ACTGGTTGTTTAATGACTCCGGAACTGGGCAAGGGTTGTTTGTTTTCAGTCCTGGAACTGTTGAGCCAAGTAATAATAAAGGTGCAGGTGGTTCCAAAGTTGCAGAGATTAATAACTCATCGTCGTCGTCGTCTTCGTCTTCGTCGTCCACTGATAATGCAGAGTTTTTTCATGTTATTTATGCTTGGAAGTTTGAGTAATTTTATATTTTTCTTCCTGTTTTTATGTGTGCTGTGTGTATATGTATATGTTAATTCCTCATAATATAGTAACTATGTGAGAGATCATACATAGTAACTCACAACTCAAAGTGTTAGATAAATTTCACACGATTGCAAAAGCCTCCTGTTGGGTTTAGATCAAAACATACACAAGATGAAGAAAATTCTCAGTTACCTAATTCTGGGATATCCATCTGCAATATCCGAGTTTCTCAAAGTACATCCTTCCTACTAATGCAACATTTCAGAAAGCTGCTGGATGATAGAGATGTACAAAAGGATTGATTGGTTTGTACTATTGTCACCTCCCGAAAATTCTCGTAGCCGATGAAGTGAGTGAAGATGTGAGGAATTTCAAGCCAGTAGATCCACCTGGGAAGTAGGAGATTCCATAGTATGCAAGTGCCATCACCTACACCAGTAAGTAAAGAAGATGAACATTTAAGGAAAGCATCCAACATTTACGGGTCTTCAAACAGGAGGGTCTAACTAGTTAGCAAAGCCAACTTCCATTTCCACACAAGGAAGGTACCGATGAATGATTCTTTCCTCTGCGCGTTCATTCAGCTCATTTTGGATTTCGACAAGCTTATTTCAAGTTTCATGTGCTTCTTTAATGTTAAAGCCTCATGTTGCTCGAGTGAATTGCTTGTATGAACTCCATACTAAACTGTCAAGCATTACTATACCATTCTTTAATGGCAAAAGACTGACATTACGTCATTACCAGCACCAAAATTTAGCCACGTCCAGAGGGAAGAGGTAAGAAAGACAGAATGACAAATATTAAACAAACAAAGAATCACCAGTTTACCTGTATAACAGAGAAGAGTACTGAAAGAACGTAGCTGTGTAGCACCATGGAAACATATATCGTACCTACCATACTGCCTATGAACCCCAACGAAAATGGAAGTCTCTGCAAGCATATTCAATGCACGGGGAAAAAAACTATCAAGATTAGCATACCAAAGATCATAGTTTATATTACACCAATCCAGAAAAACGTACCTCTTTCGATATCATATGCGCAAATTGATTCTGTGGGCCTTTGAGTGCAAATAATGATGCGATGATGAATAAACATCCAAGAGTGAAACATATTGCAAACTTCTGCGGCACAATTACTATTACCGGAAGGAAGAGAGAAAATCCGATGAAAACAAAGAATACACCAGTTGCTAGGAATAAGCCGAAATACATAAGGGCTTTCCCTGAAGGTATATTACTAGTAGCTGTCTGTAAACTCCCAGGCATATCTCTAACTCCTTTTGAAACCCTGGACAGATAAGAAAATTGCACATAGAGGACATTAATAATTTGTCAACTTGCTCACGTTCCTCAGAATTGTTTCTCCACTTTGTATACTGAAATGCAGTCAGCAGATTACAATAATTTCAAATTTCCAACAAAATTCAAAACCTTTTTACAGAAGCACAATCCAAGAATGAGTAAAATACCAAAATGACTACTTTTGAAGCTCAATGTTTCAATCAGGGGGGGATTATTATGAAACACTGTTATCTTATTATTCGATTGATCAAACTTAAGTGAGGAGCAAAGGAACTCACACATTGAAGGTACCGGTGACCGATTCGTTGGCGGAGCGGACGGCAGATTCGAGATCGAATCCGATACTGATTCCGCTGCTCTCATCGGCGTCTCTGGATGTGGCGTAGGAATTCCAGTCGGACAAAAGAGACGAGGAAGGCTTCTGATGCTGCAGCTGCTGATCTTCGCTGGCGTTACCTGTGAACCAACTCTGTGCCATTTTCTGCATCGTGATGTGCTCTTGGATCTACAGAAACATAAATTCAAGGGAACGTCAAGAGGAAATTGAGACGAACCCTACGGATCGTGAAAGTTGTTGCAGTTGAGCTCAGCTGGTGCTTTCTTCCGTCTTCGGTGAATCTCGGTCTTTCAAAGCTTCAAAAAAAAAAAAGAATGGAAAACCCGCGCGTGACAACACGCGCTCGTGCGTATGACATGGGTCGGCGAGTGAGGACCAGTCGCAGATATTTGCCACGCGCGCGTGCATCCAAAAGTGCGCGTGGGGGCGCGTCGCGCGTGTATTACACGCGTGAAACGAGTCGGGTCGGCCGATTTTTTCCGGGTCGGGTCAAAGGCTATATTAGGGTTAGCCCATTAGACCGTGGCATGGCCGGCTTGGACTACAGAACTTGGGCCATTTCCTTGTCGGGTAGCGCCTATGGCCCAATACCCCTTAAAACCGAGCCCAAGCTCGCCACTTTTTAAACAACAGTAAAAAATTACCGATGACTAATTTGACTATAAATTAAACTTAGGGGACTCATGGCCGGAAATTGATAAATTTAGGTCCCCATTAGTAGTTTTTTGCCCCCTTCCGTCAAAATAACTAACAAAATTGGTGGGAAAATTGAATAAAATCTTCGCTCAGCAAACATCGGCGCCGGCGATAATTTGGCCGGGAATCACTGGAGAAATGGAAACGCCAATGAGAAGAGAAACTAGAAGCAAGCAGCTTGCTCGGGGATGCAATGCAATCGTTGTTCTGGCTCCAAATTTCATTTAAGCTATAAGGAACGAAGAAGTCGACAGGCAGCCGGCCGCCGGTAGAAGAAGAAACCCACCATTGATCGGAAAATATTACGACGACGAATATCTCAATGCTGAACCTGATTTGAACATGTACAGAGAGATAGATGAGCTCCATCAAAGTAACAAGTTTGTTTTCATGTGAAGGGCTAGAGTATCTAAAGCAACATATATTTCATCTGCTCTCTTATGAGATATATCACAAGCAAGAAAGGTGTGGACTTCATCTCTATCTTCAATCCAACTATACCCAGGACTCTTATGCAAGCCTCTCTCTTTGACAACATTTCTTGTTCTATTCAAATCCGACCATCTTCTGGAATAAGCATACAGATTAGCCAACATCACATAATTCCCACTTTCCTCTGGTTCTAGTTCAAACAGATTCCTCGCAGCTATCTCCCCCATCTCAACATTACCATGAATCACACAACCTCCAAGCAAAGCACCCCATAAAATTGAATCAGGCACCATGGGCATCCTCTGGATCAGCTCATATGCTTCTTCCAGCTTCCCTGAACGGCTCAGAAGATCAACCATTGCTGTGAAATGTTTTAATGTGGGTTTCATGCCAGAGTTCTCCATCATTCCAAACAGTAAACGACCCATCTCAACAGTTCCAGCATGAACACATGAACAAAGAGTTGAAAGGAAAGTAACTTCATCAGGTCTGTACCCAGTTTCCAAAATTTTCTGGAACAGAGATATTCCTTGTTCCCCGTACCCATGCATGGCATAAGCCGTCAGCATTGCGTTGTGGGTCACCAAATTTGGCTCTAGTATCCGATTATAAGCTGCCATTGCATTCTTGATGCTCCCGCATTTTGCATACATGTCCACCACAACTGTTCCTATATGAAGATCACAGTCATACCCTCTTCTAATTGAGAGGCCATGAATCTGTTTCCCCCTTTCTAATGTGGCCAACTTGGAGCAATCACCTAGAAGTAATCCAATTGTATAAGCATCTGGGATAAACTTGGAGCTGTGCATTTCAGATAACACCTGCGTCGCTAAGTCCAGGTTGCCATTTTGTAAATGACATTCCAGAATGCCATTCCACGTGTATGAATTCGGCTCATGACCATCTTCCTTCATTTGCTGAATCAAAACTCGGACTTTCCCAGAATCGTTTAAGGTAGCGTATCCAAAGATCAAGGCATTCCAAGTGGTGATATCCTTGTCAATAACTTCATCAAATGCCAACTGGGCAGCCACTATGTCCTGACATGAACAGTACATGTCGACAAGAGCTGCTCCCACGAATGCATCAGACTGCAATCCTCTGCCAATAGCAATGGAATGTATCTCCTTACCCTTTCTCAAACAAGACATATTAGCACAAGCAGTCAAGGCACTCCCTAACGTGTAAGAATCTAGTGCAGCAATCCGTTCCAGTGTCATCAAATCTTTAAACAAACTCAATCCTTCTAAATACTGCAAGTTATCCACGTATCCTGCAATCATGGAGTTCCACGAAATTAAGCTTCTCTCAACTCCCTGAAGCTCCATTTCATTAAAGAGTTGCATTGCCTTGGACACGACTCCATTCTCGCAATACCCAGCAATCATTGTATTGTAGGAAACCTTGGTTTTCTCTGCAAACTTTGAAAAGATTTTGTGCGCGCTTCCCATGTTGCTGCATCTCCTATATACATTAACCAATCCATTCACTACATAAGTGTTAGCCATAAACCCATGCCTCACGATATAGCCGTGAAGTTCCTTGCCAAGCCTATTCCTTCCCAGCCTAGCACACGCTGGAAGAACGCTTGCCACAGTTCGTGAATTCGGCTGGAGACCCTCTGCTTGCATTCTGGACAACAAATCTATGGCTTCCTCGTCAAAACCATTCTGCGCAAACCCACCTATTACAGCACTCCAAGATACTAAATCAGGCTTCAAATGATCAGAATTCTGCATCTTCTGCAGAAATGACAAAGATTTATGAACCATTCCATTAGCTGCACAAGCAGTAATGACGGAGTTCCACGTTATATTATCTGGGTCTGGCATCATCTCCAGAACTTTGACAGCGTCTTCCAAGCTTCCGCATTTACCATACGTATCTATCAAAGCATTGCCCACTGAGACATCAAGATGAAACCCAAATTTGATCACCATACCGTGTAGCTGCCATCCAAGTTCCAGCATGTCAAGCCCGCTACAAACCTTGAAAACCGACGAAAACACAAAAGGATCCAAAGCAACATCTTGAAGCAGCAATTCTCCGAAAACGGAAACAGCATCATTAAACAGTCCGTGGTCCAAATGCACACCAATGATAGTTGTCCAAGCGAACAAGTTTCTAATAGGCATTTTGTTGAACAGGAGCTTTGCATCCTGCAAACAACCACACCTCCTGTACATTTGGAGCAACTTGGTGTTGACAGACTCGTGGAGTCCATACCCAATTTTGATGGCGTGGGCGTGAACCATTTTCCCCACATGTAAGGAAGAGCAAGAGTTGAGACAGGAGAAATCGATATAATACATGGACTGTTGATTTTCTTTGGGTATGGTAACGCCAAGGCCTCCTGGTACAGAGTGGTGGGAGTGGGGGAGTCTTCTTCCCTGTAGTGTCCCATAGGATTTGATAGCCAACACTGGTGGAGTGTGGAATCCAGCAGATGTTTTGGAAGGATAGATAGTAGCAGAAGAAGAAGGAGAGCACGAGCTGATTGAAGCAGCCATCTGCAAAAACAATGGTGGGATATTCTATTCTATCCTATCCTATCCTATCTTCTTCTGCTTAAAATGGATATGTGGTTACTGGTTCTTGTCATGGAGAAACAACTCAAAGTTGATAAATGGAAATTAAACACATCATAGAGGACAAAAGCAACCCACCAAACCTCTCAATGTCAACATCGAATCGCTCGAAATATTCCTTCTGAAGATAACACTCAGTCAGAGCACCATTATCATCAATTCATCATCCCTTATCATCGTCAACCTGCTTCAAATTATCTATAATCACGACATTAGCATCATTCGACATCACGAAATCAGCTCCCGCCTCGATCAAGTACTCTGCACCACCGAATCCCGCACCCGCACTCGTAGGGCTTCCATTTGATTGCCTGTAGAGAGAGAGCTTCCAGAACTCCCATTGAGCTTTCATGGTAGTACAAGGAGCCGCCAGTGTCAAATTCGATGCCCCTGTCCGTTTGGCGATGTGGGTTGCAGCAATTTACCTTAAAAGTTCCCATCTTTAGACAGTAACAAGCGCCGCCGGGCTTGCAGAAGGGGGTCTGATTCCAGCTACGGAACTCTTCTGTCTTCCATGAAATAGCTGCTTGTGAAGCAATGGAGACAGGGAATACAAGGACAAGAACTGAACGGCGGCCAAAAAACACAGCGAAAAGAGAAGAAAGAAACTCTTCGCGCGTACATGACACACTGGCGCGTGTAACTGAGGGGAGTGAAACACACGCAGGCCATGTCACCCCCACTCGCAAAATTGGCACGTGTACTACACTCGCGCGTGTACGACACGCGTGAAACTTTCCGGGTCGGGCCAAAACGGGAATAAGGCCCTGGCCTTTTGGGCGGAGGGTGGCCAGTCCAAGCCCAAAAATGTGGGCCAAAACCAATTCGGGTCGGCTGAAATTCCCGACCCCCTCAAAACCCGGTCGGAGCTAGAGACTTTCCAAACAACCTGTGAAAAATACCCATTTCCAATACGACGCCGTTTTCTTCCCAGAAGCGTGAAAATTACAAAATTACCCGTCTCCAACCCCCAAAATCACCACCAGTGGTTCGGACGTTTCTCCGATTGGCCTCCAAAAGCTAGCAGCGTCGAAGAACAGTTCTAGCCTTCCAGTTATCAAACAGAAGATTACATTTTGAAGGTGCTGAAACCGATTCCTCCCTTTCTTTCTATCTCTCCCTCTTCCGTCGTCTCAGATTGATTGACTTTTCAGATTGAGTTGCGCCGACTCTTAACCTTGTTTCTGGCTTTCTTTTCTGTCAGGAGGAGGATGTCTGTAGCCCAAGCTGTTGGCTCCTTACCTTTGGTCTCACTCTCACCAGGTATTTTCTTCACTTGTGTGGATGTTATAACTTGATACTGTATCAATTTGAGATGAGCTTGCTTGGTGGTTCAATTCATCGCGAGTCGCGAAAGGATTTTAGGAGAAATCCCTTCTGCAATCTGCATGTCTAAGAGTTTTGATTGTTTACTGGAGCTTTGGTCTGTAGATTGTTCAGTTTTTCAACTTCTAGAAACAGCTTTGATATAGAACAACTGTCATATTCTTTTTCATCTTCTCTTGTAAAAAGCAAATCTTGGGGGTCGATTGAGTGGCCAAAGCAAGCAAATTGAACATGGGACAGCCACAAGTCTTTCACATCACCAACTTATGGTGTCTAGCACAGTGAGGCTTCCAACACAGTTGGCTAATCCAACGAAAAGTCATTCTGCTGCTTTGGTGAGACTTCGTGCCTTAATTGTTAATTGTTATATGTGTAATCTTGATCTGTGCCTTTTTGTTTTCTTGTTATTAATGGAAAGAATGTTTGCTTGTTTATATAGATGGCTTCCTCAGTTTTTCCAGATTTAGTTCGGTTTAAGAGAAGCATGACGAAATAGTAGTCTAGGGCCTCTAGATCAACATATTCAACTCTTTCAATATATGCAAACCCTCCTTTCTCTACTTAAGTTGCTACGAGTTTGGTCTATCATTCCTGTTTCTCCCCGGTGGATTCCATTGTGTGTGAATAAGGATTTATGGAGAAAAGCTTGTAACTTTCCTGGAGATCATATCCATTTAGCTTGATTTTGACCTCTTAATTCAACTTCTGAGCAAAACAAGCTGCATTATAGACTTGTATTACTTGATATTCATGGATTATTTCCAGATGTTCATGTTATTTGGAAAAAGGTAAATGATTGCAAGTGCAAAGAGTTGACAAGAAATATATAACTAATAAGAGTGATTCAAGTAAATTTCAAACAACAGTCCCCTCGTATCTAGTTTTCTTTTTTAGTTACTCTTTCTTTCTTTCTTATGTTCCATAGAGTAAGGAAAAACAATCTGATGTTACTTGTACTTTTTTCATGTAGAATGTAAGATGTTCAGCCTCTGGCCAGACTCAAACTGTACTCAAGCAGACACCAACCATAACGAAGGCTCCTGTAAAAGGTAAATTCCATTTGTATTTGGACCTAGTTGTGCAGTAGCAGTATAGTGTAGGTAATCTCGTAATAGTTTGTCGTCCTGGTAGCTGTTTACATTTCAGTTTTTTTTTTTTCATGTCACGTAGTTGAACAGAATAAGATAATTACACGAGTAGTACCATTGGCAATTGTGGCTTCAGCTTATTACAGGGTTCAATCATGTGACAATTGTTTCTTGTCAAACTGTTGATAAATTGAATGAATGATTGCTTAGTAATGTGGTTGATTGAATTCCAGAACCGACAAAGAACCCGAAATTGATGACGGGGGGACAGGGCTTCCACCTGGAGATGATGGAGGCGGTGGTGGAGGTGGTGGTGGAGGAGGGAACTGGTCTGGTGGATTTTTCCTGTTTGGATTCCTGGCGTTCCTGGGATTACTGAAAGACAGCGAGAGTGACAATGAAGATAGAAGGTGATGATGGTGGATTGAAAGAGACGTCATTTGAACATGTTGTTATTCAATGTCATAGTTATTGCCACCTATCTTGTCCATTGGGTCTGGCAGATTGAAAAGATGAGATCTTGCTCTAGCAAAAATGAGAACTGACCAAGTTAACATATTTTTATTTTTATGAATGCATGATATTGATTACATCAACAGAATGCAGCTTAAGTAGTTCTCGTCAAATCCAGGAGCTGCACTAGCTCCAGATTAGCTCCCAAAAAACTGCAAATCCCACAAGAACCAGTAACACATATCCATTTTATGCAGAAGAAGATATGGCAGAATAGAATAGGGAAAATATTTCATTGTTTTCCTGTTCATTCGTGATTGCTCTTTCTGTTATGTGGAGCTTTCGTTGTCCGTTGCTATTGACTGAGATAGTGAAGATGAAAGTGGAAGATGATCGTCGTAAGACTCTGTTATTGTCCTCTATCGAAATTGACCTATGTGTGTATTTCAATGAAATGGTAGGTGTTCAAGATTAGAGATAATTCTGGGTTCATGGGTAGGTTCATTTTGAGAGCTTTGACATTTGTATCCAGACTAATCTGATCTGATACAATTAGTCTTACCCATTGTTTCCCCGAAGAAATCATATCGATACGAATGGTCTTATTGGTTGGAACTTAAACTATTCGTCAAAATAATTTGGTACAATGAAGATTCAATCACATTAATAACATTAAAGAGTGTACATATAACACGTACAAAGCCTGTAAAAGAGCAATGATCCAGACTCAAGTGGTGGAGGAGAAATGTGAAAACTTACATTAAAATTGAGTGCCACACCAGATTGTTACAAGTTACTTAAACTATACTAATCTCTCTCAAAATCTAACAACAAACAAAGAGGACCACTTCAGTTCTGGGTTCGAAACATCAAAGAGAAGAGAACCACAAGAAACAGATCCTGATGTATGCCTAATGTCCACCCCTCCCCCACAAGGCATATTCATGTTCTTATTTAAGCACCACCATGGTGTCATTTCGCCTCCTCGCCACCATCAGCAGCTGAACTTCCCTGGCCATCCGCACCGGTAGTACCAGCATCAGATGCATCTTGTTTATTGGGTCCACTTGATCCACTTGCAGGTGGCGGTAGGCCACTGTTTCCAAGACTTGTGTCAGCTTGCATCGCATGCATGCCATTGTTGTTGACCCCTAAAGGCCTCATTCTCATTTGAGCATGCATTGCCGCTTGCTGGTGTAACTGCTGAGGATCCTGCATTTGATGCTGGTTATTGAATTGTACTGGCATCCTCGGTGGAAACCCCCCTCCTGGCTGCTGCCCCATTGCTGCTGCTTGAGGATGCTGCATGTAATATGCTCCTTGTTGCATTGTTGCTGGGTGGTGCGGAGCCATCTGGATTTTCGTTCATAAATATCGAGTGAGACATGCAATGGAATAGTAAATTTGCAGAGGATCATTCTATTTTGTTTTACCAACCTGAGGAGGCATTGCAGCAGCGGGTCCCTGTGGTTGTGCATCAGCAATAGCTGCTAGATACATTAGATTCTTTTGTAGTTGTGCCTGGTATCTGAGGTCAAACCAAATAGGGGAAGATAAGAAACACGGAGTATACAGAAAAAAATGTCATATGTATTTGTTCGACAAGCAAATCAACTTATGTAGACAGAGAAAATGCTACACAATTTTACAATTCTCATGACCAATGACCAAATTAATCCTCTATATCTCTATCTTATTGACATCGATATAACTGCGAGGGCCATCAAAATGAATAGTAACCAGTGTAGTAGTAACAGCAGCTATTGGAGTCCCAATCAGATGATGCACAAGGCTAGACAACCAGGCGACGAACTGCTTTTGTAATCATTTTCCTTTAAACATTTGTTTCTTCAAACCAGCACTGGCTAGCTCACACAGAATCAAATATCAAGGAGACAATCGAGAAACTATTCATGAACCTACTATGTCTGGTAGCATTTCATGCATGCTCTAACTAAAATATATATGTTTGTTTATATCAACTTAGATCAAGTACTATTAGCTCCAAAGTTCGAAAACGGGGTGTTATGGTATGTTACTATCTACTCTCTCGAAAGTTTGATTTAGAAAATGTTAGGGTCCATTAGAACCCCAATGGTAGGTTGGTATTTCCAATGAAAAAGACTTCTATTTTTTAGCTCGCCTTTTCAAACCACTGATACCAAATTAATGCTTAAAATTAACCATTCATACAATCCAGTATTTGTAATACTTGTGTTCTCCAAATCGAAGCATTTTCAGAACCTCAACATCCAAGCAACCTCCAATAAATGCTGAAAGTTGCAACAAGCACTGGAATTTGCAATATTACAAATCCAAAGGAATATAGTCAACTTAAATCAAAATGAATGAGGGGAAGTCATGATGGCTGGAAGAAGTTAGACAGCTTGTCCATATTTCAGGTCTCATACAAGTCAAATCCAAGGTTAAAGGTCAACAACACTTTAAGGAAGAAAAAATGCAAGCATAAATATGTATTATGCAGTTGCCACCACATACTAAACAAGAACAGAGATGAAACAAATGACTGCTTACTCAGCACATTCAGCCAGTTTGCCAAGGTTTTGATTGTCCAATATGGCTAGGATCAGCTTTTTGTTCTCATCAAGAAACTGCATCAAGAATTAAATAGAGTCGTGCGTTGCACAATCAAACAAGCAGAAGACAAGTGCAGATAAGAATGTTGTTAGAATCGACATGAAAGTATTACAAGCAAGACAGAATGGCTGCTATCAATTTCTCCAATTAACACTTCAATCAAAGATGAGATACGGTTTAACTTTTAACATGCATAAGACGGCCCTAATCTACTATAAATGGTCATGTTTGTACCGTATAACATAATGCCATACAGGGATGTTTACATTGTATGACTAGAGCATAGAAATCTTAAGACAAACACAAGCGCCCAACAAAAGCAGTGACCATTATGGCTTCAACATCAGATGTACAATCTGTTGATATGTACCTCTGATCTACACTTCACAGTCAACTACTACAGACTTTAACCCGTTCATCAAGGCCATTGCTCTCCTCTGTTCTTTCTATTTGACCTCGACAAATAGAGCAACAAATCCTAACTGAAGAAGTTAAATGTAAACCCAAATAGGAATTAAACGTAAACCAACACAAAAAATGCATCATATTAATAAGCATTTAGCTACGTCCTTGAAAAATCTCATCCCTGTGAATATATGAATAATAAAGTACATCACTGGTAATCTCGCATCCTTAATAAGCACTTCTAAAACCTACCAACAGAGCATATGAATGAGAATCCTAAACCCTAAACAAGAAAGATAATACCTTTTGGATCTGCTCAGTAGTGATATTCTGAGGTGGAAATGAAGGCATCATTGGAATCATCTGCGGTGGCTGCTGCATTATTCTACAAGGTTCCCTTATTCTGCGCTAACTAAACCCTGAATTGTAATTTCGGCGCCAAGACTAATTGATCCCGCCAGCTGTCCAACAGCTCAAACCCTGATAAGGGTTTAGCTGAAACTTGGATTCTCCAAGTTGATTGGATACAACAGCTCAAATTTGCTGTTTCTTAAGTAACCTCGCGATTAAGAAAGGAATCAATTCACTGTTGGCTTCCTATTCCGTGCATGAACCACAAATCAAGACCTGATTGAAAAAGCGAGTAAGAAGGTAAAACACAACATCAACACTTGGCGTGCGAGGCAGTATTCAAATTGTTAACGAAAAAAAAAACCTAAACCCTAGAAAAACTGCCGGTTCTTCCAACAGATAGACCTGTGAACTCTCCTCCTGAATTAGCAGTATCTTGCTTTAAGGATGATCGACTCAATCAAGGAAAACAAACAAAATGGCAGCCACAAATTCTCAGCACAGAAAGGAGAGGATCCAATGAAGAAGAGAAGGAAATAGATAGATATAGACACTGGAATCTCTAATTGCTTCAGCTAGTTAATAATCAATCCTAAACCCCTTTGTCAGTTTCCCCAAACTAGCAGAAGAAACGAAATCGGGTACCGTGATAGCTGCTTCTGGGCCTTACATTCATTTATTGGGCCTCCATCTATCAGGCCTTAGGCCCATTGCATGACCCAAAACCTAACCTTTTCCCTAGCTTTCGCTGGCTTACGCTTAACTCGGTTGAGGATAAGTACATTCTTTTCTCTCATTTGGGAGAGCTATTTCATTCGACGAGAGAATAAGGATATAAATATGACTTCGTTCGCACACTCCTCACACGCAAGGCTAGCTTCTAAACAAAAACTTGCAATAGCCAATAGAGCCAGTTTTAGTGAAGATCCAAGTTGTCGAAAAAGGAAGTTTTTTTCTTCATCCAAATCAGATCCATGAGAAAGTTATGGACTTCAGGGCTTGCTAGCTAAGTTCAGAGCGTAGTGATGGTTAATTCTGAATCATTTTAGGTCGAGTCCACTTTCGTCGGGGAAGCCTGGTTCAAAATGTTCAACCCTCTTTCCATCTCGAACTCGGCAAGGATAAAATGTGTTCATCACTTGAAGATAGAAACTCCAACATTCATTTCCTTCATTCACAGCCTCTTGACCAAATGGGTTCTTCTCTACAAACTTCTGCACATTTTCAGCTCCACATAACTGTTCAAGATAAACTCTTATATTCCCCCCAGCACCTGCCATTACAGTTTCACATTCAGTACTAGTAGTATTTCGTTTTCACCCTAACATTTGATTTCATAACAAACAAACGCAGCATCTCACCTAGTGAGTTATCATTCATATCTTGAAAGCTGTATGAATTAGGATAGATAGCACTGTGAACCTATACAGAACAAGCAACAAGTATCATATAATACGGATGCCGGCATGCATGAATTTTGTATTTACAATGTCATAAGCATACTCCCGACTTACAGGATTAAGTAACGATTTGTAAGGAGAGTCGTCCACTAATAATGTGTTTGACTCGTTAAAATACCCTCTCTCCCATGGAAGCTGGGGGTCATGTTTTTCCCAGACCTTCTTCAGTTCTTTGAACACCAATGGTTTGTGCCTGTTCTCCAGAGTCTTGAACTGTGTTGTTGTACAATTGGATAGATCCTGCGACCAATAGTAACAGAAATGTAAATCTTATCACATCTAATAATAATATATATATATATCCACAGCATATGGATGAGTCCTTGAAAATCATAAACAGCACTCACCCAACAAAACAACAGACTGTTCTTCATATCTCCAAACAAGTAATCAACCAGGATGTCAATGTTCTTTCTGTAGAAAGTCAAATTGAATGAACACTTGATCAAGTAACAGAACTATTAACATAAACAGGAAACAAGAAGAAAGGAGTGTACTTTGTCCTCGACGACCAGACAGCCACTTCAAACCTTTCAAAGCAGAACTTGAGGAAATCCAGATAAAATGGCCTTGCAAAAACTGATACACAGAAAACATGCCAATGAGCTGAACTGCAGTAAAAACTGAATTCGATAAAGTAGTTCAAGCTGGAACTAACACTCACATGATTTAATTCCAACCCTTTTGTCTGGCTTATGATCTTTTGGAGGCAACGAAACAACATCAACCAGCAGTCCGTTCAAATCAAGAATAAGCAGCTTCTTAGAATGTGGTGAGAATGTAATCCTCACTGTTTTCATAACAGAAGGATCCTTGATTTCACCAGCACCTGACAGTATATCTTTTCCACTGTCATCGTCATCAGATATATTGACACCCGAAATAGCTGTGGTTATATCAAAACCTGGAAGCATTCCTTTATCACCGGTGTTGAAATTTTCAAGCTTTCTTCGGGTTTCCTTTCTTTCGTGCTCAACGGGACTCCCAATCAAGTGATTGCTAACGGTTTCCATACCTGTAAGTTCAACAGAAATTATTACACATTGAATCTGAAATTTTTCCTTCTTAGTCGAACGGCTTAATGAGGTTGCCAAGGTGCTTAAACAACTGTCTACCCACACGAAACCATTAATAAATGATAGTCAGTCATCTTAAGAGCGAGTTTTTGACAGGATTGAAGAAAATGTTGTAGATGATGACATACACAGACTGAAGCAACAATCTTGCTTTCTGTAATGGTTTATCTTCATGAGAAGACTAATCCTGGATCAGGTGTAACAATTGAAAGCAAGCTAGTAGCAGTTTACTACTGGTCAACAAGTAGAGGAAAATGCTATGAATAGAAGTTGAAAAGTATGAGACTTTGTAGTAATTTCATTCTCAGAATACAGTTATTAACAATTAGGATCTACAACAAAGGAAAATGCAGTGATGGGTTCTGAAGAGAAAAGTGCTTCATCAAATCCAAATAGGGAAATGGGAAACAACGAAACAGAATACCCAGAAATGTAAGTAAACTAGTTCATCAAGTTTACAAATTCAATAGAGAAACAAACCCAGAAGAGAAGAATTGAGGAGGACGGAATCGGATTTACCTCTAGAATCCAAGGGACCCGAGATCGGAGAAAAGGAAGAAGATAACTGATATACAGGGGATTCTGGCGGCTTTTAAAGGCGGCTGGCGGGCTGTCTGTCGGACTGTCTGGCCGGGAAAGGAGAAGAAACATGTCTGTCGTTTCGTTTCAGATTCCTGCGATGGAAACCCCCCGCAGTTCTACGAGGAAAGTACTCAAATAGCAAACCTTATGAATCTTCTTTGTCAATTTTTTTTCTTCGGCCAACCATACATAAAATAGATATTAAGTACCCACCCAAATCGAAAGGTTTATCACTCCTAGGCTTGGAAGGCAACGAAACGCTTGACGGGCCACATTATGGGCTGCCATATTGGATTCACGTGGAACTGCCAGCAATCTTAGTCGAGGACGGGAGTCCAAGAGAAGCACAATGTCTGACACCACCATCACGAGCAAACACCTGCCGTTGGGCCACAGCTTGCTGCACTTGTGTCGCATCCCCCTTAATATCCACGTCTCTCCACCCCCATTGAATGACAGAGCGCACAAGCGTCCCTAACCTACAAATGTAATTATGTAAATACTCTCTGTGCTTTTTGATTCCTTTTTGGTTTTTCCTTCTTCCAAAGCTAATTTAAGATTTGACTTGCAACCAATGAAAGTGAGTTATTACTTGCTTCGAAACGATTGGTCGGTCCATCGAGTTTTTTCTTTTTAGGTTGTCGTGTAAGTTTGATTATATTTAGTTCTAAGTCATGCATAATGAAAGACAAACACAAAAGCTCATAGAAGAACTTTGTCACGTGAGACCAATTGTATGTGCCACTCTCCATGTCTGACTATGGGTGTTAATGACAGAGGTAAGGTGCTTGCTTATACTAAATTAACGGTGCCGCTGGAAAAAAAGGCTATAAGAGGGATTTCCCGATTCCATAAGGGTTCCTTCAACTATCTCCCACTGTAATGACGATGGGAACTTGTATGTTTGTCTCGTCACAAAAAGCTCAATAAATGTATACGATCATTACAACTTCATTTGTACAGTCAAAATAACTATTCACATAAAATAATTTTCAAAAAGAAAATTACAAAACACCCTCCAGAAAGTAAGAAGAATAATTTTTTTAAAAAAAAATACATGAGTTTGAGTATAGTGTAGTCAAGAATAGTTTGAATCTTTGTCCTTTCTTTGGATCATAAACAACTGATAAAACTTTCATCCTAACTCCTGAACAACATAACCAAGATGAGCTTGGATAGAGGCATAAAAATATATATATATATATATATAGATAAATAGTTATGCCTTTAAGCCTTCATCTGCTGAAGGATCTTCGTGCACGTAGAAGCTTGCAGCGATGATTACGTAGCACAAGATCAACATGAGTCCTTTGAAGTAGTTAGAGGTTCCTTCCTGGATCAATATCCCGGGAAAAACGGTTAGTAAACAATATAAGTTCTATTCAAAATCCTCTCCTAACAATTCGAATTATTGAGGTGTAATAGTTCTTGATATGGTATCAGAGTCTTTGACCAATAAGAGGTCAAATGCTCGAATCCCGAACCACCAATCCATATATATTATATAAAGGCTATTGAAGCCTCCATATATGACCTTAAATTCGTTGCACAAGAAGATAGATCAGTAACCAACCAACCTGGAGGAAGAAAGCCACAACTATAACAGTGATGAAAAGCGCCGCCGTTTCAAAAAGTTGGAAGTTTAAGTCCATGGGTTGCCCCATGATCCATCCAACCACCACACAAAACGGAATCTGTACACATTACAACTGAATTAAAAAAAAAAAAAAACATAGATATCTATAGGTGCTGCTACATGCAGCCCTTGTATAAATGAATGTACCAATTAAGCAGTACCAACCCCAAACATAGATATCTGAGTTGATGAACCTATCGCCACACCTAACGAGATATCCTGCAAGAATTAAACCCCTCTTTTTGTATTAAAAATTTGGAAAATAATAAAATAGGTAATACAAATTTATATATGTAAGAAAAGAAAAGAAAAGAAAAGAAACTTACAAGCTTGTCTTTCATTGCAAACATAACAGCACTAGTGTGTTCTGCTGCATTACCAACTATTGGGAGCAAGATAACTCCAATGAAGGCAATTGGTATGTTCCATGCAAGAGATGCTCCTTCTATAGCATCAACTAAATACTCAGACAAAACAGAAATCCAAGTAGTCATTATCGAAAGCCATATAATGGATTCCAATTTCGTGATCTCGGGTGGCTCATCGTCATCATCATCAGAGGCCTCCATAGCACGAGTAGCTTCCGCGGTAGGAGAAAGAGACGAAGAATCCTTTCGGTTATTATTGAGCTGGAAAAACAGATAAGCAGCATACACTAAAAGCATAACACAACTGCTGAATCTGGAAAGAGCTAGCTCTGATTTCCCATAATGTACTTCTGTATGTGTTGAATGTAGGACTGCTGGAAATACAAGTCCCATAACTGCCATTAATAGCAACCCTGAATTCACAGTAGCATTTGCCTTGTCAAACACTTGTTCCTTTCTATAGAAAACAAGTCCACCTGCAAAGAATGCACTTCCAAGCACCAGTAACATGTTTGAAAGAATCGACCCCAGTAACGACAGCTGCACCACTCTCCTCATCCCGTTTCTCAGTGCATATGTAGCGATTATTAGCTCCGTCGCATTCCCAAACGTAGCATTCAAAAGTCCACCAACTACACCAGTTGTTGTTGAAATTATTTGTTATTATATATCAAAGAAATTAATTAAACAAGAGATATAGTAGTAGTGCATATAAATATATATATATATATATTTTATATACCAGTGGGTCCTGTGTAGAAAGCTAGCTGCTCTGTCGCGTAACCTAAGCGCTCGGCCAATGGTATAATGCCTAACAACGTTAGTAAGAAGACCCATCCCTATATATATATATATATAAAAATATATATAATTAGTGCATGCATGCATGCATGGGATTAACAATATATATGTAGCTAATTATAACTGATGATCACGTACGTTGTGAGCCTCGAGTTCATGTAGTAAAATGGCTAATGGACCAAACGGCATGAGCAAGTTTAGTTTGTTTGAGAAAACTACTATCATTATGCTCCTATATACGTTACGCTGCCTCAATGTAATACTTCCTGTCGACAATGCATCTGCTGTTAAACCAAAATCCGGTGCATGATTAGGCCGCACCTTCGGAGGCAACGCGCTCGACGTTAAAAGACTTGCTTCCTCCCGTTCGTCAGACACATTCTTACCCATTGATACCATCTGTCACAATTCAATATATAAGCAATTCATTAATACACGCAGATATATAGCAAATGAATGACTTACTTCGAGTTGTGACCGAGTTCGTGGCAAAAATTTCGGATCAACTGCTTCAAGTTGTGATCGGGTTCGTGAAAATGGCAACTTTTTACCACCTACTTCAAGATGTGATCTAGTTCGTGCAAATGGTAAATTCGTTTCCATGTCCTCAAGTTATAGGCAATAATTTATGGTATGCTCCATCAACGAGCAATGCTCACAAAATTTGTTGCCCTTACAAGCCTATATGAACAAGAGAGATCGTTACGTTACATTATGATTTTTGTTGGCATGTCACATGAAATAACTCATTATAATAACTAATTGTTACAACAAAATCAGCTCATACTTGATGTCTAAAATTAAAAAAACAATTTCGAGCAATCATAAATAAATAAAAACTAAAACCCCTTTAGATCAAAACTAGAGGAGGAGTGCATCCTCATAATTTTTTTAAAAAAAATCGCTTAGAAACCAGAATTATGAAACTAACAAAACCTAATAACATTAAAAAAAAAAATTAAACAAAAACATATGAAACAAATTACCTGTAGAATTAATGCATCAGGTCAGGTTGTGGGAGAAAAGAGAGAATATGGAGAAAATACTTTACTATTTAACATTAAAGATCTTTTTTTTTTTTTTTTTTTTTTTGTTGAAGAAGAAAAAAGGAATTGAAATGAGGATGAAGATGACCAAATTGAATTGTTACCGTATCCTCCTTATTCTTCGCTTATTCTTCTCTCATTTTCTGTTGTCATTGTTTTTTTCTATAACTTGATCCTAATTTATCTACAAATATCACTAACCTTTTGTTTTTTTTTTTATTATCAAATAGTCATTTTTTATTTTATGTCATTACTAGCTAGTTACCCGCCCTCCATTAATTTAATCTATCATGCATTGTCGTGCTCAGTTATATACCACTCTACTTAACTTGGTAAAAGGACACTTTGCTTTAGGTCTTGAAAACACTCTCATCTTCTTCTTTCGCCACTCAAAAGACAAAAGATACTCCATCAACCCCTCAACTTGGCTATGCCACCAGTACTTCAAGAACGCATCTCGAACAAAATACAAGGTCACATCCAACCTTTGGTCATCTTCTAGTCCCACGAATTCAAACATCATGCCATAATTCGCCAACCATCTACAAAGCTTCTCGGAGTTGTATGTCTCATCCAAAAACTCTTTTAGTCCATAAAACATCACCTTAAGTAATTTCATCAAAATTGACGTTGTTGAGTAACTATCTTTAAATATGTAATGCTTATGTGATGTTTTTCATCCACGTTATTATTTTTCATGGTTGAGAATGATCATCTTCAATATTTTGTTATAAGAATTAAAATGAAAATACCCAAAACAACGGTAGGGTAAAATAAATCGTACACATAGGGTAAAAAATAAACATATAATTAAAAATACATTGATATTGTATCTCAAAATTCTACCTAAGCCTGCCAAATAAACTATCATTAACACAATTTTATGATTAAGCATAGATTAATAAATATTAATTGAAATGTAAAGCATAATAAATAAATGGAGCTAAAAAAGAAAAAACTAAAAAGGAGACGTGCGATCCGACTTCTGACAGAGAAGAGAAGCAAAAAAAAAAAAAAAAAAAGGGAAGGGAAGAAATCTGAAACTGAATCCGCCCAACTTCCTTCAATCAATCCTCTCCTTCTTCCTCCTTCATATTCATCACTGGAATCAAGGTCTGGGGAAGAGGAAGAGGAGAATTTGAATCTCGTTACTCGTTTCCCTTTGCATCGATCTGATTCATTCTCTGTTATTTTATTTATTTGGATTTGGAGTAAATACGTAGAAATGTCGGGAGTCGTCGGAGGGGACAGACCAGAATACAGTGATCAGACTCATCTATTGAGATCCTATCCACACAACCACAGAGCCACCGCCGTAGAAGCCGACGATGACGACGACATCGCCGACTTGGAAATGGCTTCTCAAGTTTCCACCCCTACTTCCACCAGCAATAGACTGCCATCTGCAGCTGGTGGCAGTGGAGAAGGAATTAAAGATCTCTTTCTTAAACACTTGGATCGAGGATTCTCCGGCCGACGGTACTCGAGTCTCAAGCGTGTCGACCGGGATAGAGATGGCAATAATTCCGATCATCATGACGATTATGGCGGAGGTACTGCTAGTCATTACAGCGATGATGATACCTTGGCCGATTCTGCGCCTCCCGAATGGGCGCTGCTGCTCGTCGGCTGCCTCCTTGGCCTCGCCACTGGTCTCTGTGTTGCTGCTTTTAATAAAGGGGTAGGTTTACTGATTTTCACCTTTGTTTCATTTTCTAGCTACTCCCGATCAGTATCCATTTCCATTTTCTCTCTTGCCCTATATGAAATGCAAGCCGGACCAGTGTGTCTGATTTCCAGGTCCTAATTTGTTCCTTTTCTATTGAGGGTGATTGCTACATAGTTTATCAACAACAACTATCAGCTTTGCTGCAATTAACTCATTATCAATGTCTGTGAATGTTTTCTGAACCCTTTTCCTTTATGCACGAGAGCCTACTCGACCAGCCACAAAACTGTCTCATTCTTTATGGTGCTGTGGTTCTCCCTATGATTTCTATCTTGTCAGGCTGATGTTGCTTAGGTTTCTTGAAGAAACTTTGCTCCTGTTGCATTCTTTCTAGCTACGATGATCATTTCCTTGTTGATAACGTATGCTTTACATTCAGGCTCATGTAATACACGAATGGGCATGGGCTGGAACTCCAAACGAGGGTGCTGCTTGGCTACGACTGCAAACACTGGCAGACACTTGGCATAGGATTCTCTTAGTACCAGTAATGGGAGGAGTCATTGTTGGGATGATGCACGGTGTCGTGGAAATATTGGAGAAGATAAGGCAGACTAGTCCTTCTGAAAGGCAAGGCTTTGATTTTGTTGCTGGTGTCTTCCCCACTATAAAAGCTATTCAGGCAGCTGTTACTCTTGGCACTGGTGGTTCTTTGGGTCCTGAAGGGCCCAGTGTAGATATTGGAAAGTCATGTGCCAATGGGATCTCAGTAATGATGGAAAACAACAGAGAACGAAAAATTGCTCTTGTTGCTGCTGGTTCGGCAGCTGGGATTGCTTCAGGTATCTATATCTGAACAAGCAAGAGCTTGTTTGTTTCAAGTCCATGTTTTTTTCTGCTTCTTGAATCATATTGTAGTCCATGTTGAGACTATTTCAGAGCTCAATTATTTATCTACATTTTTTGTCAACATTATATTATATGCATAGGCCATTGATATTTATTTTCATTGCAAAAGATCACATCATTGCATTTTTTTCCCAACTACTGTGACTTACAGCTGGTTTACTTTAGTTTCTCTACGATTTTCTGCCTTTTATCTTGATGTCCATGCGTATCCTGGGATTTTCTCTCTGCAAAATCTAATATCATTGATTGCAGCAATCAATAGTGAATTCTGCCTTTTTTCGCTTCGGTCTACATTCTGATGATTCTGCTTTGCTGATCTATTAACTGAAAATTTCTCCTGCAGGTTTCAATGCTGCTGTTGCTGGTTGCTTTTTTGCTATTGAAACTGTCCTAAGGCCTCGTCGAGCTGAGAACTCACCCCTTTTACCACTGCAATGATAATATTGGCTTCTGTTATATCATCAACTGTATCCAATGTCTCACTGGGAACAAAATCGGCTTTTATAGTGCCACCATACGATTTGAAATCTGCTGCAGGTATTATTTCCAGGCTTGTACTATGTCTTGTTTTTTTCTCTGGAACTAGTATCTAGTATGTGAATTTATGTTTTTTATTTTGAGAAACTTAGGAATGTATGTCTTCTTTAGATTATGATTAATAGTGCCTCTGTCACAGACAAGAAGATTACTGGTTTCCCCACTTATATCCCTAACCCTGGGAAGGTCTGCTTGATTTAACACAATTCCAGTCTGTAATGTACATATAGGAGTCAATGAGTAGGTTCTCTTTTATTTAATGTGAATGAGTTTACTCTTGAGAGGTATTTGGAACATGCGGGAAAATGCTTTTTTGCCACTCTTTTCCTTTCTTTTTCTGATTCATTCTTATTTTGCAGAATTACCTTTATACCTGATATTGGGAATGCTATGTGGTGCGGTAAGTGTGGTATTCACTCGCTTGGTTGCTTGGTTCACCAAGTCATTTGAATTTATAAGAGAAAGATTTGGTCTTCCTGCTATCGTATGTCCTGCGTTAGGTGGTTTGGGGACTGGGATAATCGCCCTTAGGTACCCAGGAATATTGTATTGGGGTTTCACAAATGTAGAAGAAATATTGCACACTGGAAAGAGTGCTTCTGCCCCTGGAATCTGGTTATTAACACAACTTGCAGTTGCCAAAGTTGTGGCAACGGCTTTATGCAAGGGATCAGGACTTGTAGGAGGACTATATGCACCAAGTTTGATGATTGGTGCTGCTGTTGGTGCTGTATTTGGTGGTTCAGCAGCAGAAATAATCAACTCTGCTATTCCAGGAAATGCAGCCGTTGCAGAGCCACAGGCATATGCATTGGTATGCTTTGCAAACTTGATGATATTTTTATTTATTATGTTTTGAAATTGCAATATATAGATTAAGTTTATTGAATGAATAATCCTGTTATGCAGGTTGGAATGGCTGCAACTCTTGCTTCAGTTTGTTCTGTACCACTGACATCAGTCTTGCTGTTATTTGAGTTGACAAAAGACTACAGAATCATTCTCCCCCTCATGGTAACTCCCGTCATTTGTTTTTATGTGATTTCATTTCTCTTTCTTGGCCATACTTTATGAAAATAACTGGTTGTCGTTTCTGCTATGGAAACTAATATCCCTGTTTCTGCCATGATATTGTAATGTAGGGAGCAGTTGGGTTGGCAATATGGGTTGCTTCTGTTTTCAATCAGCCCAAGGAAGCTGAGTCGTCTG
Source organism: Linum lewisii (assembly GCA_034768395.1). Taxonomy (NCBI): domain Eukaryota; kingdom Viridiplantae; phylum Streptophyta; class Magnoliopsida; order Malpighiales; family Linaceae; genus Linum; species Linum lewisii. The sequence continues at coordinate 77,724,547 of CM068297.1, read as the reverse complement.
ATACACGCGTTTTGGGAAGAGGTTATTCTTCAGTTTCAAATTCCGATGACAAGCATGAACCTCACTGGAGAAGAAATGAATACGGAGATGACCTAGAACTCTCTGTCATGCAAAATTCAGTTGAACATGAGGCAGTCCTCGAAGATTTTCTTTTGGAAGATCTAAAGGTGTTTTTTTAAACATTTGTTCTCATTATTTCAATGTTCAAAATTTCATTTCCAGTTTTTACCAGTTAATGTCAACATCAACTTAAGTTATTTATTATATTTTTGCTGGCAGGTTTCAAGGGTGATGTCAAAGAACTATCCGAAGGTCTCAGCATCATTGACTCTGAAGGAAGCTATAAAACATATGGATGCCAACAAGCAGAATTGCGTGTTTGCAGTTGATGATGATGATTTACTCGAGGGAATACTAACCTATGGTGACATTAGACGACTTTCCAGTAAATCCAGCAATCCTTCTATCGATCCCAAGCTCACAGATGTATGCAAATATTCCATCCCAATGAAGCTAACATTTTTACTGCTTACAACATGATTGTACGGATGGCATTCCTAACCAAGCATCATTCTGCTCATTTCAGGTAAATAACAGTCTCGTCTCGTCGGTTTGTACTCGAGGGATCAGTTATCGTGGGCAGTTACGTGGACTTCTGACCTGTTACCCTGACACCAAGTTGGCAACTGCCAAGGAGCTAATGGAAGCCAAAGGGATCAAGCAGTTACCGGTGGTTAAACATGGTAGAGGATCGTGGAAAGAGAGGAAGCGAAGGATTGTTGCTATTCTTCACTACGACGCAGTTTGGAACTACGTCAGGTTATCAATTTCATGCAGTTTTATTTCATAGATTGAGGTTATCAATGTCATGCAGTAGTCTCTTTATGCTCTTGTGTTTGTGATGTTTGCAGAGACGAAGTAGCTCGACGAAAATTGGTCTATCAGCGTAGGAAAGAAAACAACGAATTGGAGTTGATTGGTAACGGTCATTGAAGAATGACAGAAGGAACCCACTGGAACCTTTCAGTTTTGAGTCAGCAAATCAAATCATATGTAGTTTTCATTTTTGATAATTTAGTAAATCATTTCATCATATGTAGATATGAAACTTTCTTTTTTCAGTCACAGATAGCAATTTGTTGAAGAAGAAATGAAAGATAGGCATATAGTAAAATGGTATGCTGATACCCTTTTGAAGTTGTCTGTTCTACTGAAGCTCTCTATATATCAAAGGCCATCATAACTCAGTAGCTGTTCATCAGTTCACCATGGTCTCTTCTAATCTGGTTATTCTTTTCAGACATAAGTCGACCTGGATTGCATCGTTGTTCAAGTTATCGAGTTGAATCAGTATTTCGTTCAAGAGAAAAAAGAATACTGGTTTCTCAAGAAAGATAACATTTTCAAGACATTGTTCATGTACAAATTAGTACAAACAGACTTCTTTGGGGAGAATACAGAACTATATATAAAGTTTCCTATGTATATGTTTAGAGAGAAGTAAATAAATTCCTATTTCCCAGAACCAATATGAATTAGACAAAGAAACAAAAAGAGAGAAAAGAATTAACCATTGTTAAAAGCCAAGCAACATCAATAAATAAATGTTCCAACATTCAATTCGAGATTGCGATTCACATATGCGGTCCAAGCGGCATCCTGCTCATGATCTGCTGATACATTGCTTGATTGTTCGCCAAGTTCAAACCAGTTTCCGAGACAGGCTCCATCTTCGGTTCACCTTTTGGCATCATCATGAAACCCATTTCACCATATGATCGTTGCTGACCTGCTAAGTAAGGATTCATTGATGCCATCATTGGCATCTTTGGTTGTTGTCCAGAAGCACATAATCCAGCCATTCCCAGGTTAGCGAAACCGGGCTGATTCATACCGAAAGAGAAGCTATTGGAAGAAGGTCCCCCCAGCTGGTGTTGCCTTCCGGGCAAGGTGAAAGATGATCCAAATGCAGCAGACCTGTCGAACCCGCGGTTCATGCTGTTGTGAACTTGTGTCACCTCAGGCCTCGAAATATGAGCAGCAGCGGCCTGGTAAGGTGGTGCAGTCGTTGTAGATGCTCCCGAGCCGACATGGCTGCTGTTTCGAGCTGCAGGGACGTCGTGGTTGTGCTTTCCTTCGTAAGTAGTGATCACCGATTTCAGGTCATGGGACGCTCTTTCGACATGCTTTCTCACTGTGCAACCTGCATTAGTGCACTTGTAATAGCTCCTGGTGAAACATGCCAGGGAAATTTTCAGTTTACCACACAAGAATAAGAAGAATGAATAATGACTTTTGATTGTTATAGCTAGTGGTTCATACAAACCTTGGATTTGGATTTCCTTTCACAACCTTCTGCCCATACTTGCGCCAGCGATATCCATCGTCTAGTATATCCACCTCGCTCGTTGTCTGGACGACAACTCTTGGCTCGCGGATAGCCCTGGTAGCTCCACTCACGTCTGCTGCTGTGAAAGTTTCGATCTTCCTGCATCGAAAAAGAACAACCATTCATACACTAGACACTAGAAATGACTAGTATATAACTCTCATCACCATTGTCATGTTGGAAATTAACGAACCTTCTCTTTGAATCCAATTCATCCTCTTCACCATCGCAACCTACACTAGTGTGCGTAGCGCGATCATCATCTTCTTCCTCGTTAGAAAAGGTGGACGAGGCATCAACAGCTGCTTCACTCGATTCAAAATGTGCCCGGTTCTGAGCCTGAAACGATGAGGAGAGGTTACCGTATTCCGGGCAGCAGATGCAGATGATGTCACCTCAACATTGTCAACAGGTCCCTTGTGCATAGCTGCCCAAGCTTGATCATTTTCAGCAGCAGTTTGTTCAGGAGCTTCTACTGGCATGTCCATAAGAGAATACGATGATCCAATGGCCGTCCGTCTACTGGGAGGTGGTTTGGGATGGTTGTGAGCTCCCTTGTATATAATCTCTGTAATGTGCCCCTCGTGTGAGCGTTCCACTTTCTTCTTTACTAGACAACTTTGATGCGTACACTTGTAATAACTTCGGGGATACTCGCTTCCTTTCACTTGCTTCTGTCCATATTTTCTCCAGTTATATCCATCATCTGCTGGTGCAGCGCCAGCAATTGAGGAATCTCCGCGATCTCCTTCTTCATCATGATCATCAAGAGGGGGAGAATGTGCTGCATTCCCACCAGCTACAGCATCATCTGCAATTGCTTTACCGTAATTCTCCTTGTCCGAATTATTAGACAAGTCCGAAGCAAAATGGAGGGACTGTTTGTTTTGTGCATGAGACTGGAGAGAAGTCTCGGACTGCATTGAAACCTCAATGCTGGGAAATGATTGCTGTTGAGTAGTAACTGGAGCAACCTGGCGCACAAGACATTGTTTTGAGCTGTTCGATTCGCCCGGGGGGAAACAGAAAAGAAGCAGAAGCACAAAGAGAGGGAGATATTCTGTGTGTACTTACTTTTGTGGGAGGACAAGTGAGAAAAGAGGAATTCATTTCTGGAACAGTCTTGAATGCGAAAGAAGAATTGAAGTCCTCAAAGAAATTATCTTTAGACATTAAGCTAGGGCTCTTGCTGTTTCCATTCGGGAAAAACGAGAATTTTCCAGTCGTGGGGGACGGCTGTGCCTGAACATAGGTGTTAGATGCAAAAGTTGTTAAGTTGCTGAAGAACTGGAATGAGTCAAATCTCAATAGCTATAAATTCTGCTAAAGAACACTCACTTAAGCATCATGAAGAAAGAGAAAGCAGGACAAGAAATGACCATATAAACACTGATCAGTACTAAACAGAAATCGTCGATTTGCAGTTCTGGCAACACACATTAGGAATGAGTGCTGATAATTCAATCAATGAGAAAATGGTAAAATCCTTACCAGAGAATTGACAAAAACAGGAGAGTCCAAAAGGCTCGTCGGGCTAAGACCAGGTGGTATCGTTAAATAAGGAGACCGTATGTCGGGGTTAAGCGAAAGGTCAGTGGACCTTTCTGTGTTCAACTTTGGAACATTAAATCCAGCCCTTCTTTCCACAAGTCCCCCACGGGGGATGACGGTTGTGCTGTGTCCAGCAAAAGGACTCGAATCAGTCACCTGAGAAACCGTATCAGAATGTGCTGCAGCATTTCCTGCTGCCATCAGCTGCCGTGTTCCAAAGAAGAGGCCACCATCCATTCTAGTCTCCCCTGGTTGGTGGTCAGAGTTTGGTCTTGTGCTCATTTCATCGCCTAGAATCGTCGAGAAAAACGCTCTTGGGCTTGGAGTGGGCGGCAACCAGTCCCTCATCATAGCAACGTTATCATCAAGTCCAGCCATGTTTAACAATCGATATCAGGCTCAAGAACCGTCGAGAATTCCTGCAAAGAGGTTGATAATTCAATCATATAACAAAGCTGCAACAACTCCAAGAACTAGATATAAAAACAGTTGATTCATGCTACTTTCATAGGCAATGATCTTCCAAGAAAATCTAAATGTTTCATCAAGCCCAGTAGAATACTAGCCTCAGTAAAGGTAAAGAAGTTGCAGGCTTGAAGACTAATTCAAATCATCAGCTCTTTGCCTTGAGTTAAAGAAGGGACAAAGGGACAATTGAGTTGTAAAACATATCCAAAAGTGGAAAACTCTCAGTACTGACTAATCAAAATGAATTCCCAATCATTTAGTCCAAATCTGTAAGCCTGACAAAAAAGACAGCTTCTGATTATCCCTTCAAATGAAACATGACAGAACCTGATGATGTTTTCTTCAGTCATTAAACACTAAAAACTGGAAAAGGCAGAAGATCTGATTATAAGAGAAGGAGGTAACAGATTCTTCGAGTGACCAGATTAAGATGGAATCAAAGGATCAACAATGAAGGAACGAAGAAAACACAAATGAAACTAAGAATGATTACCTGATTGATTATGGATGATGATGATGATGATGATACCCAGAACAGAATCTTCAATCAAGACTGAATCTTTAAAACGTTTTTCACGAATTGAACACAACTGGAAATGACCCACCTCTGCAAATCTCAGAAGGAGGGAATAGATAGATGAAAACAGCTCTTCTGTTAATGAATGATGGGGGGGAATGTCCCTTTCTCTCCTAGTTTTCTCCTCTCTCTGAGTCTCAGAAATCCTCGCTCTCCTTGTTTTACACTCCCTCCCTCCAAAAAACTAACCAATGATGATGATGATGATGTTTTTAATTGATGATGAGAAGAAAGAAACTTACAAAAAGCAGAATAATTGTTTTATTTTATTTTTTAAAAAGAAAAGAAAAGAAAAGAAAATGGATTATTATCCCTCACTCACTCAGCCTCAAAAGAAGCAAACAAAACAAAGGAAATGGTTAAAGAAGAGGATGATTGATGTTCATGGTGGACCAGAAATTTGGGAATTGAGATTGATGCTATCTTTCATGAAAAAGAAAGAGGAAATGATATGAAACCCAGCAAAACAGAAGAAAAAAAAAAAAAAAAGAGAAGAGAGGAGTTCAGGTGGTGCTTTCTTCTTCTTCTTTCTTCTATAATGGAGGAGATTAAGAGATTCTTTCTGCAGTCTACTTCTAAATTACACTATTATTATTATTAAGTAGTAAAGTAATTAACTACTGATAGAAAGAAAGAATAAGTAAATCATCATTCAATTTGAAAACGGTAATCCCTATGTTCTGCTGAATCATTGAATTCCCTCCTCTTCCTCTTCCTCTTCCTCTTCCTCTGTTTTTCTGCTCTAATATTAATTTCAATTAATTAATTAATCAACAATTTTTTCCACAGAAATAGAAAAATAGCACCCGAAATACAAGGAGAAAAACAAGTAGGGACTGTCAGAAAAAAATAAAAAAAAACGCAACTCTTCTGTTTTTTGATTAGGTAGCCATGTTTCATGCTTTCTCTTGTTTTTTTCTACAAATTATGTCTTTATTTTACCATGGTAAATGTCATTAATTGATAATTTAATCTCCATAATTATATATAATTTAAAAAAAAAAAAAAAACAATCATGACTCTCAAAGGAATCCAAAGGCCATAAATCATTCATTCCAATCAAAGGATCTCACTGACTCCTCCTCCTCCTACCTTGTTGTGTTGTGTCCTATAAAATAAAAATACTGCTTCTCAAAGTAAATTGTATTTGGTTTTAATTTTAATTATTCAGAGTTCAAAATTATATTTTAGTTTACTACGTACCTATAAATAAATTGATTCTTTTCATCTATTTTTTTATCCAATGAAATTGATATTCATACATGCTTATCCGGAGAAAGACGTAAAGAAATGATACATTGTATCCCGACCTTTTTTTTCTTATAAAATGATAATGATTTTATAACCTATTTTGGTAAACCATTATTTTATAACTTTAATACATTGATGAGATGGCTAATGCATGACATGTGTATGACAATCCGTGATTTCCGGAACTCTTATTGTGAGGACCCCTATAAGAGTCCTTATATAAGGACACCATTCGCAGCCGTTGGATGAGGATCCTAATCTAATATGGGAACAAGTTATGGACAGTTTCAAATCTGGATCCTAATCCAACGGCTACGAATGGTGTCCTTAAATAAGGACCCTTATAGGGGTCCTCACAATAGGAGTTCCCGTGATTTCCACGACTCTTTTGTGACTTACCATATATACTAGTTATTGTCCGGGTTCACGATTCTCACGCTCCTCATGAATTTTTTTTTCTTCATAAATTCGTTTTAAGTTTAAAAGTAATAACTGAAATTTTGAATGGTGAAACTATTATTAATTATTGTCCTTGGTTATATTCTCCTTATTGATGTAAGGGCATCTAGTTCTTAATTATAATGTGCAATTCTTTGTTTTAATTTTTATTCTTCATATAGTTCCTTTCTTATTAAGTTTAGCTCATGTGATGTTTGTTGTTGTAAGTGACAATTTTTTATTAATCTTAAAAATTAAAGATCAATTTATTAGTGTAAATACAAAAGAGTTTTCAACCACTACTCTAACTAGTAGTCCATTATATTATTATACATATGATAGTATGAAAATATCTCATCTTATCGATAGTATATTAAACAAATTCATGATAATAAAGTGTTAGTGTATACTAGATCCTGAGTTTGATATATACTAGTTAACTCGACTCCTTACTCATTCTCCTTAACTAGTATATATTCAATCATTTTGTTCTATTTTCAATTTTTGATAATGAGATATATTCTTTCTTCCGACCATGGAATAGCTAACATTCCGCTAGCTAGTAAACCACGTTATTTATGTGTTTTTTTGTATTTTCCCTTATTGTATTATATCGCCAATTCATAAATGTGTTTTTGGTATTTTCCTTGTATATATTAATTGTGACAATAATATATAGAGAGATTAGATTTCACCATTTGGATGGAGTGGACACCCTTAGGGCCTTAGCTTATTTTTATTTATTTTTTTGAGAGATCAATTGTGTTTTATTAAAGTTATGATAAAGTACACAAAACCAATAATTGTTTGGCCTTTCTTCTCCTTTGCTTTATTTATATATAATATAATTAATTAACATCCCAACAAAGTGTGTTACAATACAACTTAACATTTTATACTTATTAACATGTTATCTCAAACGAATGGCTCATGAAGTTTGCATATATTTGATAATAACTAAAGTGCACTGTAGTTATAATCATTGCATCCCAGTAACTCGAGTTGTTGGGAGAAGGTTCTCAATAGATCTTATATTTTTTACTACATATATACACACAAACAGTCGACAGTTATCAAAATTCAAAACCGTCACCTCTTGTTGGTCAAAGGCTCTGATGCCATGCCAAGAACCGTTGCATCCAAATAACTCGAGTTATTGAGAGAGTTCTGAACATATTTTATATTGTTTATTAACACATTCGTCTAAATATCCACCAAAACCGAATTTACTACACTATTGAACAAGAAATAATATTCAACATGGATATATTAAATTAACTAGCTAGTAGTATATATAAGATAATCAATCATTTGCTTAGTAAATTAAACCACAAAGTTTCTAATTTATTATTTGGAATATCCACTTGGCCTTCTTCTTCCTCTTGTACTGCAACTCGGTCAAAAAGACAACCTTTGACCAAGTTTTTGTCCTTTTGTCTGTCTCCCTTTTCCTTCATAGTTTATTAGGCATATTCCTCTTTCTTTTTTGTTTGCAAATATTTTAAGCTCACAAATCACAAATACAAATGCAATCAATCCTAGCCCTAGCTATTATCAAAATCCTAACTAAACAATAAACATTATGAGTTAATTACTTTAGTTTAAAAACATTGTACTATTCCAATTCAATAATTTAAGAGGAATGGTAGTGAAAGAAAAGAGGAGGAGAAGAAAACTCATCAAGATCCCTGATAAATTAAACGACTAATTATGAAAAACATCACATGAATACGTATTCTTTATCATACAACATTAAATCATCACATTATTATTATTATTATTACAAACGTGTACATGTAAGCCAAGGAAAAGCATTCATTTATACATGATCAAAGGGAATGAGGAGGTGGAGAATGGACATTGCTACCTCCACCACCAATGGCAACACAAAAGTTTTCAATACCAGGAAACAACTTTGAATGTTGGAACACCTCTATCTTGCACTCATCGGTGAGGTCTATGAAGGCACGACAGCAAGCCCGTCCGAGCTTGAAGATGGACCCTCCTTCGAACACCTCCACGATCTCAAACACGCATGTTGGTACCTCTAAAATAGCCATCCAGCATTTCGCCGCAAGTTTTGGGCGCAACATACCTGGCCTACACATTGACATCGATGATGATGTTCCTGTTGTTGTCGTTGTTGTAGTCATCGACATCTTCATGCCAATATCATCATGAGCACAAGTTGTGGATAGGGCTAGTAGTGCTACCAACACAAAGGAATATTGCATACCCATGGAAGAATAGTAGTACAATATGGTGTCAAGTGTTACTATATAGTGTAGTAGGGTACAAGAGACTGATTTGATGATGGCTATTGTTGTATATGATTGTGATGTGAAGGATCAATTGCTTAATTGTTTGCCTTTTATATATAGGGTTAGAGTACTCATTTGTAAGCCAAGAATGGATTCAATTGAACAACTTTTGTTTACTATAATTTAGTTTAGTTTACACCGAAATTGATATTAGTGTACCAATTTTATGTTCTTATTTGTGTCTTTTCTCATTTGGTCTATGTTCCTAATATGACTATGCAATGGTATTCTCAAACAAACAACTGTTCAATGACAATTAAAGTTGGCTGATAATTTGAAGTTGGACTACGTTATTAAAATAAAATAAAACACATGTGTGATTGATGAAGATATGTGAATGTTTAGGAGGAGGAGGATGTGCTGATACTATCTTCTGGCTTATCACTAATAAGATGAATAATACGATGTTTTATATATATTGAGATAAGCAACAACCTTAACGATATTATCATGAATGAGTTTTCGAATATAATATTGTATATTAGTCATAATTTGCTTCATAAGATTATGTAGAATTAGATTTGATGTGTAATCAAACCAAAGTCTAACATTGATCTTCTTCATGGGGTTACTCGATAATGTGCAATCACCCATCATGGTCCACTCTAGAAGGTCAACAACATATTTTTGTTGACTCACAAGGTTCCCTTTGTGTTTTCCTTTGCATAGTACCAGGATCCATAGCTGAAAATGGCCGGATTAAATTTTGCAAGATCGTCTTAATCATCACTACTAAAGATCATAGCATCCACGTATATAAGAAGGACAGTGATGCCACTCTCTGACATTTGGCAAAGGCCGACCATCAACGTTTTGTTTGAAGCCCAAAATCAAGATCATTTCTTCAAACTTGTCGAGGATCCTATATGAGACCATAAACACCACATCAAGGTTCCACTTATCAAAGTGATGAAGGAATTTCATGTTTCCACGGATTCTTCAAGGTCTACCTAGCTACATAAAGAGACCGACACCCTTGATCAAGAACAAACAAACTAAACTATCTACGTTATAGCAACTAAAGCAAACGTCTCCTCGCTCGTAGTCAATATCATGTTCCTAACACAACCCCTCAGCTACAGCAAACACGATTTTGTAGTGCTCCACAATGCCATGCCATGCCATGCCATCCAATTCCTACTTAATAGTATATACACCCAACTGCTACTACCAATAATAGAAGATCAATATCAAGTACTTAGCTTTATCATTAAAATGTTGTACATGGAAGCATTTCAAATCCCAAATTATTCAGTCTCACAGAGATTGAAACTCAACACTACATATATAGTACTAAAAGGAAATAAAATCTCAAACTCAAATATACACAAAGCACTCTCTCTTTCCAGTAACATCTCCTGAGCTCTGATATTGTGATGTTGATCAAAGGGTATGAGCTGGAGGTGGAGAAGGTACATCGCTACCTCCTCCACCGATTGCGACACAGAAGTTCTCAATAACAGGAAACAACTTTGAATGCTGGAACACCTCTATCTTGCACTCATCAGTAAGGTCGATGAAGGCATGACAGCAAGCCCGCCCCAATTTGAAGATGGACCCTCCTTCGAACACATCCACGATCTGAAACACGCAGAGCGGTACCTCGAAAATAGCCAGCCAGCATTTCGCTGCAAGTTCAGGACGTAACATCCCTGGTCTACACATTGACATTGATGATGATGATGTTCCTGTTGTCGTTGTAGTAGTCATCGACATCATTGTGCTAATATCATCATGAGCAGAAGCTGTGGATAGCACTAGTAGTAGTGCTACCAAAACAAAGGAAGAGGCTTTGAATGTGATTCCCCTGTTCAAATGCTGCATATCCATGCCTTGTTGTTGCTAGAGAATATTGGTTTGATGATGGCTATGGTTGTGTATGATTGTGATGTGGAGGATGAATATATATTGCTTAATTGTTTGCCTGTTATATATACAGACTTAGAGCTAGCTCTCAATTTCTAAGCCAAGAATGCATTCAATTGAACAGCTTTTGTTTACTAAGTAAATGGTTTTGAATGTTATTCTGGAGAAACATGGAAATAAATTAACAATTGAGCTTTGATTGGTTTTTCGTCTTTAGAGCAAACAACTGCTAAAATTGAGTTCAAACAGAGAGCTCAGTTTTAGAAATGAGAATGCCATCACTATCAGCATACAGCCATTCACCATCACGGATCAAAGTCCCACCAATCTGAACAGTCACATGCTTATCCCCAAGACCTCTCTTGCTCGACTTCATTGGATGCGAAGCCAAAGCTCGAACACCGATATCACAGGCATTGATCTCATCAACATCCCTGATGCATCCGTTCACCACGATCCCAGCCCATCCCATGTTCTGAGCCAGTTGTCCCAGATTACCACCCACCAATGCACATCTCATGCTCCCTGCCCCATCCACAACTAGCACTCTGCCTTCTCCTTTGGTCTCTAGCATCTCCCTGACAAGGACGTTGTCCTCGAACAGTTTGAGGGTCACGATTGGGCCTGAGAATGCGTTGCTCTGCCCGTAGATCTTGAAGATTGGTTGCAGGACTCGTAGGTCACCGCTCGCTAGAAGGGCTGTGTTCGAGTCACATGCTTCAGCTGTTGCTATGCTTGCCATCTTTGATTCTCAGTACCCTAAGTAGGATTTTGAACAGAAAGCATTAATAATGAGACACAACTCAACAAAAGATCAAATAACATGTACCATCTTGATGTGAAAGCCAATTCTATATATAAAGATCAACATAGCAGGGAAAGAAGATTTCCACTTTCCAGTAGTAGCATTTAGCAAGGTAGAAACTTGATGAACCAGTAATGTATCAAGGGCTTATCTTTCACCATAAATAAAAATACCCAAGAACAGATGGAAATTTTGACCAATTCAAGCAAGGAATTGAGAGGTCAAAAGCACAATTAGTTTATCCATAATTGAATCATTCACCACAAGCAAAGAAGCTAGAAGTAGAAGCTCGAAACTGAATCTATGTACCAACACTTGCATACCCAGTTGCTGAATCAGTGGAAAGTTGGGAGCTTGACATCACTGGATTACTCAAATGGTAACTATTTTGCTCAACCCTTTGAACAGAGTTGCAAAACAAGAAGAGCAAACTAGACTTATTTAACAACAACCTGATTAAAACCTAATTGATTTCATCAGTTGCAGCAGAACCAGAGCAAGGAAATAAGTAATCAGAGAAGAAGAAAAACCCATCATCGGATTCGGAAGCTACATACCTGTTGAGGAAGAATTGAATTATGGGGGTGGGAAATGGGGGAAATCGTATTATAAAGGAGCTGAGCTGGGAAAGAGCGAGGAAGGAAGGAAGGAAGGAATTGCAGATGGATGAATATATATTATAATTATAATTAGTTAGTACTGAGTGCTGATTCAAAGATGACGGCGAAAAGAGGATTGCTTGCTGTGGCAAGTGTGCCAATCTGGCGCCATATCATATCTCTGCCACTGCCCACTCTTACTCTATCATATCCTGTGTGTGGCTGATCTAAAATGAGTTGGTTTGTTTTGTTTTTTTCCGCCATTAAAATTCCCTCCTCCTCCTTATGTTTTTCTCTTCTTCTTCTTCTTAATTCTTATAAGTTATTACAGTAAAGCTAACACTTTATCCTTCATTGACCAATAATAAATGACTAGCTAGTCAAGCAACAACAACGAGCAACAATACTCAACTAGAATCTCATCAGAAAGACATCATCCTTTATTGAATCACTGCTTAACTTGCTTGGTGCAAATGTTGATCAATAAGCAAGCACGACTAGGATAAGAAATAGAAATCCCAACACCACACTTATAGTAATAATATTACACACAACACAACAAAACAATCATCAAAGAGAGAGCTTAGATTTGGAAACGAGGATGCCATCACTATCAGCATAAAGCCACTCCCCATCTCGAATCAAACTCCCACCAACATGAACATCAACATGCTTCTCCCCAAGCTGTCTCTTTCCAGGCTTCACAGGATTCGTACCCAAAGCCCTAACACCAATCCCACACTCATTGATCTCATCCACATCCCTTATGCATCCGTTCACCACTACACCTTCCCACCCCATCTTCTCTGCACACTCCGACAGCCTCCCTCCCAGCAAAGCACACTTCATGGCTCCTCCACCATCGATCACCAGCACTTTCCCTTGCCCTCCTCCTCCGGTCTCGAGTGTCTGCCTCACCAAAGGGTTGTCCACTGACATCTTCAGTGTTACCACTTGCCCTGAGAACCTCCTCCTTTTCCCGTACGACTGGAAGATGGGCTTCAGGACTCGTAGCTCGCCACTTGCTAGTAGGTCCTCGTTCGCGTCGCATGCATCGGCTATTGCTACACCCTCCATCATCAAGGAAAAGTTGTGGACGTGGGCAGATGATGATATCTGTGGCATTGCTTATATATATATACACGTTTCAAAGTGTCGGCAGGTTATCAAACGAGTCGATCGAGTTACGCTAATAATTAGTGTGTGTCCCCAATGTGCATAGTGAATAATATAGCTAGGGCCATGCGTGTCTCTTTTTTTTTTTTTTTTGATGAAGTTGTGTATAGAGATAAAGAAAGAGTGTCTGTACAGTAAGGGGACACAAACTCTGCAAATGAAACAGAGTGCAAAACATCAACCGAAGAGCTCCCAAAAACGAAACCCAAACTCTACCCCATCAGTGGCCAAAACAACAGACTAAAACAATCAAGGGCAAGGGTAAAGCCACAAAACAAATGGCAAGACTCAGCCATTATCGAAAATCATTCTTCTCCATAGAAAGAGATCAGTAGGTGTGAAGATGCAGCTCGCCAGTAGCCAATCTCCGACAGTGAGACCAATACGACGGAAAATAACCGTAGGAGGGTTCGAGATGTCTTTGAAAATTCGAGAATTCTGCTCTTTCCAAATGCACCAGAAGACCGCGTGTAGAAGAACGTTTTTTACCGGAAGGTAGCTCTGTGCACAGTTCAATTCTTTCCATCCCACAATAAAGCGAGCGATTGAGCAATGGAACGGACCGAAGATGAAAGTCGTGAACTAATAAGAGACCAAACCTTGGTAGAGAACGCGCACCCAATGAAGATGTGGTCGACCGATTCGAGATTGGCGGAGCACAAAGAACACATATTCACCAGAGGTAGACCTTTCCGTTGGAGATTATCCACATGTCTCTTCAATACCACCCACACAACCTACTATCTATCTATCTAAGGCCATGGTTGTTTAATTCTTTGTCTCGGTATAAGTTGTGAGCTTGGTTTTGAAGAACTTTGTTTGGCTTCTGGTCTAGTACGTGGTTCATTAATTATCACCTCTCCTAACAACTCGAGTTTCTGAGACCTAATACACTACAAAAAATGTTATTTGGCGTCGGTCATACACGCGTTTTAGCGTCGGTCATGACCGACGCCAAAATAAATAGCGTCGGTCGGCAAGACCGACGCCAGATTCGGTGACGCTATATTTTAGCGTCGGTCGTTTGGTCAACCGACGCTAAAATAAAGCACGACCGACGCTAAAATATGGGTTGACCGAATGGGTGGCTGACCAACCCAATTTTTTTCGTTTTTTATTTTCAATTTTTATATTCGTTTTTTATATTCGATTTTTATTTTCGTTTTTATTTTCGTTTTATATTTTCATTTTTCAATTTCAGGTAGATCTAGTTTTTTACATCCTCTACTCCGATTTGGATTTTTTTTGTCCTCAGCTACTAGATCTAGACATAGATCTATAGATCTGGGTTAAATTGTAGATCTGAGGAGGAGGAGGAGGAGGAGGAGCCTTGGAAGAGGTTCTAAGGAGGAGGAGGAGACGTCGGACGGCAGACGGTGGATGGCGGCGGCGGCTGGGTGGAGGTCAGCTGGAAGGCTGTCGGCAGCGGCTGGGTGGAGGCTCGGTGGTCCGACGCCGGCGGTCCAAGCTCCGCCGGTGGTAGGTGAAAGTGGTGGTGGTGGTGGTGGGGGGGGGGGGTGTCGTGTTGGGTGGGAGAGGAGTTGGGAGGTTTTTTGGGTGGGAGAGGAGTTGAGAGGAGAGGATTGAGAGAGGTGAGAATGTGAGATTAGGGTTAGGATGTGGGTTTAAATACTTACGTGTTTTAGCGTCGGTCAATGACCGACGCTAAAACACGTGTCAACCGACGCTATATAGACGCGTTTTAGCGTCGGTCACAACCGACGCTAAAGTGTTTCTGTTGACCGACGCTGATCTAACCGTCTGGTTAACCAAAAAATCGAACCAAGGAAGGCATATAGCGTTGGTTTCCACGCTAATTTTAGCGTCGGTCGACCATCAACCGACGCTAAAACGCGAAGTCAACTACTTAGCGTCGGTCGTTGACCGACCGACGCTAAATTGCTACGTTTCAACCGACGCCAAACAACTGTTTTTTTGTAGTGATAGTTCTTGGTACATTGATAACCTTTCAACTTGGGTAGCTAGGGTGGTTCACGAGTTAAATTGACTTAGTTGGCTAGCTAGTCGAGTCGTGGGTCCCAACTTAACAATGACTCGTCAAATTGTTGTATTACTTTTTTTTTTTTGGGATTTAGATAGCTCCGCGAGGAGAATCAAGGTAGTAAGCAGTAAATTAACTACAATCTACCCAGGGCGTGAGGACTACAAGCAACAGCCCTGGGAGATATCTAAGAGCCATACGTGCCACAGAATGGGCGGCTCTGTTTGCTGAACGGCGGACCGAAAGCAGCTTGAAGGTTGGACTGGCGCCCAACAACCGGATGACCTCCTGAATAATAATCCCACCACTAGCTCTTGAGCCGTCTTGATCGCGAATAGCTTTGGAGACCAATTCTGTATCCCTTCAAAATCAACCTGCAAAAAGACCTGCAGAGACACACCAAGCAACCGCATCCCTGTAAGCCAACAGTTCAAGAATGAAAGGATCTGTAATACGTGGGTATGGAGTTCCTACAGCGTGAAGAATCATGCCCGAGGAAGAACCAAGTACCCAACCCGTGACTCCACCATGAAGGATTTGTACTGCACTATCGACATTTACCTTTAGGCGAAACAAAATATTACATGCTCATCATCAGTCATCCCCGCACGTTTAAATGGTTATATAATAAGGTAGGTGCATGGTTGTTGGCCTCATGGGCTCATTTAAGTAGTCAATTCAATTCTTCTCATGGCTTCAATTGTTGTGTGGTGTCTATTGCTTACAATTAACGTCAAGTTACCAAGTTGTTCATGAATGACAGTTCATGCATAGGATTAAGAGGAATTTCACAAAGTGAAAGCTGCGGCGGTAGCTGTCGATGAGGAAGTTGTAGAGGAGATGAGAGTTCGAACGGTAGGACTGGAGGATCGGAAGAAGAGTCTTGCATGATTGGTTGATTAAGGTTAAATTAGATTGGATTAAGTTAAGTTGAATTGGTTAGTTGGGTTGAATCTATACGGTGAAGTAGCTGAGGTGGACAAAATGAAATTTAGTTGGATTGATGATATCAACATTTAACGGAAATTTTGGACGGAAAGTTGATGGAATGACCATATGCAATAGGTTAATGATAACTAGTAAACATCAATGACCACTTTGTTAGAACCTACAGGTTAATGACTAAAATGGATATTAAGCCTGAACAGAGTCCGAGATACCGTTGCTGGAAAACTGGATCCGCAGCAGCAACGGAGTCGAAAGATTATCCACCCAAAAAAAAAATTGAAAATTGGGCTACAGTTTTTTCTCTACATATTTTGGCCGTCAGCGGCGGCTGAATCTGCGGCGAAGAACAGCAGTCCAACACAAAGCTCATCGCTCTCTTCTTACTTCAATCTCTCGTTGAATTCGGCGACTAAGTTATGGCGATGCGAGAACTGGTCTCCGGAGGCGCTGCGTGCGCCGTCCCAGGTTCCTCATCTTCCTCTAATCCTCTCGGCGCTCTCGCCAACGCTCTAATCGGCTCCTCTTCTAAGACTCAGGTGATCGACGCTTCTCATTTCGTTGCCCCATCTTTCTCGATTCTTTTTTTTTTTCTTCTTTTCTTCTTTGTCCATTTCCTGTTTAAGGAACGTCGCGTGATTGAATTGCCACCAGGAACGGCTAAAGGAAATCCCTACCTCGACGTCAACTGGTTCGGATAATCGTTTTTACCAGCAACCGGATGATCCTTTGCGGGCACTTCCTGGGACGGAGATTGACGGCCAATTCGCTCCTCCCACAGCTCAGGTTTCATTCTTCTTCTGCTTCTGAAGCTCTGTTTCTAAAATTACCTCATTTGTTCATGTTCGCTGCTGACATGCTTGGGAACTTAATTTCTAATTGTTCAATCTTTTGTTTGGCAGGGTTCTCAATTTCTCCGGGGATTTCGTGGTGCTGATCAGAATGGGTTTGTTGGTGTATGGGATGAGGTATCTGGACATCCTCCTCCTCCTCCTCTTCAGGCCGGATTTCCTAATCCTCAACAGTTTAATGATGGTAATCACGCAACTCCAAATGCTCAACCTGATTATAGTAGTGATGCTGATGCTTCTTCAAATATATCATATCGTACTTGAATGAGCTATGGCCTGATCGCTTCCTTGATCCCTAATCTACATAGCAAGTTCATTGTGTGTAGCACTAATGTATATTCTAAATTTTTTAATCATGGTAGATAGCAAATTTAGATATGATGAAAAAATGGTTTAGGATGCTATTCTGCTACAGCTGTTGCATTCATTCATCTCACTATTTAAGAAATTTCATAACTTTATCTGTATTTCTTTTGCTTTTGGAGTTCCTCATCTGTAGACTAAGATCTTTCCTACTCGTTTATTGTTGTTCCAGTGTATGATATCTTTCTCAATATGTTTCAGGCTCACCACAAGCTATGCTATCAACCTGTTTGCGCGCGTTTGTTGGCAGTAGTCGTGAAGGGATTCCTCTTGATCAGGTTCCAATGCCTACATTAGGATTATCTGAAGGTGACAAACAATGTATACGGGACCGTAGCAGTATAATGGCCCGTCACATTTTTGCGGATAAGAGTGAAGATTTCATCAACACACAGGTGAATGACTTTCTCAGACACTTGCTCTTTCTTTATATCTTGGATGGAATATGTCTGAAAAGGGGTAGATCATTTTAACTATGTTATATTCTTGGATCCAGGTAAATGCACTACTGTCGACACTGGATATTGACAATCAAGTGCGTGCTAATGGGCCTCCAGCTTCACGATTTCAAGAACTTGATAATTATTGGAATGAGTCTCAAGTTGCTATCAGGCCTGGTCCTCCTCATGCTGCTGATGGATGGATTACAGAATTTAATCACAACAGAGTAGACCATGGTGATCCCAGTGCTTGGGTTCACTCATTTCAACAGCAACATGGTGCTAATGGTTGGGCATCCGAATTTGAGCAGGTAACTGTTTACTACTTACTGTTGGAGGTCATTCTCATCATTCATCAACACTACACAACTTTTTTTGTTCCTCATTCCAGTTATACATTTGTGAGACGTTGCCTTACTCCTTACAGGAGCAACGATTTGGAGGAGCACTAGATCCAATAACAGCGGCAAATATTCCAGATTTAGCTGCGATGGAGCAGACTCGTATGCTGGCACACACATTAGCACAAAATAATGACCCCAAATTTCAGGTTCTTAAATATGCATGAATGCTAAAACTCACTGTCTTTACCAGTCTGATACTAGAATGCGAATTGTAAAAGCTATTTGTCTAAACTAACCTAGCATGTGGTGGGTCCATAGTCCTTTATTGTGAAATTTTTTGTTTTAAATGACTCATTCGGAAATCAAGTTGGTGGCTAATAGATTTTATTAATCTTGGACCTCCAACAGTAAATACATCATATACATAGTTTAAATTCATAGTTTTTGAAGTTCATAGTTTACAATCTTAGGTTTCTGTTTGAATTTTGACTGAGGCTTTCATCAATTTATTGCAATGAAAGTGATTAATGGGAAGAATATCTTGCTATGCATAGGAATGCTCTTATATTCACTTCTCTCCCGAAGAGGGTTAGAATGGGAAGAGAAGAGTAAATAATTAATCCAAATTGACAAGCATTACTGTTCCTTCCTCTTAAATCTGCTTCTATTTGGAGCATTATTTTATTGAGTGGAGTTGGGTTGACTATCCATGATGCATAGGGTTCTCATAATCTGTTTGATGAATCTTTAAATACCCAAGCAACTGATTTAAAGCCTCGCTGTATCTCTTGTGTGTTTCTGGTGATAAATAGAAGTTAAGCTGCTGCTAATGTGGTCAAATGCACATATACCAAAAGCTCATTGCGTCACATAATGTAGAATAATTTAGATAAGGAATCAAACTTTATGCTGTCATGTGCCTAATGTAGCCTTTATTTATCGATGAAACACTTGCAAACCTATGCGATAGGTGACTTGACAACAAATATAATGAAGTATGATTATAGATGCTGAGATACCTAGGTATTCTTTTATTTGCAATGGAGACATATTTGCCGATATGCATAGCCGTATTCTAGTTGCATGTTCAAACATCTATTTGTATTGTACTTGCAGAATTCAAAGTTTCTTCAGTTTATGTCAAAGATGAGCCGTGGTGAACTCATCTTTAATGATAATCAAGTGAAGCCTGCCATGCCATCTGCAGCCGGTGGCTGGGCAGCAGAGTTTCAAGAGCAGTATAGTGCGGGCCCTTCATGGGCTGACGAGTATGCAAATAACCAGGCAAGTAAAATTTAGTTGTCAGTTGTGTCTTCTTTCTATTAAAAAATGGTTAGCTTGTATGGGGCATAATGAAAATCAGTACTTGTCAAGAAATGACGAATTACTTGGTTCCTGGATGACTGGATAGTTGTCAGTTACGGCTTACTAGAGCTTACAGGTAAAGCTGGCCTAAGTGATAGTACAGTATTAGCTGGACCCTTTGGATTTTGACTCCTTTAGGGGAGTTCACGACTTGAAAACATCTTCATTGAACATGACATTTGTGTAGTGTCCATACTGAAGTAGTTTAGGCATGTAGCATTTTTTTCCAGAAATTTTCCTGTTGAATCATTTCAATTCTGTTTCCTGTATAATTGCCTGCAGGACCACCTGCATGTAGTCAGTGAATGTGGTAGATCAGCCATGTGGATGGATACTTGGAACAGTTTGAACTATGTCCCCCATACTTGTTACCATCCAGCATTAAAATATTTACTCTTGATCTCTATATTATTATTTTCAGATTTCTCGTGGGCCGGATCAGTGGGCTAATCAATACATTACTGAACGGGAGCAAAATGGACCTGCTGACGATGAGTGGGCAAATGAGTTCTCAAAGCTGAATGTCAATGACTGGATGGAAGAATATGGACAACAGGCTGGTGAAGATGTGGCTGATAGTTGGACAGCTGCCTATGATGAGTAAGACTTTCTGTTCTTTTTTTATTCCATAAGTTTCTTCATGTTCCTGCTTTGAGTTTCCCGATCTTCATCGATTGAAGACTTTCTAATTATATTGGACAAAGTTATTAATCTGCAAAATAGAGCAAGTCTTGGTTTTTCTTTTGATGAAAAGTTGGTCTTGCATCTTGCACTCGATTAAGTACAGTTAAACTGAAGGTTTATTGAAGTTGGAAATACACCATGATGGGTTATAGTTTCCTCTACTCCGAACTAAATCATAGCGTAACTCTACAGCATGAGGATATTAGACATGATCCTCGTTATGATTCCTTCATAATTTTGTTAAAATATTATGAGTCTGCTTTCACTTGATATTGCCTGTTTTGTATCATTTTGTGACTCCCGTTTCTTTCTTTGTGTATTTTTTAGTTTGTTCTTTTTTTTCAGTATTGTAATATACTACAGTTAGCTTATCTGCCGTGTTATATGGTTTACAGCTTTTTGAATGAGCAAATTGCTGCAAAGCAACAGAATTCAAAGGGAGATTATGAATTTTCTGAGATGAATCCTTATGTTGGTCATCCCAATCCATTGAAAGAAGGCCAAGAGCTCTTCCGAAAAGGGCTTTTAAGTGAAGCAGTCCTTGCTTTAGAGGCTGAGGTTATGAAAAACCCTGAAAATGCAGAAGGTTGGAGGTTGCTTGGAATAGCACATGCTGAGAATGACGATGATCATCAGGTTAGTAGATAATCATTATATTAGAGTTGTTTCTGCTTCTGATGTATGTATGTCGCATATGACTTAATTGGTTGCTTTGACTATGTCAGACTCTCTGTATGCACTTGTTTTGTTTCTGTTATATTTGCATAGTGCAGTCTATCTTAAGGATTTTTTTCTTTACAGGCAATAGCAGCAATGATGCGTGCCCAAGATGCTGACCCCACGAATCTTGAAGTCCTCCTAGCTCTTGGTGTAAGCCATACAAATGGTCAGTGATTGTTTTATCTCATTTTGTGGACTCGTATTTCAATGAGATCTTGTTGCAATAGTTTTTGGGGAACAATTATTGTCACTTGAAGAAAACTTTAAGTGTACACCTATTAAATTCTGTTGAACATGTGCAGAGAAAACATTCCAATTTCTGAGTTTTATGGTGAGCCATTACAAGGAGTTGGGGTTGACTTCAAACATTTGAGAATTGAGCTATAATAGGATTTCATGAAAGTGGAAAATTTTTTCGTGAATAGAAAAAAAAAATGGAAGCATATGATTTATTTCTAAGGATATTTTTAATGTGCAAACAATGTTGTTCGTCAGTGCATACATAGATTTTACTTGTGAGGAACCAAAGCTACCAAAAGTTGAGTACTTATGTAGTTTGCATGGAAATCTAGCAAAAACTTGTTTGATTTTAATCAGACCATGAGATATTGTAAATTCAGATAAGTAGCACATAGAGTTAACCAAATACCATTTGTTGGCTTTGGTGCTTCGCTTTAATCTCCATTAACCATCATTGTCATTGCAGAGTTGGAGCAGGCAGCTGCACTGAAGTATTTGTATGGATGGTTACATAACCACCCAAAGTATGGGACTCTTGCACCATCAGAAACGCCCTCTTTGTTTTATGCCGATGTAAGTTCATATATCTTTTGAAACCTTGGGCTGCTTTTGAGTTCATTCACCACCGGGTTAAGCAACAATAGCAGCTTTTTTTGTCCTGTATGCCCAAAATCCACAATGCGAAATGTGCTTTCGTATCTATTTGCCCTGGTCTTCCCTCTCTTCTTTTACCTTTGATCTCTGCCATTCTTTATCTTATTATTATTTCTGGATGAAGATGATAAAATACAGAAGCTATGCATATAGAACTGATAATGGCTCTAACATGCATTTTAACATTTATCTGGTTCATTGAAAGATACGGTTCATTTTAACAAGTGATCTTGCTCATTCTTCTTCATTAGGGTGGTGGAGTAACATATTTGTGACATTTCTTGCATGCCTGAGTTTCCTCAGTTTTAAAATGAGAACTAAACAATTATATGGCTATGAATACTAGCTTTGCCAGTAGTAAAGTTGTACAGTCCAACGTGTTGTTGGTCATTGCTGAGTGTTAATGAATAGAATTGTGTTTGTACTTGTTGAACTCCGCAGAAATAACTTGGATATGTAATTTATGATTTCCCCATCATATGCTGATAAATGTTTTTCAATACACAGGTGGCTAAATTGTTTGAGGATGCTGCTCAGATGTCACCTCAAGATGCTGATGTACACATAGTACTTGGAGTCCTTTACAACTTATCTCGAGAATATGATAAAGCCATTGAATCTTTCCAAAATGCTTGAAGCTGAAGCCACAAGATTATTCATTATGGAACAAGCTTGGTGCTACACAGGCAAATAGTGTTCAAGGTGCTGATGCTATTCTCGCCTATCAGCAGGTACATGCTTACTCAATGAGATACAGTTCTTCGTGTATTTTTGTTGATAAGGATATATTTTGTTGGAAATCATACTTGAGCACTTAAGGAAATGCTTTTTATAAGGGTCAGCGATCTATATATGTTGCTTTGCAGATAGCTTCCTTTCTGTGTATTTTGGGGCTGCATTTTTAATAAAATGCATCTACTTCACCTCTGTTTCAGGCCATTGATTTGAAGCCCAATTATGTGCGTGCGTGGGCAAACATGGGAATCAGTTTTGCCAACCAGGTACTTACTGCTACACAGATACAAACTAAGATTTTTGTATTCAAGTATTTTACTAGTTTACGTAGAATCTTATAGCCATTTCCACAAAGGTTTTCCCTGCATCGCTTGTAGTTTCTGTTTGCTAACATTGCTGATGAATGATACCTTGGATAAGAAATGACTTCAAAATTCCATGACATGTGAATGAATGAAAAGCTAAGGTCTGCAACCACCCACTTGCATTGGTGGGATGAAGTGATGTAAATGAGTCTGGAATTGTCTTGCTGCAGGGAAAGTATGAAGACTCGATACGGTACTATGTGAGGGCACTAGCAATGAACCCAAAGGCAGACAATGCCTGGCAGTACTTGAGAATTTCGCTATGGTATGTTTCTGAACTTTGAATTTTCTCTTTTGAAGTCTAAGTTGGTGCTAGTGTCCTTGATACATAAGAAGTACTGAGTCTTGTACTCTTTACCTCAGCTGTGCGTCTAGGGAAGACATGGTCAGCGCTTGTGATACACGGAACCTGGATCTTCTCCAGAAGGAATTCCCGCTGTAGAACGACGAAACGCAGTGGAGACAGCCTGCATTCAGTCCATGTTGAGCAACTCTTACTTACAAAGGCAATAATTTGGTGTAAATTGTTTCCAAAATCATTATTAATGTAGCTAATGTAATAGACAGTTACACATGGGTCAAAATAAAATGGTGGAAGGTTGGGCCTTTTGAAACATTCATGCTCTGTACATACAAAGTTGATAGATGGCATTATGCAGTGTGGATTCTGGGTAGGTAGATTATGAGTGTTGGTTGGTTGCCGGTGAAACACGCAAAAGTCTCATCTCAATGATTCTTCTTTAATTATCTACTATCAACTACCGTAAAAATTGTTACTTGTCACAAAAATGGGCAAAATTTGTCTCAAAATACGCTAGAATTGTCCAAAGTGCGCTAGAATTGTCCCAAAGTGCGTTAGATTTGTCAAAAAAAAAATGCGCTAGATTTGCCCCAAAGTGCGCTAAATTTGTCCCTAGGCTAAAGTTCAAGCATAATAGTCGATGAGCAGCTAACTCAATGTAGTGGCAGAGCAAACGATGTCACCTAGGCTAACGGATTTAGGGTTTAGTCTTTCCAGGTATTGACAAACTGCATCTTGTAATTACAATCCATTCTTCTGTTCTAATGATAGTGTTCCGGCTTTTAAATAACCATGAGCTGCTAATTTAGTTCATGGCTTTCATTGTGAGGTAATGAGAAGAAGTCTCCATTGGTAAAGCACTGGTATCTATTTTTTTAATCAATAGGCCCACTAGTGTCATTAAGAGTTAAGACTAAGTTTTCCCTCCAAGTATAATTTTCAATTAATAGTGCGGGATTGACTTCTGCACTTCTTTCCCTCCAATCTATTATAAACCCTAGGGCTCAAAGTCGATTTACGGAACGGCCGCGAATATTTTGACTGAGCGAAATCAAACGGAAAATACGAACTTAGTATGTGGTTATTTTTACCAGATTTAACATTATTAAATAAACAATTTGATCACATTGTTAGTTGAGATGTTGCAGCTAGTAAGAAAAGAACTCGAGGTGCAACTATGTGTAAGGAGGTTCGGTGGTTGTCGCAAGGATGATATTGATCTTAATCATAATTTCATTGAAGATGATTCAAACCTGGTAAATCGAGTATTTCTTCATTAGTTGTTATATTAAATATACTAGAGATTGTTTTACTTTGTTTGAAAATACACAACGACGCCAATTGTTAGGTACAACAAGAAGACAATTTAGGAGTTGGACCATTCTTGGCAATGTTACAGTCATCAAGTGAGACATCAGAGACCGATGCGAATAATGTAAGTGCATATGCTATTCAACGGATTACTAATGATGACAATTTAATTTTTCTAATCTTTTATGATTGTTTTACCCCATTAGGAGACAACAAATAGTCTTCTGGATATATTTGTTCCTTTGAGTCGAAACATACATACACCAAAAGAATCTACAGCTGCGACAAGTAACGACCCTTTCCTTCGTTATATGCTAAATACTTATCAAGTAAGTATCTTTATTATTTTTTTCTATTGTTAATGAAATGTTCCATTTAGATAAATTTGGTATGTCATAGTTATTTTATTTTCTAAAGGAAAAGGACTCTCAACAACAACCGATGGATATGACTGAAGAAGGTTATAATGTGACAAATAGTTCAACTCAGGTAAGTACATCAATGACCTTTTTAGTTTCTCCGTACCTTATTAATTATTTATTTTAGGCTTTTTCTAGCAGATATTTTTTTATTGAAATTAATATACACTAATAGTGTATATATTATCATGTAGGGGTTGACATATTGTTATCTTAGAAGCTTAAATCAACCTAACGTGGATGTTGCTAAAGGCTCAATTGTGAGTAACAATCCAAAGAGAATCGTCGGTGACGTCGAATTAGGTGGTGGGTTCTACGAAATATTTGTTGAAGTTCCAATGAAGCCAGATGAGCCCTTAGTTCGACCATATGGAAGTTTTTCAGTAATTGGAGACGTGACTGGACGCACCATTGCTTGGCCATCAATCTTGGTAAGCACATACATTATATATATATTCTAATATTTTATTGCAGTTTGAAGATATTTCTCACGTAATTATATCTTATTTATGCACTAGGTGAACCGACTCTATGTTGATACATTATTTTCATCAGACGCTTTGGATGCAGCTTTGATGAAGACTTCACTAATTCGTCTGATAGATTTTATATATGTTTTTTTCGTTATTGTGAACCTATATTGGATTAGAAATTATTAAATAGATTTTAGATGTGTCATTTTCATATTATGAACCTATGTTGGTTGGATATTTATATAATTTATTACTTTTTTTTTCCGTGGCATTTTTTATGTATTTTTTATAGCATTGGATGATTGCAAAGTATATTAAAGTACATTTAAATACCCTTTGGTTTATATTACGCAAAAAAAAAAATCAAAATAATATTAAATAAAAATACAATACACCCTACCCTGAACATGTATTCATTAGCGGCTATTATATGTGCCTCTGTTTGTGGCGTAATATTGGATATTTTTGTCTCTATATATCATTTTTAGAGACAAAATTAATTGTCACTAAAAGGATCTTTTAGAGGCAATTATTTTTGTTTCAATACAGATTTTAAAAGCACATATATGTGTCTCTAAAAATATCTATTGCAGACACATATATTTGCCTCTAAAAATATCTATTGTAGACACATATATGTGCCTCCAAAAATATCCATTGCAGACACATATATGTGCCTCTAAAAATATATATTAGTAACAAAAATAACTGCCTCTAAAAGGTGGCTAAGATGACAGATAACTAGCTGTTTAACGATGCAATTACCAACAATTATATATGCCACTAATTCTTAGTTTTAGCGGCAGATAATATGTGCCACCGTATTTGCCTCTAAAGACCTTTAGCGACAGGAGCGTTGGTGGCACTTAAGCTATCTGCCTCTAAAACTCTATAGAGGCAGATAAATGACTTTTAGAGGCAAATATGGTGTGCCTCCGTAGACAGGTTTTGTTGTAGTGCAAATTCAATAGTTTCACTAATACATGGCTCAACAATATTACATGCAAGATTCAAACCGTGACATGTACTAATAAAATGACAGAACAAAACATCATAACTTGTCCCACGATAGTTCCAAAGTCTCGATGAGGTTAGTTTGCAAACTCGGTCTGGAAGTGAAGCTCGAATGCCATAGCTGGTAGTGACGTACACCGATCCAGTGTAGACTAACATTTCGAATATGAATCAAAACCGATCCGGTTTGGGCAAAAAAGTTTGTATCCTCCACTACTTAGATCTGATCCCCCCACTCACCTAATTAAGCTAAGGTATAAAGGTAAAGTTAGTTTGTCGACAAATCATTTGTTAATTAATACTAATCCAGTTGACTTAAATCTTAATATTTATTTTGAAGCCCTAGTAAGGAATATTATTAATAAATGAAAATAAAAAAAAAATAAAATTAAAATCTTATTTTTCCTTTTTATCCCCTTTTGTTTGTCGGAATATTATTTATGTGGTTGGGGATGAAGGCTGAGAAACACACGAACACAGCTGAAGCATAAGAACAAAAATACAAGAAAATAAATAAATTATAAAGAATGGTTTAAACAAAATAATTAAAATAGAAGACTGAATATATTACCCATTTCATGAAAAAAAATAGAAATTAGAAATAAAATAAAGAAAAGCTGCAAATACTATAGCGCATCAATCAAAGTGTGGATTGCTTGTTCTCCTGGTATTCCATTTTGCCAGTTACACATATATCCTTCTTCAGGGAAACTCACATTTAATGCCATTTTAATTCATCAATTTCTATCTTTTCTATTTGATTATTTGATTATATTCTCCTCTTTTATTATCAGTAAATAATAACCATTTTAATTTTGTATTAAAACAATTACATTTTGACCTAGCTATAACTCTATAACATGATTAATGGTGTAATTAAATAATTAAACCATTTGAATCGAATTCAATACGATAAATAATATATTATACTATATAGTATTTGATTTGATCCGTATAATTACTGTAAAGTATAAAGTATAGAATACATCACAAACTCAGAAACAAGCTTTGATAGTTGAAGTTGATATATCCATTTTTCCCTTTTGCTTTATTGAGGGAATATCCTCTTTCTGCCCTCTCTACATCACCGCCACCACCACGGCGGCCGCCGGAAACCGCCACAAACACTTATCATCCCATCCTACTATCTATTTATATATCTAATTCTTACTATGCTTAGCTCATTCAATAACTCCTCAGACGAAGACAGCACCGAACAACCATCACCTTCCGCCTCCGCCTCCGCCTCCGCCTCCGCCGCCTTAGATCTACACTTCCATCTCTCCGCCGCCACACATCCTCAGCCGCCGCCCCGCCTTTCCCTCCTCCTCTTTCTGGGCCGTCATCATCTTCCTCGTCGTCGTCGTCTCCATCGATCCAAGTTCGGCAGCTAATAGTAAGATGCTCGGAGCTCATTTCTCAAGCGGATTACTCCGCCGCCCACCGCCTCATCACCATCCTCTCCGCTGCCTCTTCCCCTTACGGCGACTCCTCCCAACGCCTCTCCCACCACTTCGCCTCCGCGCTCTCTCTCCTCCTCACCAGAACAATCAACCCCGACGGAGGCGACGGCGTCGCCTCCGTCGCCTCCGCCGCCGCCGTTCAGTCATGCTATCTGACGTTGAACCAGATAACGCCGTTCATCCGTTTCACACACCTGACAGCAAATCAAGCGATCCTGGAATCCGTACTGCTAGGGCAAAACGAACCCGAAGACCAAGGGATCCACATCGTAGACTTCGACATAATGCACGGCGTGCAATGGCCGCCGCTGATGCAAGCTTTAGCGGAGCGGCACCCACCTCCCAGCCTCCGGATCACGGGTACGGGTCAGGACCCGGAAACCCTAACGAGAACCGGTGACCGCCTCTCGAGGTTCGCGCAATCATTAGGGTTAACGTTCCAGTTCCACCCACTCCTCCTCCTCTCCTCCTCCGCCGTCGAACACCACCACCACCTCATCCCATCCGCCGTCACCATCCTCCCGGGAGAAACCCTAGCCGTGAACTGCATGTTCTACCTCCACAGACTGATCAACGAGCACGACTACAACGTCATGGTAAGAACGTTCTTGAGAAGAATCAAAGAGATGAGCCCCAGGGTAGTAACGATCGGAGAAAGAGAAATGGACGGCGGCGGCGGAGTGGGTGAGGCGGTGGAGTATTACCAGAGAGTGTTCGAGTCGTTGGAAGAGACGGTGGCGCCGACGAGCAGCGAGAGGGCTTCTGTTGAACGAGTGTGGTTCGGGAAGGAGATAAAGGAAGTGGTGGCCGGCGGTAGGAAGGATCAGAAGCTCCGGCGGTGGAGTGAATTGATGAGGAGCGTCGGGTTTAGGAATGTAGGGTTGAGCCCTTTCGCCGTCTCTCAGGCTAAGTTGCTCTTGAGGCTTCATTACCCTTCTGAAGGTTACCGTCTTCACCTCGTTAACGACGACGACGACGATGGCGGCGGTTCTTCAGTTTCAGGGCTGTTCTTGGGTTGGCGAGATCGACCTCTCTTCTCCCTCTCTTCTTGGCACTAGCTAGCTCTTCCTTTAAGGTTATTTATTTTTATTAATTTTTAACATATGATATATATATATATATATATTATTATGATTATGATTATTATTATATGACATTAATTATGACATATGATATGATCTTACTAGAAATTTTGTTAACCTCTAATGTTTCATCTTCCATATATTATATACACTAATATATTTCATCCAGGAATCTCATTTGATTCGTTTGAAGTTTGACCCACCACCATTAATGGATGAAAAGGAACCCATTATTGTTATGTAAACTTGATTCTGATGTCATTATATTGTTGAGAATGAAAGGCTGTACTAGTACTAGTATTAGTATTAGTACTAGTACTTCATTTTATTTTAATGATGTGGGTTAATCTGCTGACCTAACTTTAATTATTGATTAATACGGTTACACGTGTGTGCATGGAACTGGAATGAAGATAAAAATATGCATGGTATGCTAATTTCTTGATCATCCATGTAACTATCTAAGATTCTTCACGACAGAATCACGTTTCATACTACAGGGTAATTATAGTCCTTATTAGATAAGGAAAACAAATTAAACTCAGTAAGCACTAGTATTATAATTAAGTCGATTATGTTTGAGAGTAGTTTATTTATGAATCTATTATAATAATATATATAAAGGAAAAAAAAAAGTAAACATAATAAATATGTGTTTGATTCCTTTTCTTGGGTTGTGATTGGAAGTGACAGATGAATGATCCATATATATGGTTTCCACTAATGATATGTTTATTTATATATCTTTTGTGAGTGGGTAATGGAATGGAATGGGTATCTTTGACATCTAATTTCATTCCTTAATTAGAATTATCCTTTCATTTACTATAATAATAATGGTTCTTAATTTATCAAAACTATATATTAGCCATTGATTCATCATGCATAATGGATACAATACAATAGCATAGTTGATGTGTGCCGAGGAGGAGATGTTGATTCCTTTCACTTGGGCGGTAGTAGAATTATAATAGTTGGAGATCACGATTCATGCCATGATCTATCATTGTCGTTTGGTATAGGGGATTAAGAATTAGGGGAAATATGAAAATAGGGGAATGGTGGAAAAGTGTTTGTTAAAAGTTGGAGGATGTTAAATTACATTGTTTGGTATATATATTTGGTAAAAAAATAGGAGGGGAAGACAGTGGGTCCCATTATTCTATTTGGGGGGAGTCAGAATTTCTGATAAAAGTAGAAATTGTCAGAATACACATTCTGGAGACAATAAGAAACTCTGGGTATCTGAAATACAAAACCCCAGCTCCATTAGATAGTAAACAAACAAGGATATCTCAGAATACAGAGTTTCCAAAAAACACAGTTGGGTTTCCCCTATACCAAACGACACTCATCGAATGTCGTCATTATCAGAGAATCCTCCCCTCTAAAATCAGTTATTATTATGCAATCAGAATTAAGAAAGCAAAAGCACCATGTTTTTCCCACGAGAGGTTTCTTTCTTTGTCTCCATTCGATTGTATTAATAATAAATTAATAATAATAATAATAATGGTTAACTTTTGCTTGTGTCTGTCTGTCTTGGTGGTTCTCTTTATATTCCTTGTTGAGCTGACTTTTCTAATTAGATACCAAACAAACAAACAAACTATATATAGTGGGCAATACTCGCTATTCGCTAACACCAAAAAAACCCACTTAATCAATATATTATATATATATATATATAATCGACATTCCTTAATCAAACCCACTAGTCAAATGATCATATATATATGGTACTTGATACCGACACTAAAAAATTTGATCATTAATTATCTTTCTTTATATAGATGGAATCTTTCATCTAGTATCGATGATAAGTCACAAAATGAAAGTTTTCAAAAATTATTGTATCTCAATAACTTCAAGTGCTACTTTGTTAGCTAATATTTGTATTTTCTTTTAATGCATGGATATACCAATAATGATGTACACGTACAAATGTTTGTAACAAAAGTTTAATCATATATGTTCATGTATGGGGCTAAGGGTGCGTGAAACCGAAAGAAGAAGGTGAAGTAGAAGAATATATATAAGGTCTAGAACCACAAATAATTATTATGATAGACTTGCCTGCAACACCGTTGTTTTCTTTTCTCCTACAATCATCATATCAGATAGATGTCTATTAAGTTATCGTGGTGCTTGTTACTATTAAGTGAAGAGAGGCTTCTCCCATTGAACATGTTAAAAACTCAAATGTCCGCAAACGAACATATGACGTCACCATCCGTCATATTGTTAGAATCATGCGGTCAAGGACGACAATACTGCTGCATCCATACATATGCCATATCGAGGACTCCCTCCCGTGTTGAAAAAGGATGGCAATATGCTAACATGGGTTGGACATGAACTAGTTAAAGGTCCATCGATTCTTACATTACGGTGCTGATCAACGAGCAATGGCTACCCAAGAAGACACCCAATGTGAACTTATTAGGTCTAGATTACTCCTACCAACATACAATGTTAGATGTTAAGGTATATATAGCTTTGCTTGGCACTCACACAAACATAGGTAGTGAAAAGAGAATACCTAGCTATCTAACCGATTCTTTGATTATTACTACTAATGACTTTGAAATATAGGTAGGGCATCTAGAGAGGCAAAGCTTAATGGCAATATATGCATTGGTGGGATTCAAGAATGAAGCATGAGGCTTCTTGTAAACTGTAAAAAGGTTAAAAAAATAAAAAATAAATAAAAAGTTAACTTATATAGTTAAAAAATTGTACTAGTACTCATCCCCGTATATACCTATTGCTTGTCTTTGATGTTTACATTACTACCCTAAATATCAGCCCTTTGTCCCCCTCTCAACAAAACCATCGGATTTCTCAAAACATAACCTTTTCTTGCCCACCCTTTGCCTCCACATTCTCATTATAATAATATATATCGATATTCTCTCGAACAATTTGAACCGTTTATGACACCGTATTAGAGTCTTTAATAAGATATTTGTTTTGAAGTTCAGTGGTTGTGCAGACTGAGCGTTTGATGACTGAGATGCAATGATTCATGACATGTCATCATGTCTGAGCGTTTAATGACTGAGACTGAGAAGGTCTCTGTTTTGAATCTCATTACGCTCCCAGGTCATGCACATGACTTACTGAAACTGTACAAACCCTCTTCCAACAACTCGAGTTATTGGAATGTAATAAATCGGTTGACATGAGAATCATTTTATTGATACATTATTCTCTCTCTAGGCTAGGGATGGATCTCTTCTTCTCTTCTTGTCCCTTCCTAAATTTGCACAATGATCCCCTATCTCTATTTCTCAATCTATTGGATTATTGGTTATTGTAATTATTCATGTAGAGCTCTTAGTTAAGTAAGTAAAGTTTGAGTGAGGACCCTCTTGCCTTAATTTGTTGCATCTTTTCAACTTCCATGTCCCCCCTACATAGATAGCTACCTATATATCACTATTCCCTCTACCGGAACACACTATATATTATATCAAAATTTATCATGTAACACATAATTTGGTATATGAAATTTAATTAATATGTAACATATATATATATCCCATGCACACGTTTGACATTGGTTTGTGGGAAAACGGCTTAAGCAACCGTTACCCTTTCCAGGAGGGAAAGAGCTAAGCTTGACAAACTAGTCCGTTAACTAACGGTAAACCTACCACTATATACTAACTTTGACATGATCACCCGTCTTGATAGTCTTCTCTTCTAAATGGCTCATATAGCTCTCCACTCATTAATCAAGACCTGATCAAGCCAAAAGCTCACGACCTATCCAAATCTATAGTTGGATTATGAGCCATAAACAAGTTGACTCGTGACCCAAAAATCCAATGAACTTGTGGTTCAACCCAAATTTTAGGATATGGTTTATAGTAGTTTTCACTGTTAGTAAAAACCACAAAAGATCCATTCAGCCCCTCTCCCAAGTCCCAACAACTCAAGTTATTGGGACCTAACGATTCTTGACATGATCGACGTAAGATTCTTTGACCAGCAAGAGGTTAAGGTTTCGAATCTCAATAACTAAGATTTTGTGTATAAAGGCTTGCATAAATCTTATCGTGCAAACTTCAGGCTCTTTCATGAGTCGTCATTCAAAATCCTCTCCCAGCAACTCAAGTTATTAAAATGGAACGTTTTTTTTTTTTTTTTTTACATTTACGAGCCAAATACCGAGTTGTTCACGATTGGTTGGATATGTGAAATACAAGTGAATGGCATGGTGAAGAAAGATGGAAATAATAAATGCAAACTAAACTAGTAGTCTAGTACTACTGCCATGGAAACCAACAAGCTAGGGCAGGAGAAAGCGTGTGTGTGGGTCTAATTAATAACCCTACCTATTCTAGGGTTGGTGCACACGCTCCCATTTTCATTGTGGGGACTCCATGAAAATCCGATTTCAGAGATATTCAAGAAACTTGGTACGTAATTTTGTCCTCAAAAATATAAAAGCCGACATCTAAGAGCCCGCATGTGTTACAAAACAGATGGCTCAAATTGCTCAACAAGGACCAAGGTACATATAGATGAAGCGTGAAAGTTGCATACAAGTAAGAAATAGAAAACGTGAGATGATCGATGGTACGTCCAACCTATATCCACAACTGTTCAACTCAACGGACTGCAACGTGCATAAAGCGTCATTGAAAGAAGAATTTTTAAAACAAAAAAAGAATCAAAGACACCTGGATAAAACATATATGAGACAAAATAAAAACCTCACCACAGCCCCAAACCACGAACCCTATATGAACATCCCAACACGCACAAAAAATACGTTACACCACGTTACGGACGAACATATATTTAGCGATGAACGAATAACATGCACAAGATGTATATGAGAAATGACGATCAACTATCTGATTCTAAACCGAATCATTATCAACCCAATGATAATATTCCATAGTGCAACAAGCATGGGCAAGTAATTAGAGTTCAACTACCTTAGTTTAATGAACATTAATTAGCTTCTTGTTCAGACATAATAATATTCGAAACACATCGATCGGTCACCAATGATTAAAGTAATGACAGTTATAACCATCTAACTAATGAATATTACAACTAATGATCAAAAAGGATATAAAAAAAAAAGAATCCATCCATCAAATTAGTGAGTGCAGTAGTGATAGGAAGATAAGTCCATCCGTCATTCCGTCCATATTCATCTGTCATTCCGTCAAATCCATCCATGTGTGTGTGTAAATGTAACTCTTGCTTGCTTGCTTGCTTCTTTAATTTCCCACCTGCTCTGCAATTTCTTTCTTTGTATATATAAAATAGAAAGATTTTAGAGAGTTCCCAATAAACCCTATATGGACCTCCCCACATCCAATTATTGCCCACCCCATATCACCTCTTAGCTTAGGTTAGGTTTGTCCTTTCCTTTTCGGCCATTCTCTCTTCTCTGCACTACTATCATTTCATCCATTTTTCTTAGGCCATGCTTGCCTTTTGTGTTCTTCTGTTTCGAGTTTGTGGTTCCGGTGAATACGTTGTTTGTAGAGATTCTCTCATATTTTTTGCAAAATTTTGGAGGAAAAATGAACACCCAAATTAAAACTCTACAAAAAGACCCGTTTTGTGATTTTTTTTTTACTCCAGTGGGCATTCATGTTCATTGCTTGGTCAAGTAATCGTGCCCATAACTTATCACCACATAGCTAGGGTTTCAACCCTCAGAAAGTGATGACCTGACGTTAACAAAAAGACGAGTTTTGTGGGGGTTTCCTTCGAGAGTGGCCACTCAGTTATTCATGTTCATCTGTTGGTTGAGTGATCGTGTACATAGTTTGTCCCACGTAGGGTTTCATCAGCCCTTTGAAAGTCGTGGCCCGACCATAGCTCAAATGTACTTCAAGTGTCATCGGTGAAAATGAATCTTTAGGTAAGTCTGCATTTCCTAAAAAAATCACGAGAGTAAAAGCATCTCTATTATTACCAATGTTGAATTTCCCCTCATCCATTCCTTTCTTGCACCAGCTATTACATAACTTCCTTTGAGCAACTTCCTATTTCTGGATAAAGGAAGAACAGAGTTCATGAAAGAGACAAAAACCCTTATGAAATACTGCTACATATCATGTTAGAACTTCAATCTTAAATGCAAAAGTATGAAACTTTGCAAAAGCTGAAAAGAGGGTCTGGAAAAAAGATAGACTACATAAATATACAATGGACTCTTATGGTAAATTCCTCCATTGCTGATTTGATTGTTCATAATGATGTCAAATTACTGTAACAAATTACAGTGCTGCTGAGGATCCCTTTGTATATGCTGGATGCTATCTTGTGTTTGTGTTTGTTTGTTTTTTCAGCCATAGCAAACACTTTTGTGTTGGAGTGCAAGCAATGTGAAAAGCTGATGATCCAATTTCTCCTTTTGCTGCAGAGTTTGCTCAGTTTCAGGGGTCTGCTATGCTGATAGATATAATCAGATACCCTCTACTCTACCATAGCATAGCATAGGGTTGTCCTTGCTACAATTGAATCTGTGGAGAATCTTTTGCTCACTCTTTCAAGCCTACAAATAGTTATGATGAATTCCCTTCTTCCAAGGAATCCCATTTCCTGACATTGACAATGATCCTCTTCTGTTTAATTTTCTGTTCTATCAGAGCTTTTGATGTTATTACTGTTAGCATTTAGCATGCATTTTGTGTTACTTCATTGATTCTCAGACACATCTCAGGTATCTTCTCTGCTCAGCATTTCCCAGCAGCAGCCTTCATGTGACTGCTGATGAGATACCACCATCATAAAACAACATAACAGACTTATAAACAATCATCAATCATGATCAGTGGATTCATAGCTCCTCAAAATGTGCAGTCACTTAATATATAGGATACTGAAGAAAACTTATACAGATCCTAAGTTCACTGGAGAAGTCTTAACAGAATGGATTCTCGATCTAAAAAGACGAGAACTTTCGGTCCCTAAGTTACAGCTAAACAAAGACCATCATTGTGATTTTCATAAATCTTGGGGTGTGCTATAACCATTTCCTCATGCTTGCTGATCTTCTATCTCCAGATAGAAACCTGGGAATGCTCAGAAGACTGTTAACTCTAGTGATACCTTCCAAGGCTGACCATTCGTCTTCCTCCCGGCTTGAAATGCACTCAGCAAGGCTCTTCTTCGACTGATCCCGAGTATGGCTCAACGCAGTCGTTTTCGCCTCTGTAGACTCGGACACTGGCACAATCTCGTCACAGGATCTTGTAGTTCCCGAATGGGGAAAGACATGATCTTGAGAGATCTCGTGCATTTCTGTGTCTGGCCCTTCCAACGAACCAATTTCTGCAAGTGAATGATCCAGAAAGAGGCACACAACAGCACAATCGTCGTTTTTTGAAGTGGGGTATTTCAATCTCCATGCACGAACAGCGCAATCGATCAATGCCCTAGCAGCAGTTGCTCGGCTGGGAGCGGAAGCCACGATATCCACTGCTTCCTTGTTCGAAAGAACATCCCAGACCTGATTAATCACACAAAGTCAATGACTCGATGTCAAAAGGATGAAACCGTGCATATGATTCTTACAAAAGATGCACTATAGAAGAAAAGTAATACCCCGTCAGAAGCAAGAATGATGAATTCATCTTTCGATGTAAGACGACGGTAGTAAAGGTCTGGTACAGAAATTAAACCAAAATCTTTGAGGCAGAAGTCGCCGAAAGCTCTAGCCATTGCTAGACCAGGTGAATCGTTATTAGGCAACCACACACGAGCAACTTCTGGCTCATCCTGCAATGCAAAGACTCTTCCTTTACATTGCTGGATCCTGGCAGCTTCTCCTGAATGCCAAAAGTATCACAATTAGCATCGTTACGTTAATATCATTCAAAGGGGAAGAACGAGAGAGAGACTAACTTGGTAGATCAGGCTTCAAGTCAACAGTCAATTGCACGGCTAGCAAAGAACCGTCATCATTTCTAGTAGCCAGAACCGCTCTAGAATCACCAACGTTTCCAATAATGAGATCCTCATCCTGGAAGCCAATTATTTTCCCTGGTTTCATAAGAACATGTTTGCACATACATACAGGGAAACCATGAATATAAAGAAAGCTAATACATATGATCAGAATGACATTAATCAACGACTGGAACTACGTTTGCAGTCAAAATGATCAGAGGACTTAATACACAACAACTCTGCAAATTTTAGGCGAGGTTATGTAACTCAAACCTCGCCTAACCAGGCTTGATGTGCATACATTCTTAGTCAAATTTCAATAACTCTGCAAATTCAGGCTCTTATTACACAACAAAAGACGAAATTCAAGCCTGTAACTTCTTCTGAACTTCAATAAGAAACAAATTTGAAAGGGGTTGCAAGAAAGATACCAGCTTTATCAAAGTCACGGCAGTTGTTCCACTGCAAAAGCAATCAATTACAGGATGCAGCTTCAGCTCCTTATCCATCATCTTGAATGCTTTTAACATCGACCTTTTCAGCGGCACATACATCTCCGGAAATTTGTTACTTTCCTCGACCTCCATTGAGTCGTATGATTCGTCATCACCGCACGCTGAAGAACTCTCCTCGGAGTCCATACTCCCAAGAGTA
Organism: Linum lewisii; assembly: GCA_034768395.1. NCBI lineage: Eukaryota > Viridiplantae > Streptophyta > Magnoliopsida > Malpighiales > Linaceae > Linum > Linum lewisii. The sequence goes on along the minus strand of CM068297.1, from coordinate 77,686,752 downwards.
TTACCAGTCTTTTCCAGGCTGTTACTCAATAATATAGGAAGTGAGTCACGAACTTTTCTGGAAACCATATGACCAGAAGGGCCATGGCCATCGAATACTCCACAGAATACTGCATCACTTCTGGACCCGAAATTCTGTCCAACAAACCAATATGTTATCTACTCAATTCAAATGCTACATGACCAACAAAACATCTAGTGGCTGAGATTCTCAGGCCATTCTATTACAGTATGCTGCTAACAGCTTCTTCTCAATAGGCAACAACCAAAGCAAATGCCAACCAATAGAAGGAAAGAACAAAGAGTAACCTAACCATTCAGACTTGCAATTCTTCACAAGTCAAAAGCTTGAGAAGATCATTTGTAAACGACAAACGGTAATTACGAACCTCCCAGACAATCATGGCGTCCTGATTGGTCCCTTTCTTACCCTGCTGTGTATGGAGGCAAGTGATTTTAGTGCAGCCATTCATTGCCATCCTCCCTTCAATGTGATGCAGTGAACTCTCCTTATCGCCTTCCGAATTCCTATCTCGGCTCTTCTTCCCTGTAGGTGATGAATAACAAGTACCCATCCTGAACCAGACAGAATAAAAAAGGAACAAGATCCCACCTTTCGTCTTCCTTAGCTTGAATGAGGGAAACCCCAGCTGCGGATGAAATCCAGCACCCTAAACATTTGTTAATTCAAGTCCCAAAGCAATTGGGTGTTGAGGAAACAATGGAATTAATTCAACTTGCTGACTTCAGTCTGGGTTTGACATGCAACCACACCGGTAGAGTCAGAGGAGGAAAGGATCAGTAGATTCCTCGGCGGCGGCGAAGATGAATCGGGGAAGAAACCACTAAAAACGGCGGAGAAAATAACGCAGGCGCGTGCATCTCAGTCTCGCGAGTAGGTGCGCGTAGGAGCGTGAAGTACACGAGCGCGTGAGACTGGTGCGCGTGGGAAGACTATCCCACTCGCAAAAATCGCGCGTGACATACAAGCGCGCGTGTACGACACGCGTAAAACTTTCCGGGTCGGCGGTTTTTTGTCGGGTCGGGTCAAAGCTGTTACTAGGCCAAGGCCTGATAGGCGGAGGGACTGCGGGCCTGGCTCAAAATTCCTGGGCCAAATCGGAGTCGGGTCGGGCGTATTTTCAAAACCCCACAAAACCCGGTCGAAGCTCGGGCCTTCCAAAACAACCTCCTAAAATGCACACCCAAAATTTGTAAAGGACTAGGCCCAATGAGCAGAAGCGTTGCGGGCCTAGCCCAAAATATATGGGCCAAACCCATATCACGTCCGCCCAAATTTCTTTAGCCCTTAAAACCCGGTTCGGGGCTCGGGTCAATCAAAACCCCAAAATATATGGGCCAAACCGAAATTAAGTCTTGGTTAATTTTCGGACCCTTACAACCCGGTCGAACCGCGGGGCAACCGAAACAACCCACCCTGAACCGTCGTTTAAAAACAAATCTCGTCGCCGTTAACTGGGTCGCCGGCGGGAAGACGAATCGACGACGGAATTCCGATAGCAGCAGAGTAGCTCCGTTTCACGGACGAGGAAGAAGAAGAACAGTGAAGGATGGAAATCTTTGTAAAGAAACTGATTTCTAATTCTACTCGATCTACCAGGAGAGGTGAAGCTACTGATGATCACCTGCAATTCGATTCTATGCGACGAATTAGGAACAATTAGAACCGACGCAGATTACTGGAAAACACTATAACGCATCATACATACTCTGCTATATTCGAATCATAAACAATCATCAGTTACAAAGGGAACAAAACCAATTCAGAACTACAACAAATGTCATATAAACACAAACCAAGAGAAAGACTGGGATTTCAGAAAAGCTGAAGCAACATTGCTAGCAATCCAGATGAGAGTAGTAGCATCACTGCTTCTCGACTGCGTAAGCCATGGCTTCCGCTGTCGTTGGCAGATTGGGAAGGTGAAACTGCAGGACAAGAAAGACCTTCTTTGCCTTCCTTACATTGGCTTGCGAAAAGACCGGGAGGGTACTTACCATAGAGATTAATGTAGCTGAACATGGTCGATGCACAATCGTTTTCCAGATCGTTCAACACATCTGCATAAGGACAGGCAAAGTCCTTGAACGATGAGCAACACTCCTTGGCAGGGTAATTGGGTCCTTTGCACTGGCTTGTAATGATTGTGTAGTTCATGAACTCGAAGCTGACGGGGCAAGCTGCAGATCGATACAATTTAGAGCTGTTAGTTCAGTTCCTTTACACCTAAATCATCGCAGCTTTCGATCCTAAGGTAGTTCATAGTTCATACTCGGAATGCAGGAACAAGAATGAGCTGTCAGCTGAATAATTAAGGAGACTGATATGATGCTTTAAATGAAATGAACTGGCTTTCTTTAATTAGATGCTTTGTAAACAACTCTAGTCACTTCTTAGATCCTTCATTCTGTTCATTCCAATTCTAAATCACCTTTCAATGTCACTTCAATTGTCAAAAGCCAGATGGATACAGTTCATGAATGGAACTCAATCAATTCATTTTCTTCATATGAGGAACATATAGCAAGTTTTCTTATGAACATAACCTAGCAGAAAGACCAGACATTTGACTCCAATTCTCAAAAGAACATAATCAACCAGACTACCAGAGTTCAGGACAATCATATTGCATTACTAAGAACAAATGAAAGAGACATTCATAATCATACCTTTTTTGGCTTGAAGCAGATTCCTTCCAACACCATCAACACCAGCATCCAACCCAAACACAGAATCTGAAGAAACAAATCGCAAACGATTAACAAAACAGAATTGGATCAAACTGGAGGCGTTTTCATCCAGTAACAAACCAAGGTCCACAAACTGGATACCTGAAAGGAGAGCTGAAGCAGATGAAGAAGCAACAAACAGACCCATCAAACAGAAGAAGCAAGCCAATAAGGAGAACAACCCAGAACACCGATTCCACCCCATCATCTTTGGATCGATGAAGGATCTCCTTAATCGTCCTTAAGCTGAGCTCTTTTCCTTTGACTTGAGGGTTTTCAACTCTTTGGCAGCTCCAGAACTAGCAACTCACAGATCCTCTACTGCATTTACTTGGAGATCGAATTAATGAAGCTACAAATGGAAAATTTGTAAAAGCGGAGAAGACCCAGATGGATTACAGAGCTCTGTTGCGAAATGGGGAAAGTGGGACGGAGATAGATAGAGAGGGGCAGTGGGTCGGCTGGGCAGCAAATTCCAGCAAAGACGCGCTAATGTAAAAATCCTTTTTTTCTTCCATTATTATTCCTCTCTTTGGACATTTTCAGCCGTCTTATTTTATTTCTTTTCATTGAAAAGTTTCATTTAGGTCCTTCGATTTCGTATATTATCAGATTGGTCTCTTGTAACTTTGAATCGATACAGTTCAACCCCTCAACCTTATATGCTGTGATGTGGGCCAAGCAAGAAGCTTTAACTGGATTAACTAGATTCGGAAATCTGATCTCAATGCAAGATTAATATCGGACAGTTCGGAACATCTCTATAGATTGTCAATTATCATAAGAAGACATGTGACACCAACTTCAGGTACTACATAATAGGAGATTGATGAACGAACGTAAAGAGAAGAAACACATTTCTAAAGATACGTTCTTTATCTTCTTCTCACCTCAATTTCTTACCGTCTCACACTTACAACATAATGGGCTGAAGTTGGTGTTACGTGTCTTAGAAATTAGACATTAATGTACTACAGAATAGGAGATTGATGAACGAATGTAAAGACAAGAAACAAATTTATAAAGATATGTTCTTTGCCTTCTTCTCACCTCAATTTCTTACATTAACCGTCTCACATTTACAACACGGAGTCTAATTTCTTATATTAATTAACTATCTCAATTTCTTATGTCATAAGAAGACACATGACGACAACTTCATGTACTATAAATAAGAGTTTGATGCACGACCGTAAAGGCAAGAAACACATCTAAAGATATGTTCTTTGCCCTCACACACACTTACTAATAATGACTAATTTCACATCCCGACGAGGTACCAGTAACCACGCCACGACCTCAAAAAGATCATATCGAACCGAGGAGGGAAAAACTCGAAATCAAACAACTCAAATCAAGAATCACATCCTTCCATAGTCAAACTGACTGATTCAACAGAACCAGTAAACCACCAGTGATGAACAACAACAGCATTAGCAGAGGATGATGATGAATCAAGGCATCTGCAGATGAGATTGGAGGGCAAGAAAGGCCGTTCTTGTCCTCTTTGCAGACGTTGGCGAAAAGACCAGGTGGATACTTACCGTAGAGGTTAAGGTAACTGAACATCGTCGTAGCACAGTCGTTGCTGACATCATTCAGAAGCTCTGCGTAAGGGCAGGCGAAATCCTTGAACGTCGGGCAGCATTCTTCCGGTAGATAGTTTGGACCTCTGCATCGGCTCGTCACCTCTGTGTAGTTCAGGAACTCGAAGCTTACTGAACATGCTGCAAAGACGTAATTAAAGACGATTAATTAACTCGAACTTGATCAAACTTCAAACTTTTGGATCGAAACTTGATTCAAGTGCATACATTTTTTGGCTTGAAGAAGATTCCTTCCTGTAGCTGCAGATATAAGATTGAAATCAAGAACAACCCACATCAGTAAAATCAGAATTGGTGATTAGCAACCAACCTGAAACGGAAGCGAAAACAGGGGAAGAAGGGGAAAACAGAGCAATCATGAAAATGAAGAACTTCAAACTTCATACTCTTGGATCGAAACCCGATTCAAGTACATACATTTTTTGGCTTGGAGAAGATTCCTTCCTGTAGCTGCAGATATAAGATTGAAATCAAGAGCAACCCACATCAGTAAAAGCAGAAATTGATGATCACAGATAGTTCGATTAGCATCATTAGCTAGCACTAACCTGAAACAGAGGATGAAGGGGAAAACAGAGCAATCATGAACAGGAAGAACAACCCAAAAACACTTGGAAAATTCCACCACCCTTTCATCATATGAATTCTATCTCAAACTTGGATCATCATAACATGGAAATTGATAAGCATTCTGTGATAAGATTTATAATACAATTTGGCTTGATCAGTTTTTTTCTTCATTGAATTTAACAGAAGATGAAATCAATGCGTTTGGCCGTCTGTTAAGAAATGAGATTAGTGGAACTTGTATGTTTTCTTTTGGTCTAACTCTTTTGGAGTTTTCCTTCAAAAAAAAAAAAACTCTTTTGGAGTTTTGGGTGTGGGATGATTTTTAGCCGGTTAAGGAAGAAGAAGAATGATAAACAATTAGCTGATGTGGATCGTTTGATCTATGTAGTACATGCATATCAATGAAGTCTAGAAGGATTCATATGAACACTCCTCTTTGTCTAGTTTAATTCAAAAATGCATATCTTCAAATCTGAATAATATAGTTGCAATGACTAGCATTGATTATGGTGCCTCGTGCTCCCAACCGTTTGCGCTTGAAGATCAATGTTGATGGTGGTTCGTCCTTCCCTGTGTGGGTGGTGCAGTTGGCTTAGTGTTTCGAGATCATTCTTCTGTGGTCCTCTTTGCTACAGGTATTTCGTATCCCGACAGCATTTATGATTCTCTTATTTTTAGAACTCCTAACTTTCAGGGATGCATGTGCTATGTGCTCGGCCCGAGGTTGGTGCGAGGTGGACATTGAAGGTGATGCCTCCTTGGTCACGTCTATGGTGTCCCGTCAAGATGTCTTCTCCCTCCGTGGCAGAATCAGTGTGGTAGATAGCCTCCCCTTCCATTCGGCTGATGACTGTTCTCCGAACGGTAAACGGAGCTGCCCATTTTGTGGCACGAGAAGCTCTTAGATGTCTCCCAAGTCGGAGACTGATAAATCTCTCGGCTTGAGTGGATAGTTAGGATGAATGATGATTATCCTCCAGTCTCCTACGAGAGTTACCTAAGGAAAAAAAATTGATTAGCATTGATTATTGCAGGTGCCCATTGTATAACACTTGGCTCGTAAACAAAAAAAGGAACCAAATTGGGAATTGAATCCTACGTGAATCGAACACGCAACCTTCTGATCTGGAGTCAGACGCGCTACCATTGCGCCAAGGATCCTTTGGTTGTTAAGATTACAACTATATTCTTAATCATATATAATTACTTGTAAGATTGAACTTTAACCTATATGTCATCCTTACACAAAGATCATGTTAATCTTCTTGGCATCATACCCAAAGAGATGATTGAATTCAATTTATTCCCAACAAGTTGATCCAAGAAGTTTGTAAAAGATTTGAATGAAAACATGTAATAGTTGCCAAGGGGTAATTTGGTACACGAGATTGAGAATTCAAATGAAGTGTGATGATTGAGGAATGGTGGGAAAATATTTGTTAAAGATTGGAGAATGTTAGGTATGTATATCTAGTAGTAGGGGAAGACCGTAACTAGCACTCACAATTCTGTTTGGGAAAGTTAGAATTTCTAGTAAAAAATTCTAGTAAAAAGACACATTCCGGAGATAATCATAAACTCAGAATATCTTAAATGCACAAACTCAACTCCACCGAACCAAACAGTAGACAAACAATGTTATCTCATATTACTTAAACAAACAATCTGATCTCAAAATACAAAATTTTCGACAAACTCAATAAAATCGACAAGTCATTTCACACTAAAGAACGTGGGTGCAACAAGTAAGGCAAAGAAAAATAAGATTCCTAGCATGACAATGGAAACAGACTAAAAGACATAAAACAACCTACGAACAACTGTATTAAAGTGGCTAATTGCATGATTTAATTTAGTTTAAGACAACTAATTTAGTTTAAGAATAAAGGATTATCGAAAATTATAAAAGGAAAAAAACTATCAAGATTACTGGCAGTTCCACGTCAAACCAATATGGCAGGCCACTATGTGGCTCGTCAAACGCTTTGTTACTGTTCAAGCCATGAAGTGGTTAATTTTCGGCTTGTGTGGGTATTTAATATCAATTTTAATCGGTCAATGGTTAAACCACCATCAATCGAAGTTGGAAAACAACCCATAAGAGATTTCGAAACTTGTGAACATACTAACCGACGAAAATTCATCGATTATTAACATAACCGATCGATTCTCAGCTCGAGTAAGATTTGTGTTCGATGAGTAACAACTTGTTACTAGTTCAGGTTCTAGATTTAGGGGTCGTTTGTGCTCAAGAACTGGTTTGGAGAGAATTCAATTCTTAAGATTTGGGCATTCTAGACTATTTCGAGAATTAATCGTTTGGATGAGAGAATGTGTGAGATTCTTGGACTAAGAAAATAAAAATAAATAAAACAAAATAATATGAAAAATACCAAAATGCATCAACTTTAATCCCTACATCCCCAATAATGAGGACATTTTTGTCATCTTATTTTGAATTCACCCTAGAAAGTGGGTCCGAATTCTATGATGGACCCACTCCTAGAATTTAATTCTAGACAATTCTCAACATTTTTTGGTGAAACAAACGATAGAATTGGTTGAATTCTAAGATGAGGCCAAATTCTAGTCAATTTTCACCACTCCATTCTATTGCACAAACAACCCCTTAAAATCAATTTATTAATAATTTTTTCTCTAAAAATAAAATAAAAAATCTCGAAAGAAAAAAGGAAATTTTATTTCATCTCTGCTATTTATGTGGTGAACTGTACACTGAAGAAAAAAACAGAGAGAACAGAGAGAGAAAATGGCGGAAGGAGGTACAACGTTGGAGTTCACTCCGACATGGGTGGTCGCTTTAGTCTGCACATTCATCGTCGTAATCTCCCTCGCCGTCGAACGTCTTCTTCACTACCTCGGCAAGGCACGTTTCCGTTACTTCCAGTTCAACCATTTTTAAAACAATTTTTCTCAATTTTTTTTTTTTTTTTCTGGGCGAAACTCTTCAGTTGCTAAAGAGGAAGAACCAGAAGCCACTCTACGAAGCCCTGCAGAAGATCAAAGAAGGCAAAAATTTCTCAATTTTCAAATCACCCAACTCTTTTTTCGTCTAAGATTGTAACTAATTTGTGTTCTTTTCTGGTTTTTTGTCCGATGCAGAGTTGATGCTTCTGGGGTTCATTTCGCTGCTTTTGACTGTATTCCAGAACAGGATCAACTCAGTCTGTATACCAGAACACCTTGCTCATGAATGGCTTCCTTGCAGCAAAGAAGACGAAGAACATAGTCCTGAATCATCAGCAACTGCCCATTTCATGACTTTCTTCTCCCGCGGCGGCGGCCGCCGCCGTCTTCTGGCGGAATCGGCTGCAGGAAGCTGTAAAGAGGTAAGCTGCAGCTGGTAATTTTTAGGGTTTCACGCGTTTCTGCAATTCGATTCAATTAGTGGTTGACCCGATCTTGGATTTTTGCTAACCCTTTTTAGTTCTTTTGCTTTACTTTTTTGGACTGAACAGAAAAGGAAGAACCTTTTTTCAAATTCTTCTCTGGATTTGATAATTGATTACTGTTCTTAATTGTCCAATTGTCAATCTTGGAAATGAGTGATTGAAATCTAATTCATTTTGGTTTAGTCTATGGCTGCCATCATCATATATTAAACCATCATTATCCTTCATTTCACATTGACGCGTTTATACTTCAAAACACAAAAGGATTCATACTTTAATATTTTAATAAAGAGGTTGATTTGGGACAACTGTTCTTCTAGGTCTTTGCTTAATTGATTCTAACCCCAAAAGTGATTTTAGGTATTAGAAAAGTGTTTGCTAGAAGTTGGACTACCTTGATTACCTTGGACTACCTTAGATTACCTTGTCTTGTTCGTCGAATGTCTAGGAAATACACAAACTCGACACCATTTTCTACTGTACCATAAGAACATAAGAGTTTTCTACTGTACAGAACGAGTGCTAAGTAGAAATTGAAATGTGCAGGGGAAGGTACCGATACTGTCGACAACAGCGCTACACCATTTGCACATATTCATATTTGTGCTGGCATGCGTCCACGTTGCTTTCTCTGCTCTAACTATTCTGTTTGGAACTGCTAAGGTATGTACAGCTTAGAAGAATCTTTCTCGTTCGAGTAATGTTAGGGGGTTCACTTTCTTTTGTTGTTCTTGTCTGGTTTTTTTATAGTCAAATGAGGTTGGATGATGTTGACTCTTTGCCAACAAATTATTCATTTCTGTTAAATTTTTTGGTAATGGACAGATAAGACAGTGGAAGCATTGGGAGGATACTGTGGCCAAGAAGAACGATCCTGAAGCTGGTAATCTTGCTCTTTCTTCAATAGCAAAACCTTAAGAGTGAAAAGTATACTTTTATCTGATTCAGCTGTTTAAAGGCGTTGGTCAAACCGATGAGACTAAAAAGTTCAAAACTTTAGTGATAATACTGCATCAAGTGAATCTTTGAGATGCAATGTCTGTGGGAAAGTATAGGGTTTTCCTTGCTAAGGGGGGAATATTTCTTCGTGTGCAGGAAAAAACTCGAGAGTTACTGATGTCCAGGAGCATGATTTCATCAAGAACCGGTTTCAGGGCATGGGGAAGAACTCTTACATTTTAGGCTTAGTGGTATGTTCCACATGTTCCAGTAACTCTAGTAGATAGCAAAATCATATGCTTTTTATCTACCTTCTCATAGTTTCCCTTTTCATCACTTCTTGTGTGTTGCAGCATTCGTTTTTCAAGCAATTCTATGGTTCTGTAAGCAAATCTGATTACATCACATTGCGAGCTGGTTTCATCATGGTGGGTCTACGATGATCATCTGCACTTTAGTCTTCTGTTTGTTCATAATGTAGTGTATTTGGATTTTTTACTCGATCTATTCGTTTTGGAATAATCCTTGTGCAGACTCATTGCAAGGGGAATCCACAGTTCAACTTCCACAAGTACATGATGCGAGCTCTCGAAGCTGACTTTAAGAAAGTCGTCGGTATAAGGTACTATTATCCTAACTACTACATTCGTAGATATGGAGCTTAGATCCATTTCTTGTATACTCTTTTTAAGCTTTGTTCTTAATTGGTTACTTGCTTTTATTTTTGTGCAGTTGGTATCTATGGATATTCGTGGTTATTTTCTTGTTGCTGAACGTGGCTGGATGGCATGCATACTTCTGGATAGCATTCGTTCCCTTCGTTGTAAGAAACATCCCGATTTTTCTAATCGAGTTATCTTTCTATTCGATGAATCCTTAACAGTTCTCTATCCCCGTGAAACAGCTACTGCTAGCAGTCGGTACGAAGTTGGAGCACATCATAACCCAGTTAGCTCACGAGGTAGCCGAGAAACATGTAGCAGTAACAGGTGATTTGGTGGTTCAGCCTTCGGATGATTTCTTCTGGTTCAAGAAACCAAAGATTGTTCTGTTCCTCATCCACATCATCCTATTCCAGAACTCCTTTGAACTTGCCTTCATGTTCTTTATTCTGGTGAGTTGAATAACGACACTCGTGGATGTAATAATTAATCTCTTCTATTTCAGTGCCGAGTTACATATTAACTGTTACTAAACTGCAGCTTCAATACAAGTTCGATTCCTGCATCATGGGGAAAGTTGGTTACATCATCCCCAGGCTCGTTATAGGGTAAGATCACCAACTGTAGTGTTAAATCATCCCGTTCATATTGCTTCGGTAATAACGTAGGAAGAACTGAAATCTGATATGGTACTTTCTTTTTCGGTTTCGATTACTTTCAGGGTATTCGTACAGTTTGTCTGCAGCTACAGTACACTTCCACTCTACGCCCTCGTAACACAGGTAACATTCTCTTTGTTGCTTGGTACGCAATCACCTTCCCTGTTCCTTGATAGTCAAGCAAAAGTGGTGATCTTTGATTATGCAGATGGGTAGTTCGTTCAAGAAGGCGGTATTCGAAGAACACGTACAAGTGGGATTGGTTGGCTGGGCGATGCAAGCAAAGAAGAAAACAGGTCTAAGAAAGGCAGCTGCTAATGGCGGGTCTAGCCACGTTGGCCACAAAGAGGGCTCGTCCGTGTCCCTCACTTCGGCAATCCAGTTGACGAAAACGACATCTGGCGAGGGATCAGCCAAGGATAGCAGCAGCAAGGGAGGAGGGGAGATTGTTGCAGATGATGACAGAGCTCCATCTGCAGCTTCTCCCCATGGAACCGGATAAAACTAGTTGCGTAAACTTGATTTTGTACATCAGATCGAGTATTGTAGCACTTGTAACCGCTAATAGGATATGGTACTGGTGAAATTGACTTGCCAAACATGGGGATTATGTTGCCAAAGTAGAGTACATAGCATTGGCATATACTTATCAGCTTAATGTCAACTTGTCCTGAGAAGTTCGAAAGAAGGGTCATTTGATAAACAAAATTTGAGCAAATTTTATTAATATTTTATATTATGATACACTATCAAACTAACCAAACAAGGGTTAACATAGCATTAGAGTGAAGGATAATAGCAGGTGAGACAATAAAGTAACAAGAGAGAAGGCTGCTTTACTGAAAGAGGACAAAGTAACAGACATAAAACATGCAACTTCTTTAACGTAAGCAAGAACTACCAACATGGGCACATGCCAAACAGAAACCTTAAAAAACCACAGTGTGTCAACTGAACCCAGAACAATTGTTCCTTCCTTACACATGGCGGAAAACACAGCAATTAAGTCTTATACAAACTTGACTCAATCACAACACCTCACACAGCAGCTCCAGCTCCATCACATCACTCTTCTGCAGCACTTGCAGCACTTAAATCCACACTCAGGTCCAGATTCTGCAGATAAAAAGGAGAGGAGAGAAATAAGATACCGGATACGATTATGATTCTCGGGCATCAGAGAGGTGGTATGCTAAAAATTCGATGAGCATTTGTATGCCGTTTTGAAGTAGCAAAATCAATTACCTTTCCAGTTATCAGTGTGTACATGTTCAAGACATCTGTCACAGTCGACTCGAAGTGTGTGGTGGGATCATAGCTCTGATAAAAATATAACAAGGAAAGGAATCTTATTAGGACGCATCCGGGAGAGGTGAAAAGTCAAATAATTCGATTATACTCACGGTGGATATGAAGCAATTGTCCAGAGAAGGCTCGTTCACTGGCTCAAATCTGTCATAGATCTCGAAGAATATCTCATCAACTGGACCAAGCAGGTCAATTCCTGGCTTCAACTCTGCCTGAGGGTTATCAGTCTCTGCCTCAGTTGAAACAAAAGCAATGAACTTTCCCTTTGGAGCAACATTGTGAGTGTAAGAGCAGCAGAAAAGGTACCTGGTCACAAGGAAGAATCACATATCCTTAACTCATAAGCTGGTAAAATGTAAATGCTCAGTACGAAGTTCAGCAGAAAATAAATCAAAAGTAACTAACAAAAAGTACTTAGGATTTAGTGGATTCATGAATAATTTAGAAAGAATAAGTTCAGAACAATATAGCTTACATGTCTGATTTGCGGCCCAACTGCTTCTGTGGCAGAATAACCTGCACTGAATGAGAGTCATTGGTGTTGGGAATTGGGTGGCTCATGATGGCAATTGCCCTAGCCACTTTGCCAACCTTCCTAACCTGTTCATATGCACATAGCTTTCAGCATATATCATACTAATCAATTCCTTACTTCCAAAGGAAAAATAGGAGAACACAAATCCAAAGAGGATAACAAGTAATCCATGTATCCATATTAGTCCTGAGATAAATCATAAATTTACCTTTCCGGGCAAGTAGGAAGGGTCACAAACCACTTTCTTGCACTTAGCAGTTTCTCCTTCTGAGGTGACACCAACAACTTTGCCGTCTTCAAACTCTACCTGAAATAAAAGCCATGGACACAGTTTCGTGTAAAGGTGCATTTATGCAAGATTTAGGAGTTTTGGAGAATTTGCTTAGGATACAATGGGTAAAAAGAGCCGAACATCCAAATGCATAACCATGTACCTTGCACTCAGGTTTGTTCAACATGTAAGTGCCACCATAGACAGCACTGAGCCGTGCAAATGCCTGAGAATACCCCCCAAAAAGGTAAATTTAGATACCTTGAGATATCTTGAGTTCATAATGTAAGAAAAGCTACAATAAAAGAAAGAGAGAGATCACGAAGGAAAGGACAGAAATAATCGGGGGAAACGGTTAGAGAGAGGATGAATGAGAACCTGTGGCAACTCTCCTAATCCATACAAGGGGTAGATATAAGGAGATCCACCCTGAAAACGAGCAAGAGACTCGGCATACAGCTGGAACACAAAAGAAGATGTTGTCACTTAAGATATCCAAAATGAAGTGATAAACTCTAATGTTTCAAAGGGAAAAAGGAAGCTTCCAAAAAATTATCTGCAGTTGTAAACAGAAATTGGAACTCCATTATGTTTACCTTCATTCTCTTCACTGTATCTAGAGCAGGTTCACTAAGATATCGATCATCCCTATGAAGAGCCAACGCATGGCCAATGAAGTCTATGGTGTTATCATCAAGACCATATTTCCTGTCAACAAGTCAAAGTCAGTAAGGAAGTAGACAGTCATGTACTAGGGGACAAAGTTGGACTAAGAATCACACCGGGAGTAAATAAAAGAAAGATAAACAGCCTGTTTCAAGAACTTCAATCTAACTCATTCTTGACGTAAAAGTTTCAGCTTTCCTACTTTAAGAACCAGCACTAAGAAACGAAACCAGGATATACAGTGAAGCAGCTCCATACCCAAATGAGCCAACTGCACTAGGCATTTATCTAAGAATAACCATACACATAGCCATCAAAACATAGAGAAAAAACATGAAAAGCTGCATTGGCTGGACTATATAACGTTAGCCCTCTCGTGTAACAGTATGAAAGAAGCAACATACGCAATCAATTCCTTCATTGTCACTCTGGTCAAGTCCATTCCCTCGTGTGTTTTAGGGTCACTTTCATTAAAATCTTGGACATAGATGAAAAACTTGCGAGCACGGCGCTTTTCAAAGATACCCATAAGGGGAGACTTTAATGCCTCCATGTCAGTTGCTGGCACCTTGTGAACCTACAACAAGCAAAGATAACCTTTTATCCCTGTGACCAGAAAACAAGCTCAACTTGGCAAAATCTACCAATGATCAGCAATATATTGTACCTTTCCTTTGTTATAGACAAAGCTACCATCCACAGCTTTGAAGGACAGATACTTAGTGACATCAGTATGAATAAGCACTCGTACAAGATTACCATTGGCCATCATAAACTATAAACGCAAAAAGACAAACGTTGGTATGTTGAAACTAGCAATTAACATCTAGTTAATAGGAAGAATAGTTCGTGAAAGGAAACAAAACCTTAGGGATCATGTCCACATTATAATCCCTGCTCGAGCCCAGGTTTGCTGGAGGTTGTTCAGTTCCCCTGAACCTCTTCCAGAGCTGTAAACAGATAGACTGTTAACATTTCTGTGGGGTACAAGGAACTAAAAACAAAAAAATGCCGATTAAATGGGACCTGAATAAGGTTAAGTGATGCAGATTCTCCTCCATAATAGTCATTCCTATCCATATGCAGGACCTGATTTGGAATCAACACATGAAATTAGGTCAGTGATCATCAGGATAACACAGTTGTTCAGTAAATGAAACAGAAATCATCATGCATTCCAAACGCACAGGCCCAGCAAACACAGTTATACGCAGTTTTCTTCATTCAAACCAATAAACATGACAAACTAAACCAGATTCACAAAAAAAAAACAACTTAAGCACTATCCGCTTCACTGCAACACATGCTTATGATCTAGTGTCAAATTCCGTCACTTTCCAGATTTGCTTGCTTTAAAGAAACTCTATCAGACACGACCAGCTAAGCTCAAATTCTTCAGTGTCGTTTATTTTCCATTTCGCCAATGCATCCGCTACCAAAATTGAGGCTTCAGCTTACCAAATCAGAAATCATAAAAAAAGAAATGAAGACCACACACTGAAACAAATCTGAGAAAATTGACTCTGATAGCGAACTTAAAAAATCAGCTCAAAAGCACGATCAAACACACATCTCAACTTCAACGACGATATTAACAAGCATACAAAGTTCAGAAACCTCATAGATTCAAATCACCCGTCCCGATCGATCAACGATTGAATCAACATCCATTTGGATCAGAAACCGAGAACAGAAATTCAGCAAAGCAGCCATTCAATCAGATGTGAAAAAAGTAAGAATAAGATGGAGAAGAAGACCTTGAGGCCGTCGACGGAAAGAAGGCCACTGAGAATACATTCTTTGAGACCAGTTCCCAGAACGATCACGTCGTACTCTTCATCCATGATTGCTGACTGTAGTGTTCCTTCTGCGGATCAAACCAGTAGAGGGGGGGAATAGTAATACAGATTCAATCGGTTCGTTTAGGGTTTGAGCAATATATAAAAAGATGGGATGAGGATGATGACACCGCAGGGAGAGAGTGACGATTTGAGAAATTTATATTTTATTTTTTGAGACAGAACAAATGAAGGAAGGTATTAGATGCTCTTATATATATCCTTTTTCTATTTTCTTTTTATGTTTTCTAATTATTTGTTATTTCGTAATTTATAAATCATAGTTGAATCGTGATTAAACTGTCCAAATACGATTTTAAAAGCTGTGGATGGTAGCAAATTGTTAACGAAATTACGAATTTCTTTCGTGGTTAATGACTTTGGTCATGAATACGTAACATCTCAACCTTTTGGATGCTCATCACCAGATTTTTCGTGAAAAATACCGCTCCCACTTTGTCACGGAAGAGGATTGGTGGTTAAGCCGATTGTTTTAGCCATAGCAACTCGGTTGTTGTATAAGTCAGGGCTTCGTACTCCACCTTGGTACTCGAACAAGCAACCGCACATTACTTGCGAGACGTCCAACTAATAAGATCGCATACCGGTATTCTGATCGATTATCATCAATGTCAAGAATCCTAAAACCGGGATAAATGGATAGATAGAAGAAACATTGCAACCATGGATAAGTCTTATTTACATACAAAGTTTCTAATATTGATTCGGCAAACTCAGATCGAATCCTCATAAACAAACAGAGTCTAAAATGCCAGAAGAAGAGTATGCAGCAGTTGCAGCATCCTTCGGTTTTGCTGTTAGTGATGAACATCATTACCTATGCACTTAAGAACACCCCCATAGTTAAACAACAACAATGGCTGAAGGAAGCCTCTAGCCTTCAATGACAACACCTGGATTTTTATGTGCTTCTCATGGTACATAATCCGAACGAATACAAGGTTTTCGTTGAATGATTGCTTGCTGAACCAGACACTAATGATCGAGACTGCGATAAGCTGCATTTCCTCAAAGACGAAAGATCAGAATGGCTTCTCGAACTCCTGTGGTGCTGGCTGCTCCCAGTCTGGTATAAAACCTACAGCAGAATTTCAGTGTTACAATGACCATCTTAGATTCTTAAGAACAAATGACTAAACAAGTCAACAGCTAAGATTAAGAACAAATCATACGGTGAGGGCAGTTCCGGAAGTAATCCTTCCAAACCTCGAGAAAAAACGTGGTTAAACACTAAAGCTTTGCTAGTGTTCATCAACATTAGAAGTAAAACATCAACAGAACGAATATGCATATCGGATTTATTGCTAGACTGACACCACGACCAAACAGCTTAAGCAGGCAATCATGAACAAGGAAATATGTGCACAACAAAACAAACTACTAACATACTTAATGGTATTTCTTCGAGGGATGTGTAAATTGAGTCGTCATATCCAAGAGTTCCCTGAAACAACATAGAAAAAAACGACAGTTATGGATCCACTTTGTTATGTATAGACATAACACCTAGACACAGTTGAAATGAACCAGCAAAGGTGCGATATTGTAGAAAAGAAAAGGATATTCACTCAAGTGCGAAGACAAGGTTGATGCTTTAGGTACCTCAGCATTGTGCAGGCCGATTTCATTCTGCAGCGGGTTTATTGCTTCAGCTACTGATGTACAATTTGAAAAACTGTTGAGGAACTCTGAGATCGTAAGACCATCATAGTCATCCGGGACATCAGTTATCTCGCCACTTGCTTGAGCATTGCTGGAAAAGCCTTCTGTTCCACTAAATGCAACCTCCGTCCTGGAAATACGAGCTAGAGTCATAATCAATGCTGAGGCCCAACTGGTATTAGATCAACTAGGACCAATCCAAGTGAAACAACAGAATAGAAACCGAAGAACATAGAAGACCATGAAAAAGAATTAAAAGAACATACTTGCTTTGCGAATTGTCCACCGCCTCATTCTGGGGAGGGGAATCATTCTCCAGGTCAATTACTTCAATCTCCTTGCCACCACTCACATGCCTAATATATTCATTAGGCATCTTAGCCTTACTAATTGACGAGTCAGCATCAACATCCACGGCTTCTTTTTTCGGTACCACAACAGGTGGATACATAGGAAGTGGCTCATTGTTCTGATGGTCATGTATATCAGTAACTCCCATCAGGTTTAAGTCACATATCTTGAATGAACCAGAAGAACGGTTTTTTTGTTCAGAATATTCTTCGTCTGATCCAGTGATATCCTCTGGCAAATCACGGCTGATCCCCAAACTATTTTCAGTAACAGGAATCAATGGCTGAGCAAGGGAAACCGCCTCATTTGGGATCAAGATATTTTCTGTTGAAGTATTACTCCCAGGAACCATGGTTGAAAGACTCTCTCTAGCTTTCTTCTGTTGTTGTTGACTCATATCAATATCACCTGCAGGACGCTTCTCGCCTCTTTCCTTAACCGAGCTAGACCTCACATATGTTCCTGTCTCGTTATTTGTTTCAAACTCGCTATCAATATCAAAAGCTCCATCTGGAAAAGAGTGAGACCTGGTACACTTACCACGCTCTAATCCATATACCGGACCTACTTTTTCATCCTCAGCCAACTGCATATGCACATCTTTAGATGGTTCAGCATGGGAATCTTTAAGATCATTCATTTCACTGATTCCGCCAACAGCCACTGGGAGGTTGAAGGAAGCATCTTGAGCTTGAGCCAAGTCATCTGAACCTTTGAGCAGTTCAGTCTCTGATGAAATTCCTCCATTGCTAGACACTTGGTCAACCTTTGATACCCTGCTAGTCAGTGCGGACCGCATTTTTGTTGGTACCTTGCCAAAGTTGCAGAAGACTGACAAATCAGATACATTCTTGGCTGATTGATCATCCTCCACCACGACAGGTTTAGATAACAACTCCTCAGGAACGGCTTGTTTCTTGCTTTCGTCATTGTCGAGTACCTTCTTCTCTTCATTCTCAGAATTAGACTCTGTTGGATCCTCACACCTCTTCGCAATTTCGTCATCAGCTTTCTCTGCAACATCACTAGACAAGCTTGCCTTGGAACCCAAATCATCCAAAGCATCAAATTTCTTCATTCTTGATTCGACATCAGCTGGTTCCACTTTTTCCCGTCCCACGACATTACGATCTGAAACCTGCATCCTGTCATCTGCAACTTTACTACCTTGCTGCACTTCATAACGCCCACTACTATCATCATGTCCCTCCTCTTCTGGAGACTCCTTATTTCGCTCCGACCCCGAGCTACTCCGCCCAGAGTCTCGGACCCACTCATTACTGTGACTGCGGGGATGCTCCCCTCGTCTCCGTCCTCTAAACTGATTTCGAGAATTGAACTCGTCACTGTATCTTCCACTTCCAGCATCAGAAGGACCACTACCTAGGCGTGCATGAGCAGATACCCGGTTATCTTGAACTGAACCCTCCTGTTGTCTGAAATCTGGATAATCTCCAGCCATATTCTTCAAACCACCATTCTGCCACTTGCCAGAAAGTGCAGCCTGAGGTAACAATCCTTTCGAAACTAGATACTCAGCAGCAAGTCTACCAGCTTCCATCATCCTATCTTCTTTCCTGGGTGGCAAACGGGGTGCTTGTTGAAAAGATTTCGGCTGTCCATGACCACGGCCAAAACCTCGATTTCGAAAGCCTCTATACTCAGAGTTGTAAAATCCATGGCCACCTCTACCTGCACCATCTGGAGGTACCCTTGAGCCACCAAAGCTCATCCTATAACCATTTCCAGGACTACGATGCCTAGGGTGCATGTTCCTCCTGCCTTATCCAACTACTCTAAAAGTCTTAATCCACAGAAGAAATCAATCAAGATCTCGATCTCGATCCACCTGCAAAGAAAAAGGTGATACGTACTCTTTCAGCTCAAAATCGAAGCAGCCATGTTCAGTCACAGGATCGCAAGGGAAATTGTCCAAGATCAGGAATCAAAATAAACCCAGGAAAAAATGTTGTATGTAGATCGGGCGTGAGTGAGCTCATCTTCTTACCTTACCTTTTCCTGGGAAAATGAATTAGGGTTTTGCAATGGATCAAGAAAGGCGTCAAGTCCTCAACTTGTTAGCTCTCGGTTTTGCAGTTTCTAGGGTTTGCGAGCTTAGAAGAAGGGCAGATAGATAGACGAATCCCTCAAATTCGCTTTTTTCATCAATTTGTAACCTTCACCAAATCAACAAGTCCAAATGTCAAGAGGAAATGGAACCCTAGAAAAGATTAGCGGTCTTCAATTCAAAGACGAAGAAGGGTAGTTGAAAATTGAAATGAAACCTCCATTTGATGCTAAAGATTCAGGCAGCGGGAAAAAGTAATGGCTGCCAAAGCAAGTCAGAGAGCCTTCCTTTGGTTCGGTGGTTTTATTTTATTTTTTTCTCCACTTACACAAATGAAAATCCCATGAATATAGGGGTCAATTACACAAATGGTCACTTAACTATTGGATACTAACAAAAATATCACTAAACTAATGACATTAAACAATACAAAAGAACACATTTTAATTCATCTACAAATTTAGGAGGAAAATGACACACATATAAAATTACAAAGATTAGAATTTTCAGTTGTTAGGAAACATGGCTCCTGAAATAACGACTATATATCAATTTACTAACTATAATTTACATTTTTCATCTAAACGATCATCAATGGACACGTCATCATCTCTTCTCCTCTTCATCCTCTTCATCTCACCCATTCCTCCTTCCGCCGGCGGCAGCAAGGTGGCATACGTGGCGTACAACGTGGTAAAGTACGGCGCCAAGCACGACGGCGCGTCAGACTCAACGGCGGCGTTCTCACTTACGTGGGAGGAGGCGTGCAAGTCGACGCGCCCAGCTGCGGTGCACGTGCCGCGTGGGACCTACTTGCTGAAGCCCATCGTGTTCTACGGGCCGTGCAAGAGCAAGATGATGTTCCACGTGGAGGGGAAGATCGTGGGACCCAGCCATTACTGGGAGTTCGGGAAATCTGGGTTCTGGGTCCTATTCTATAAGCTTGATAAGCTCACCATCCATGGCGGCACTTATGATGCCAAGGGTTCCGATTTCTGGAAGTGCCGCAAGTCGCAGAGCAACTGCCCTTACGGCACTAAGGTGCGTACGATTACTGTGCTTGTATATGTTTTGTTGTTGATCAATTTTGGGTAACGTTTTTTCAGCAGGAAGTGGAGCTCTAGATTCAATTCTGGACACGCATCTAATTTCATAGGTTACGTTGTTCATGGGTTCAATTTCGTCAAAATTATAATCTAATTGCGATTTCAACAAATTTTGGCCGCTTAATATTGTTTTAATCCGGACAAAATTACCAATTCCAGCGAATTTCGGTAGAATGAAAATTTCCAAATGATTATGTTATATATTCATTGTTGTCCTTATTTCTTTTGTTCCCTTATTTGTTTGGCGTAGAGAATTAGATTGACAAAATAAGATTTCTATATTTTAATTTATAGAGAGAAGAAATGAGGAGTTTTCTTATTGATTTGTGTGTTGAAATTTGTTTCTTTTGTTATTTATTGCAGTCCATATCGATCATTCAGTCAAAAAACGTTGTTATAAAGAGCATAAGGTCGCTAAATAGCCAAATGTTCCACATAGCGATAGACCACTGTCACCACGTCTTGTTGAAACAGATATACATCCAAGCTCCATCCCGGAGCTTGAACACTGACGGGATCCACATCCAGTCCTCGGAAGGGATCACAATCTCTGACGCAATCATAAGGACCGGCGACGACTGCGTTGCAATCGGTCCGGGTTCCAAGAATTTGCGAATCGATGGGGTGAAATGTGGCCCGGGTCACGGGATTAGCATTGGGAGCTTAGGGGTTCATGAACACGAGGACGGTGTGGAGAACGTCGTGATTAAGGACTCTTCTTTCATTAGAGCGCAAAATGGCGTCCGAATCAAGTCGTGGGGGAGGAAGACGACGAGTTTCGTCAGGAACGTGGTGTTCGAAAATATTGCGATGGAGAATGTTCAGAATCCCATTATCATTGATCAGAACTACTGTCCCAACAACCATAATTGTCCTGGAAAGGTAAACCATCTTTCTCACATTTCATATGATAATGTCCGTTTTTATAGTCCGCAAAAATAACCTTTTAACTTTCTTCCCAAAATGTCTCATACCAACGTAGTTGCATTTATGAAGAAAATTCATCCTTTGACCAGTCAAAGTTGTTAATATTTTTTTAGCTTCTTTTAATTTTTCTTCGACACTTATGATTTAGGGTTCAGGAGTTAAGATCAGCGGAATAACGTATAAGAACATACACGGCTCGTCAGCATCAAAGGTGGCCGTGAAGTTTATATGCAGCGCGAGCCGACCGTGCACCGATCTCAAACTACGAGACGTTAAACTAACTTATCACAAGACTACTGCGACGTCGTATTGTACCCACGCCGTTGGAGGCGCCACCGGAACCATTAGCCCTAAGAGTTGTTTTGGACGCAAGTGATATAATAATAATACCCTTATTTATTCAAATACTAGTAAATGGGTAATTTTGTACAAATGATACATTAAAACTATCATTTTACAATGAAATTATTACAAAGTGACCAATTTGCACATGCCTAAGCATAAACATGTAAAAAATATATACCATAGTGACCATTTTATAAAAGCATGAGTGTATAGCTCACATGACCAACCAACCAACCAGTTCAAACCGGTAACCATAACCAAGCCGATTTGGTTTAGTCCGGTTCGAGTTTGTAGGCCACTAATAAGTAATCATGAGGTAATGGTAAAATTTTTAATTAGGTACCCGAAATTCCTGCGATTACAGCTTTAACCAAATGCATAATAATGTTTAATTAATCATAATCCCAAGTATCATAATGACAACCATGTATTAAAAAATCCTAGTTCTCATCATAATGATAATCCTTGAGATTGTGATAAGTTGGTTGAATTTAGTGTAATTAACTAATTATGGTAATTTAGATATTATAAATACATGATCGAAATTAAAAATCATGCGTACTTGAACGGCCGGTACTTAAACCTCAATTTCAAGTACGCATGATTTTGGGGGGTTTCTATCACTAGTTGGCATTACTATGTTTGTTATGCGGTTGTTTGGTGGGATTATTTGATTTTGGAAATTGGCAGCGCCATTTTTGTTGTTGGTTTTTCCTTGTCGAAATTGATAATCATGTCAATTTCTACCTTTTTTTTTTTTTTGTTCAAGGCTTCGGTTTTGATCGGGTAAACAGATAGATAGGCGGTTGCTCTTTTCTTCCAATTTCACGACTTGATGTGGCGACTTGTGCTTCTGCTTAACATCTTTGTTGTTCTTTTGTTCGACCGCGACTTCGGAAATGAAATTCATCATTTCATAAAAAAAAATGTACACCTCAATTTCATGGTTGATTTTCTAGCTGATTGGACGCACTCTGCTCTTGTTTGCTTGCACTTTCGTATACAACCCAGCTTCTTATATTTCTCATTTATTATTGTATGATACTTTAAATACGGAAGGACTTCAATTAATATAAGTGATAAAGTATCATGTTGAACTTATCGGGTTTTAAAAAACCCGATTCAAATGTACTCATACATTAAAAAGGTTAGATGTGACATATAGTTGGACTTGTACAAACTTGAAATTCGTCCTTATTGCATGAAGAACATTAAAGTCTTACTATAATACGCGTTACTTAATATCAAAATTCAAAACACTACCAAACAAAACAAATAATAGATTTAAAAGTAAATAAAAAATCAAAAGGGTATCATTTTGTAATTTCGTCACGCAATATCAGATAAAATAATAGTAGTAATATTTATTATTATTATTATTTATTATTATAATGATTAAAGAAATTCTCCAAACATATGATATTTTGATTTGTTTATTGAATTTGCGTTGGCATTGTTGTCCTGGTTTTTATAAAGGAAAAATACCACTTTGGCCCCTCTACTTTTCCAACTTAACAAATGGCCTCCCTATACTATAAATTACTCATTTTACCCATCCTACTTCAGTCACTTTGCCGTTTGGGTCCTTCCATTCCAACTTTTGTCTTCATAACGTTAAATTTGGACACATCCGCACATCGACAGAGAGAGATATCAGAGGTAGGAGACGAAGGGTTGGTCAGAGAGATAAATTGGGGAGGCATCATGAAGAGTATGGTAAAATACAAAGTATTTTAAAATCATACGTTTTGTTCGTCCTTTTTATCCTTTTTAATTACATATATTTATATTTTCAACTACAAAACACTTAACAAGCTAATACATGTCTATTAGAGCTAATATGGTGTACCAAATGCGCATCAATTAAGTTACAAGGGCAAAAGTTAGAACGGTAGGACCCAAATGACAGAATGGTCGAAGTAGGAGGGGTGAAAAGATCGATTTATAATATAGGGAGCTATTTGTTAAGTTGACAAAGTAGAGTGAGCCAAAATGCATTTTTCCCTATAAATAATAACACGTCACGAAATGGAAACGAAGGGAAGAGGAGAAGCGACAGTATTGTCGTTTTGTGAGCCGTGTGTAACATAACAACGTGTACATTGAGTAAAATATCTATAATACCCCTGGATTTTTAATATTTTCTCATACTTATTAATTATACTAATTTTCTTTCCCGATTTTTGTTTCACTGATTATTACTTTGTTTTACTTGAGATGGGGAAATAACGTGGAATCAACAAAGATAATCTAGTCATTATCGTGAATGATAGACGCGTGCTGCTAGTGCCCTTGATTGCTCTAAGATAAAAGCTCACATGCCGTAAAATATGTGAAGTTCGTTACACTAGAGTATGAATCTATCAACAACTTGGCTTGTCCCTAAGAATGCCGTAAATATTCTTAAAGGCTCCTTATGCATGAAGGATGTCCTTCTTGCCCACAATTGCATCTCATCGCCGTCTTAATTGGTTAGTAGATTCAATTAAAGATTCGACTCAAAAAGATGTTCATCTTTGCGATTGATTGCTTAAAGCTAATTTATTGTTGAATTTGTAAGGTTTTTTTCTCTTTATCGACAAATTCATTAATTTTGGGTTTCCATGAGTCACGAAGCATTTTAGGTGAAATAATAATAATAATAATAATAATTTAGGCACCTTACTAATTCGACCAAATAAAGCTTTTTTACTATGTAAAGGTTAATAGGTTCAATGTTAATCTCATAGGGCTATAAATGGTTATATTATAAATTTAAAGATTAACGCTTTCGATAGATGTTTCACAATTCAATTAACATGAACGATAGATTCAACACGAATAATTCAATTAATCAAACTCAGTTAATATATATCTCTAAGAATCTCTGCCACATGGTGTCTCAATGTCTCATGCCATATATCTGAACGCTTTTCCATCCAGGCCTTATATGTAATTTTATCGACCATATCATTATCGTTAGTTCTTGTATTCAATCATTTACTAATCTTCCTTTTAATTCTTATTGCATCGACTGAAAATTAACATGAACGTGACAATTCATCGTGGATATCTTACGAGTACAACATGTGCAACCTCCATGCATCAGCTTAAAACTATCCGTTACTCGTTACAAAAACCGCTCATTATATGACAATCCTACCCTTAAATTATTTATAATTATGTTTTGCATACAATATTAATTACAAAAATAAGTATAAAAAAGTACATTAAAATATTGGGATTGAGGCTTATATTAATTATAAAAAAAGGAAGGAGGAGTAAATGGTAAAACGACACACATGGGTTTTGGTGGAAAATAGAGGAAACCGCCCCCCACTTGAAAAAGAAAGGGAAAATATTCCCTTTGACCCCCTCTACTTTGTCAACTTAACAAATAGCCCACTCTACTATAAATTACTCATTTTTACTCCTCATACTTTGACTACTTTGCCATCTTGGTCATTCCATTTCAACTTTCGCCTTCTTACCATTAAATCTGGACACATCTACATACCAACAAAGAGAGATATCAAAGGTAGAAGATCAAGAGTTAGTTAGGGAGGTAATTTTGGGGAGGGATCACAGAGAGCATGGTGAAATATGAATGATTTTAAAACCACATTTATTTGTCGATTTCATCGTATCTAACCATATATATACGTATATTCCTGATTAAAAAAACACTTAGTAAGCTAATACATGGCTATTGGATCTAACGTAGTGTACTGAATGCTCATCAGTTAACGCTACGAATACCAAAGTTGGAGCGAAAGAGCGATTCATAGTATAGGGACCTATTTATTAAGTTTGTAAAGTAGAGGGGCAAAGTGCCATTTTCCCAATTAAAAAAGAAAAAAAATGGAAAGATAATAATTAAATTTCACAGGAAAAATGAAAAGAGAGAAAATGGTGAGAGAAGAGAAGAAGAAAGAAGGAGAGATGCCCTTTTGATGTATGAGTGGGTGGTCTTCTTTTCTTCCCTTTCTTCCTTCTTCCTTCTTCCTCCCTTTGATATTTTTCACTCAATCTAGAGAGAGATAGAGATTTACAGAGATAGAGAGATCTCATCATCATCATCAACACAGAGTTCATGTTCTCAGGTTATCCTTCTGCTGCTCTCTGTTACTGCTTCTTCTCTAATCGCTTCTTACTTCACTTCTTCTGGGTTAGTTTCAAATTTCCTCTGCTTGCTTCTCCATCGCTCCGATTTCATTTCTGTTTGATTTCTTTCCCTCTGCTCACTTTCCCCAATTTCTGTACGATTCTCATCTGGGTTCTTCCCTCTTCTTCTTCTTCTTCATCTGTCACTGTTTTGATTTACTGTCTTTTACTTAACCGTTTCAGCTTTCAAACTCTCATAAACCAATCCTCTTAGATCCGTTACTGGGTTCATGTAATTTCGAAGCTCTTGATCTTCTACTTTGTTGACTGTGTTGATTCGATTCGTTTAAACCCTTATCCCCCACTTTTTTTCTGGATTCATCTCGCTATCTGCCTACATGAAATAACATCTACTCTTCTCATCCTTATTATCTATTGTTTACCTTTTGCTGCTTTTGCTTCCATCAATTTGAAGTATTCAACACTTGATTCGCCTTCCTCAGTTGGGGACTTCTGTTTATTTCATTACATAAAATAACCATCTTTATCACTGCCCACCATCGCCTCCACTATATACTTACTAATTGATTTGTGTATTTGGTTTTCTACCTTTTGTGCAGGATTATGGGTTGAAGAATGAAAGATTCCCATGTTTGAATTGATCAGCTGTTGAAGTTAATTGGGTTTTTTTGTTTTGGGGTCCCCTTTCTTTTGTGGTGTGAAATTTAAAAAAAAAAAAAAAGAGTACTAGGCTATAGCTGTTACCTGTGGCTGTGGTGGTGGGGTTATCTGTGTTAGGAAGAGGGTGAAATACTGAAATGAATCAAAGCTAATTAGCAAATACAACAGTTGGACAAAAGGGAAAAGATAGATAGATAGATAGATAGAGAGAGAGAGAGAGATAAGCAGAGTTTTTCATCCTTTGAGTTTATGTACATGCTGAAGCCTAAGGAGTTGAAGATAAGGCCAACCAGTGGCAACTGTAGAGGAGGAATAGAAGCAAAGCAAAGAGAGATCAAACAGAAGAAGAAGAAGCTGCTGCTTGTGACTGTTGTAGCAACAGCAGCACAAGAAGAGAGAAGCTTGACATCAGATGTTATTATCCATTGAAAACCCTCCACCAGATCCCAATCATGTCTCTTCCCAGCTTTCCCACCTCGATTCTGCTTCTCATGATCTAACCCCAACTCCAAACCCAGCTTCTCCTTCTTCCTCTTCAACTTCTTCTCCTTCTAAGCTTTTGCTGCCATCTCCAGAGGCAGTAGAGCCAGATCTACCAAACCCCCCACCTCTTGATCATCAAAACACACTTCCCAGTTTCTCCATAAGGTAAAAAAAAATTGATTCAAAGTTGTCATCTTTCTTTTCTCTATTTTCATTTATTTTGCTTGGACTTTTTGGATGGATGAACAGTAACCCTTTAGATTTTTTTAACTTGTTATTATTTGCTGGGATGGTCTTGGTATCCAATCTTTTAAGGTGTTTTGTTGGGTCAGATCCAGAGTTTTTTTTACATATGTGTGTGCTTTGTGGACTCTGCCAGACATGGGACCTGCTTCATGACATACATCTCCTACTTCCTCTTGAAAATATTGTCGCTATTCTGGTCTTTGGGGGGAGATTTCTTCTTATTTTAGTTTCTTTATGATTATTTCCAATTGTTTTGTTTGTGATGCTTTGCTATTTTGGTATAATTTCAATACTCTTTTTATGTTCCTGAGCTTTTGTGCTTGCTACTTTTGTTTTGGTTTTGATTGGATGTTGTGTTTCTGTTTCTGTGTTTCAGTATGTGCCTTGCTCTTTATCTTTTACTAATTGTTGATTGTGATTTCATGTCATATTCTGTACAATCCCTCCTCTTGTTGTCTGTACTCAAATCTTCGAAATCTTCATGCTTCAGACTGCATAAATTTACTCACTTCTCTGATGTTCTAGTCCTTGGTTCTCAGTCTGGTTTGGTTGGTTGATTGCATCTTTGTGTATATGTATATATGTATCGCCCCACTGTATAATTTCGTAAATTAAATCAGATGATCTCACTTAATAACAAGCATGTATTTCTTTGCTGCAGAGATTATGTGTTCTCAGCTCGAAGCAAGAACATCAAAACGAATTGGCCTTTCTCGTCGAAAAGCTTGCAACTTTGTTCGAAACATGGCGTGAAAGATGTGCTACCACCGTTTCAGTCTCTTGACGTCGTGAGAAAACAAAGCCTTGACAGATGTACGGTTGTCCCCACAGTAGTTGAGAAGCAAAAGACGCATAAGTGTGCTGTCAACAAGCTCGGCAAGTTTACGGAGAATGGCGGGGTGATAGAATCAGCAGATGATGTTCCCTCGAGTACTGTTAACTTGGTAGAAAATCGCGTAGACATAAGTTCATGTGGATTTGGAGGAGATGATTT
The DNA here is from genome assembly GCA_034768395.1 of Linum lewisii. Lineage (NCBI taxonomy): Eukaryota > Viridiplantae > Streptophyta > Magnoliopsida > Malpighiales > Linaceae > Linum > Linum lewisii. Next base: position 77,658,567 of record CM068297.1, on the reverse strand, counting down.
CCCATCCACAACAACTAGCGTATCTCAATCTGATATAGACTCGGTACCTAAGCACGTGCGGTCTAACTTGATACTGGAGACTCAGACATCAGTGAAAGCCTCGACGGGAGCACTTGGTGGTGGTGGAGGACCTTTTGTGACGCACAAGACTGAGAACACCTCACGTCAACAAGGCAAGAAGTGTAGGCTGATAGTAAAGTTCGGTGGAAACTCTGGTCGTAGCTCGGTAGAAGATATTGCTTCAACAAGTACACATCCTATATCGGAATCAATGGCTTCAAAAGTTTGCCCAGTCTGCAAAACATTTTCTTCATCGTCCAACACTACTCTAAATGCTCACATTGATCAATGCCTTGCCGTGGAGACGACGCCCAAATGGACAGCAGACTCGAAGACAACTAAATCTAAAGTAAAGCCAAGGAGAATAAGGTTGATGCTGGACATATACAAGACAGCTCCTACGTGCACATTGGAAGAGCTTGACCGACGAAACGGTAGAACCTGGGCTACTGATTCAAGCCTGCCAACGGAGGAGACTGATAGGCGTAAGGCATCTAAAGACGGGAAACGAGATAGGGTAGTGACACAAGTTCTTGTTGAGAAGAACGTCGATTCTGGTGATGTTGGCCCCGTTTATATCGATGCAAATGGCACCAAGGTTAGGATTTTATCCAAGTCAACCGACATTGCTCCAGTGGCTAAAGAAGACGAGACCCGTGGAGGGAAGAAGCTTCTGAAAGGAAACACAGGAAGCAAATATATGGCTATGAAGAAGAGAAAAAACAAGCACAAGAAATATCTGAAACTTGCTGCACAAAGCAAAAAGTTCTTCGCACATAAGACTCGTGGTTCCCAGGTGAATTTCTCTTGCATTCCATGCATGTTTAGGATTCTCTAATAATTACTTTTCACGTATCTCCATTGAGCTTGAGGATATTATGACAATTCTATTTTGTTTATTATTGAATGGACTGTTTTTTCTATTTTTTGATATGTTACTTCGTTGACTTTCTGATTAGATGTTGAATTTATTCGAGTTCTAATTTATTCCATTGTATTAATAATTGTTTTTCTTTTGACGTTTTGGTCTCATTCAACGTATTTGTTAGCCTGCTTTTGTATGGTGACTGTTTGGGCGGCAAATTCAGGCTTATTATTTAATGTCATTTGGTGTTGAATTTTGTTGATGCACAGCTTCACGGAAATCATGAACGAGGAAACATTCCTGAGAAAGAGCTTCATGCATCTCGACAAATCACACCAGGTAGTTCTGGGAACCTAAGACCATGGGTGTGTTCTAAGCCAAGGGGTTCTCCGAAAAAGACTAACAACCAAGAGGGTCAACAGCCTGTAAGATGGCCTTTGCCTCATAGCCTGTTAGGGGAGTCTGATCAGTCGATGTTGGGGGATTCTAGTGAAGAGAGCACCGGCATTCAGAAATTTACGAATCTCTCGGAGAATCTGACTTCTCCCAGAAGCCATGAGAAGCAATGCTCACCTCCTGTCAAAAGGAAACGTGGGAGACCCTCGTTACGGCCTGTTGTGAGTGACGATGTGGGGAAGTCTTTTAATTCCATGAAGCAGAATGTCGGTCAGCTGAATAGGGATGATATGATCCGCTGTGATCGTTCCTTGAAACCTCCAACTGCTAGCAAGAATCAGATGGAGTCATTGGACAAGCAGACGATTGGAAGTCCGAAAACTGCAACTGATCATAAGTCCGGTCAACCTCGGTATAGCAGCTCCCCAGGAACCTTGAGTAAAGCAATGAGATTCTCTTCTTACCAGAAAAGGGAGTTGTCTCTTACCGATCGACCTTCTTCTATTGTTGAAGCAAGATCTAGCAAGTTTGTTAAGAAAGGTTCAAACTTGAAGGAGCCCCAGGTGCATGTGATTGATGAAAGACAAGACAAGTTAGCAGCTGATCAACGATATAATTTGATGAGAGGAAATCAGCTTGAAAGTGATGCAATAAGTGAAGAATCGCCTCGTGATGGGAATGATATTATGGATGATCCCAGAAGGATAAAAGGTATGTTATGTAACTCCATGGAAGAAGATGGTTTCAACTCCAGTCGAGAATTAGTTCTTGGAGAGGAGAATGTTCATGAATCATTGTCGAAAGCTAAAGATGGAAGGCATGGTGCTTGTTTGAGTAACTCCATGGACACTGCATTTTATACAATGAACGATGCTTCGGATCCTCAATCTGCTACTTTCCGATCTGTAGAAGATTACAGAGGCCTCTTAAGTGGATCTGAATCACCGACAGATTCCGCTGGGCCAGATTTCGTGAATGACCACGAAATGTTCTCTGCTGATGACATTAGTAATGGGATGATGGGGCAAAGAACTGAAATAGGGGCAGAATTAGATTCTGAAGCTGCAAATGGAAATTCCTTCCCCGAGATTGATCCGATTCCTATTCCAGGACCTCCCGGGTCATTCTTGCCAAGTCCAAGAGACATGGGATCAGAAGATTATCATGGCAATTCATCAGTGACCACCAGCCGAGCTCAGTCTTCCTTGGATCTGGGTAATGTTGTTGATAGAGATTCCTCGAATTCCCCAACTGCTGCATCAAGCATCTCCAACTCAACTGCACATGGATGTGGCTTTGATTCAGCATCATCAGCAATACTACCTCCTAATGGTGTTGAAAGCAGCAGATCAGTCGCGATTTCTGCTGCAAGCGTTGAACCATTTGTGCAAAATGGCAATGGAGGGGTTCCGTCAGCAATGACCGAAGTGGGCAAACCTAGTTTCGATGAAGAACAGCATATAACCCGTATTGAAAAGGGATCCTTGGCTGTCAGGAATGATCAACCTTGCTGTTGCCAAAGGAAGGAGAGACTTGGTCCTGATTTTGTGCTGAACCATCAAGATTCTTTGCTGCTTCGACGACGAATGGCTTCAATGAAAGATCCTCCTAGTGATGTTATCCCAAAGGATCACAGTTCATACCCCATGTCAAGTACTGTGGCTTCTTCTCCAAGCAATTGTCCAACTTCAGGTGCTGAAAATACGGGTTTCCCAGTCGTTAAGCCTCGAGTGGTGGTTCCCTTATACGATCCTCCGAGTGCTGGTGTGAGAGTTTTAGCAGGTATGTATTGTGAGTCTAGTAGCAGTCCATCGACTCCAAATCCAGTACTTAGGTTGATGGGGAAGAACTTGATGGTTGTCAACAAGGACGAGGATGCTTCGAAGCCATTGTTTCATCTTCCATCTCATCATCTGAACAACAATTCTCAAAGCCCTCAATTTCCAACCTTCACCACAGCTTCTCCTGGAAATGTTCAGAATCTCGAGCCTCGAGCTTTCCAGAACATGGTTCCTCTACATTTTGGTGGCAATCCATATACAGTTAGCCCTTACTTCAATGATTCCAACTTTTCTCAACCACAATTTCAACTGCCAAAAGGCAGCATGTTTCGATCCCGGTCTGGTGATGAGGGCTTCACAACTCCCATGGAGCCTCCTCGCGAGTTCAAAGGTATTACATTTCCTAATCATTCCTCAGCTGAATGCAATCAAATTACTTGCAACAACTATTCTGACTGTTAACATTAACCATGCAGATCCATCCTCGCACTGCGCAAAGGAGATCATCGTAATCGACGACTCTCCAGAGAATGAAATCCTCGTCACCAACAACGTTGTAAATTATATTGAAGGTGGTAGACACAAAAACGATCACGTGATACCATCCGGCATCTTCCTGCAAGGTGTCCCAAGCTATCACCAGAGCCAGTTGCACATCCCCAGTGCATGTTATCCTCCATTGCAGGACCGCAGCAACCTTCACTCAGTACCTTCATCGAGGCTACCGAACGTGAGTAATAATGTCCGGATGCTGAATCAAAGTCTGTTACCTGCTGCATCGTCGGCCTCCACCAGTGTTGTACACTCCTCCTCATCATTGTACTATCCCCCGAGCTTTTCGTAGCAGATGATGATCTTGGCAAAGGTTCGAACTTTATCAACTTGAGCTTCTTTTTGTTCGTCGGGGAGGCATCGATATTCGAAACTGAGGGTTTGAAAGATTCAGTTGGTGTATGTGGAGACATAATTTTATGTAGTTTGGGAATAGGTGGGGGAGAATCTGGTTTCTTAACTGAACAATGTATAAGCAGCAGCAGCATAAGGGGGAAGAAATCCATGAATAATAATTATATAGCTTCTTTTTTTTTTAACCTTGAACAAGTAAAAAGTGAAACTGTTTTTACCCCATAGACAAGTTTTACTGTGGTGTTCATCCATTTTTATTGTTTGATGCTGATGCAACTAGGCCAGGCCATGCTTTCATGTCTGAGAATCTCTTACACTTTCCAGATCCAACGTACCATTGTCATGATTTTTACTAAGAGAGGGAAAGAGAAAAAGGATGCATCTTTTCTTATATATTTTTTGACTTATATTTGATATTTCATGGGTTTGAATTAGTGCCTAGGGGAAAGGGGGTATTGGGGGAATTTCGTTCTTTTCGACGAGTTTTGAGTCGTGAAGAATCGTTATATAAACTGATTGTGAACCTCTTTTAACGACTCGAATTGTTGGGGGTACAATGCTTCTTTACATGGATACTCATTTGTGGGTGGAAAGAAGAGCTAGACACTTGTTTAATATGACATGTTTCGATATCCACTCCGTTCCAACCTTACTAATGCTCCAATTGATATTTCATTGGTTTGAACGGTTCTGTACATGGATACTCCATTTGTGGGTAGAAAGAAGAGCTAAGTAACCGTTTAACATGGGATGAGTATAAATATCTAGTCCTACCAAAGCCCCGTCAATATTTATACTCTACTAAGAGCTTTTGACAGCCTAGTTTAATATTGGATGAGTATCCACACCCATCCTATTTGCCGGCTAACAAAAAGCTAGACACATGTTTAAAATGCGACAACTATCAATATCCACCCCGTTCCAACCTTACCAATAATGCCCCAGTCAATACTCATACCCTCCCAACGAAAGTTAACAACTTTCAACAACCCCGTTTAACACAAAACGAGAGTATCAATCCACACACCGCCCTATTTGCCAACTCTACCAATACCCATGATCAATATTTTCAAAACCAGTAAGACGTTCATATACACAATTACAAGTGGGACTCATCGTCACGATCACGAATACAAAATCTCCAAGATGGAAGATGATGATGCATAAGGTAATGATAAAAGAAAGGAAGCATATGATAATAAGTGAGGTAGGCAGATTTACATGTAAAGAAGAAAGAAAGAAAAGAGTAATTTAGAAATGGGAGACAGAACACAACACAACACACGCCAACTTGTGTTTGATGTCGACCACCTTAGCTTTAACTTAGGTTTGGCTGTGCCCTATTGGCTATTTCTCCATTACTATACGCTACCAAAGCATTCTTCATTCATGGATTCATCATTCATGGGTACTTTGTTTGACAAAATGAGTCATTTGGACAATAACGTATGACCAACTTTTCAACTGGTTTTTTTTGTGTTTTGGTTTGGTTTTTAAATTGCAGGTCGCAATCGTGATTGGTGCATTCGTAGATTTGTTTGCACTTTCGTAGAAATTTGATGTTTGATTTGTAACCAACGATATCGAGTTTAAGAACGATAGAGTTCCAAGATTATGAATATTGTGGTGAAGTATAAATAAAGTCTTGAAATTCCTTTTCATGATTTAAGAATCAGTCTCTTTTTAACTTTATTGTGGTGACCACCCACATGGGAATATTTCCAAATATTCAAAACTCCATAGGCCCATGGAACAATTCATGAGTCATAGCCCAATTCATGAAGAGGCCCAATTGCCAACCCTTCGATAGGCCCATGAAAGGTCAAGCCCAAGATCCGTCTAGGCTTCAGAAGCACATCTTCATCGTTGTCTCGTTGATCAACCAACGATGAAGATTAGCCCAAATTTTCTCGATATTGATGTTGTTGATTCTCTAGAACGAGATTCCTTGTTCGGATTAGAACAAGGCACATCACATCCAATTCCAAAGTTGCCACATACCGCATAGCGACATGAACGTAGTCAGTTTATTCCTCGTGCTAGAAATGTTAAAGCAGATTGGATGACAAAACAAGTGACCCATGAATCCTTACCGAACTCGTGGTTCGCGTACCTTAATGACCCTCTTCCCCATTTGTAACGTAAAGTGTACTTGGCCCTTCGGGAGCCTGAGTTATCTCGATATTTATGTTGTTGATTATCTAGATCGAGATTTTCAAATAACAAGGCTGAACCATTGTGTCTGTTCGACATCAGCTCGGCCTTGCAAAAGCCGAATCGTGGCATCAGTTCGTCCAGCAAACTTGGAACCCTGCAATTACTTCCTAGTTCATAGACTCTAGTTACTGAAACTACAGCAAGAACATTACTTCAAGAATAGCTAAATCTGCAGTTGAATTATACAAAGAATAAATATGCAGAGCCATATCAGTTCTTCTTTGCTCTGTGTAACAGACAGCCTTGAATGCAGTAAATAGTTAACCATACAAAAATTCCATTAGAATCATCATCAATGGAACAGCACCAGCACACTCAGCATCAAATCCCAATTCAGATACAGAAGAAAGCAAAACAAAAAGAGATCAAAACCTCTCTGCTAATCTTGCAGAAACTTGTCTAAGTTTGGAGTATACCTTCCCAGCAGGGGACCCTAAAATGAGGCTGCAAAGAGAATCCCTTGCCACTTTAATGTTCTGGAATGAACCCAGCACATGAATCTTCTTATCAGCAATCACAATCCTAGTCTTGGTAGCATTCTCAATCGCAAACTTGGTCTTCCCACCTTTACCCGACAGTCTACCGATAGCACGAGACAGATGCTCGCCGTGGAGGGTCTTCACATCCTTGATCTCAAATGAATCAACATAGAGCTCGTCCATTCGCAGCAGAGCTACAGCGTCGATAACATCGAACCCCAACATGAATGCCTGGACGAAATCAGCAGACTTCTGCAGGTTACTGACGTCAGGGGTTTCAGCTCTAGTCTTCAGCTCCACCTTCCTAGCTTTGAGGTTCATACGGATGTCCACCTTCATTTGATCGTACACTGGTGCGTAGATCTCCATCCATGCCTTCTTCAATGGAGAGTATCGATGAGGAGGAACTGAGACTTTCCTGAACTGTATCTTCCCGTCAGACATCTCGTGTGCCTTCAATGGCTCGAAAAGAGGCTTTGCAGGCAAAGCCTCGGTCTTTAGGGTTTCGATTTCCATCGAAGCAGGGCCGCCGGAGGATTCCATAGCTGGTAAGGTTACTCTCTTCTCTGGAAAATCCAAAAATACAGATACTGAATCATGTTCTTCCACTTGGGATAAAAATTCGAAAGCTTTAATTGATGAATTAGGTCGGAATTAATGAAGAACATGACTATCAGATTAGGAACCCTAGTAAAACCAAATCAGCTGATTCAATTGGGATGGAGAAAGAAGCATTGGATCGAGAAATTAACGGAAGGGAGAAAGTAAGGTACGAAGAAGAGAGGAACGAGGAAGGGTTACCTTGTGATGAAGCCGCCGCCGCCGATAGTGAAGCTCAGTAGCCGGCGGTATTATTCTTAGGAGCGAAGACGGTGGCTGCACAGAGGAGAAGGAGATGCAGAGTTGAGCTAAACCCTTAAAACAGCAATTATATACTTCGTTGGGCGGATCAGTTTCAAGGGGCCAATATTGCTTGATTGTTCAAGTTTTAATCCTGACCCTCCAAATGTTCAAGGGGTCAATATATGAAGTAAAATATACATGATACCACTAAACTTTAATTTGTTTCATATTAATCATTGAACTATATTTATTTCACTAAATATCACCAAAACTTGTATTTTCATTTCGTTGATTACCACTTAATGAATGAAATGATGATGTAATATGAATTGAAATGGTTAAATCACCATATAATTACGGATTCTGACGCCAACTCGAATAATTTACTTAAAATAGAGATGATCATAACTCTTTCCCCATATCGTCATCCTAAACCGTGCTCCAGCTCCATCAAGCTCCCAAATAGCATGCCGTCAATTTCTTTTGTTTAGATTCTACGATTATGTGGTGATTGGACTGTTTTTGTTCATGTCATGTCATGTCATCATTATACTCAAAATAAGACAAAGCGATAATCAGTGAACGAAAATATAAGCGTATCGGCGAAGAGAAAAATAGTTCAATGGTGTATTTTACTCCCACAATAGTATGTTATGAAATCATTTACATTTCATTCCAATCGTAAAATGTTCACAGAATACATATGATTAGACAGTATTCATACTGTTCTCTATGTGATGAATTGATGAACTCGATTCGATCCGATCCGATCCAATCCAATCCAATCTATGTACAGCAAAATCACATCAAACAAATTCAATCCTTCTCCAGAAAGAATCAGGTCTGAAAAAGCTACTGTTTTTGCTGGAGATCTGGTATAAGATACAAATGAGCTTGAAGAACATTTAGAACCCTTTCCATGCATTCAGTACTTCATGGAAGACTTCAGCAATCAATTCCCTATCCGCAGATTGCATGAACACACTGAATTCATCTCGAATATCGTATATCTTACCAAACTTCACAAGATACCTCAAGCAGCTGCTCTTCAGCCTCGGCAGCTGATACAACGAACCACATTGAAGCCTCTCAGGACGTTCTTCGTGTCTATATCTTCCAGCAGACTGTCGTGGCATGCTTCCTTGAGGTCTGATATGTCGTACTTATCAGCAGCGCAGAGAAGTGCAAGCCGGTGAGCAATGAACTCCTCGTGATGAATGTTGCCGTATATGTAGTTGAGGAAGGCCCTGCAGGCTTCGATCGACATGTCGGAGATGTTTATAGTGGAGAGCTCTTTCTCTTTCAAGTCGTGAGCAAACATGCTGCAGAACACGGTCGACCTTGCTGCCAAGAGAGCACGGTGAGCTCCGATGCTTCCATCTGATGCGTTGATGGTTATGTCAGTGTGGATTCCTTCTGTCAACATTCGTCCTAACGATGCCAGTGCTGTCTCGTTAGATCTCTTCTCGGTTGCTCCTCCTCCCCATATGGAGCAGGGATCTCCTCCCTGAATGAGCTGAGAGTTAGTCCGAAATTCGCAAGAAAAGGCAGAGCAATGTGTGTATGCAATGCATTAAGATTAGAAGTATATACGTCTGGTGATGCAGCCTTGAGGTCGAGGAATTCGACGTCGATGATGAATTTCCCGGTCAATGGAACCTCAATCGCCCAAACGAAATCGTCGTTGTTCTTCAGTTGCCTGTCAATGATTTCTGCAGAAAGATCAAGGCTTTCATCATTCATCACATACACCATTTCAACCCAATAACTCACAAGCTTGATCAAGATCATCCATTCATCCTACACTAATTGACCACAGAATCAGTACCAGGATGAATCAAGGACTTGCGATTCCCCGCGGAGCAAACAACCCGAATAACAAAGGATGCAATGGGAGGATTCTCCCTTGTGAGATTGGACACTTCTGGGTACAATTTAACAAACAACACCCTGTTCTTCTCCACTGTCAAATGCCTGCAACCCAGAACAGTACACAAACAAAGCCAAACAAAGAAAGATCATTCATTAACTTCCATGCCAAAATCAAAACGAGTAATGAATGAGAAAAGGACAAGGAAACAAACAAACAAAAGAAACCAAATTAATAGCAATAATTGCAGCACAGAATGGGCAATCAGAAGACTTTACATGCCTCCATACTTGCAGAAAGAATCCTATCTCAATTCTCAAGCTTTCAGGATTGCGTTTGCCCATACACTCAGCTCAAAGCAAAAATCCAAAACAAAACGTAACAAACAAGCAATCAACAAGTTGCTTTCTGGGTTTCCTCACAAACCAGTACACAAATCAAAATTTACAGGAAAAGTCCCAAAAGAAATTCACTAAAACAGCTGCTTTCTTCTAAGAAATTCAATCAATCAATCAACATGGTAAAAAGGAAAAGAAAAAAAAACCTTAATTAGTTACCAATTCCAGTTGCCGATCTTGAAAGGGTCGGATTTGCGGTAGGAGCAAGAGGCAAGGTTGTCGATCCGCCATTGGGCGAGCCTGGAAGTGGTTTCAACTCTGTAAGCAGAATCGCTGTTCATCCTAGCGAAAGCAAGAGCCGATGTAATCTCATTGATGCAATCGAAGATCCTTCCGTCGAGGAAGTAAGCTCCCGCCTTTCCCAGGTTGTCCAACCCTTGATTCAACCCGCCGCACAGCTAACAATACCGCCACTCCTCTTCCTCATAAAACACCCCAAATGGGTCTGCTTGAATCTGCGAGATAGGAAATGGGATATGTTGGTTTTACGCCATGGACGATCAGCTTCAGTCTGATTAGGGAGGAAGAGGTTGGGGATTTGGTGAAAAGGGTTGTTGGGCGGATTGCTGAACAGTGATCAAAGAGTGGAGGAAGAAGGATTGGGATTGTTTGATTGGAGGAATGGATGATGATGATGATGATACTGCATTCTTATTGAGCAGAAGAATGGTGCAATTGGGATGGCTTTACGGCTACGGACAGTTAAGGAGGAAAAGAAAAGAACTTTGATTTAGGGATTTCGGTTTATTGGATTGCGTGCAAACTTTGGTGCTTTCAAGGAAAGTATCTCTTCGTTCTTGTAGTGGTGGGTTTGGAATTTGGAAGAGATTCAATTTTGAGTCCCAAGATTCACTTGTATTGTTTTTTCTCAAATCGGGTAATTGGTTGGTTGGGTTGGGTCGAGTTTGGTTGGTTCGGGTGTAGCTTTCTTTCACCACGGTTCATATTTGTGTTCAGTGGCGGGGTCAGGGTGGCTATCGTGGCTATGGGTCCAAGGTTTAGGGTCTTTTAGACTTAAATAGCTAAGTTTGGCTTGTCTACTTGAGTCCTTATTTCGGCACTGTTTGCATTGGATTTTGGTGTTTGATGGACTAGATGTTAATGGGCGATTGAATTCAGCTCATGCTTTTCGTCAAGTTGAAGCCTTTTGAATTGTTGGCCAGTTTGGTCAATGGTTTTATTTGTGTAGTATTGTTCTTTAAGGGAATAGAGTTAATCTGATATCTTATTTGTAGTTCACTCCTTATTGTAATGTGTATCATCTCACAACATAGTAGTCGATATCCTGTCTCGACAACTCCCCCCAGATGTACTCTTTTCGTACAAGAGAACTCATGGACATCAAACCGACTTATTCCAACACTTTCCACCCCCGCCTCTCCTTCTCGCGAACCACAAAAGCACCCCAAGGATGTTTTGACACAGAATCGAGTCGTTGTGGATGGGTAAAGTCAACGGATAAATCAAAAGAAAACCGTACCCACCCCCATAAAGGTTGCACCCTCAGGCAACTCTTCACTACATTAGGCTCTCAATGGCGTTTGGCGCCACGATGAGGCCCATCCTAAAATCTTGATTAACACTCTGTGTTCCGTGTTAATAGTTGTCTTATTCCTAATTACGTCAAATTCTCTATAATTTACCCCAAACTCAACTAACTCAAACTGAACTATCGTCTCAATTTTGACCATCAACCTAAACACAACATCAACTAGTACATAATCCCACACTACCAACACAATTAGAACAACATTTTCACAACATGATCTAATCAATAAACAATTACAAGAACAAGTGGGCAAATAGTATAATCTCAAGTAGTACTCAATTTGAAATCATTAGTAAAGAAGACAAAGGAAAGTATCTACTTGGTAGGGACATCCCAATCTCTCAAGCAATCTATGTCCATCCAACATCTGAATTAATCCTCACCCTACATTTGTTTATTTTTTTATTTTTTGGATTTTATTTACCATTAATTTAAATAATAATTAATCAATATACCCTTTAGCTTTTGGATTCTAGAATCTTTTTCATTGTTAAGACTTGAGAGTATGGCAACCTCACTAAATTAAATTTGATTATTATGTAGAGTGACATGATTCATGCCTAGTGGTGGTATAATGTATCATTAATTCTTGAATCTTTTGAGCAGCCAACATGTAAAGTACAAAATGGTCCTTGTACTCTTACTAATTGCATTCCTACCCCTTGTACTTTATACAAACATTATACAACTATAGCATATCAATTTGGTATTACAAAAAATAGGTAAAATGGTACTTTACTCGTTATCAAGTTGATAAATACTTTGGTATACTATACAATGTTCGATTATCCCTCTTATTTTTAGTCAAGCTAACAAGTAAGTTTTTTTTTTTCGTTAGTTTGTGCCTAATCACATAGACATATCATCTAATCACCCGCACCTGCATGGTCAATGATTCGTTAATTTTTTTTTTATGAAAACAATGTGTTTGCTCTTAATTAAGAGAATGCATTTTTAGAAATAGTTTCATATAACGTTGTGTTTGTGACGCATAAGAAGTAAGATTAATATGAAGAGTTTCGTACGCAGGTAGGCCAATTGTAGTGACGAATCAAAGAGGGGCTCCCTGGGCCACAACCCATTCCTCCTTTAGGACTGAATATTTAGATTCTTTAACGTTTTAAGTATTTTTTTTTTATAATATCATTTCAGAATCAGTCTAATACGATTTGAAATTTGATCCCTGATTTAACTGGCGACCCAATACTCTAATCTATCCGGCTGACCAACTTCTTTGAAAATTCCCAATGTGTCATGATCATTGGAATTGAAAGGTTGCTCAACTATTACCTAGATATTTTGGAACCCTAAATGTTTTAATAATTATGGGTCCTCTTGCCCACATCATCTATAGTAGATCATATTATAACCCACACATTTGTTGAATTCTTAGTGTTTCTTCTTTCAATACTGCCATGCTGTTCTTGGTATCTTTCAAAGCCAAACACCTCATACTATAGCTTCATTAAATTTTGGCATTAGACCTTCATGATCCGGTGGGGTTTGGTGGATGATGATGATCAGCTCATTGATTTGTATTTGTTTCGGTTTATGATCCGGCTCTGTATAACTAATCTGTGAACAAATAATCGTTTCGATCAGTTGGTCTAGCGCGGTTTAATAAGAGATTCGATCAAGATGATCGATGATTATTTGGTTTGAAAGAGAAACGCTTAGTCTTCATAAGTGCATTGGAGTCATCATTTACTACCTCACAAGGCGTATAAGAAAGTAGGAAGCGTTAAGGTATTAAAAGGGAATAAGCGTATCTAGTGAGTGAGAGACAGAGAAGCAATGGGGAGCGTGCCTTGAGGGAATATGGTAGAGCCTTAAGTGTGATTATGAAAGGTGTATTGAGCTTAAGACGTATGTTGTTAGTTATTAGGTCAAGTCCCATCAATGTTGGGATCAAGTACGTGTTTATAGGTCGTCAAGATCTAGGCAGGGTCATCACACATCATCAATGATTTGGTTTAAAGACGTTCAACGACAAATGGTTGAGATCACTCTGAGCTTCAATCCAAGGCGTACGGCGCACATGTCGCGACTGAACCTAGGCTGCTGAGCTTGAGATGTTGAGTTTGGCCGAAGTGGTTTGATCGGTGACTGAGCTAGGACCTATCATTAGTGATATTAACACGAGTGGTGAAAACAATAAATATGAAGTAAGTAAAGAAAAACATGACCACAATATAGTGATCCAAACGGGACTTAGTATTTTATCGAGTAGTGGGCGTTAAAAATCCCAATTGGGCTTTGTGTATCACAGTACCCTGAGCCCATCATTGAATTCTGTATGGGCTTAGCTCTGTCCATAAATATTTAACCCATTTGAAGGCCCAAACATGGTTATTTTACTAATCTATTGTTGCATTTGGGTAAGTGATTCTAAATTTGTACATGTAATCATCGACGAGTTGGGTAACTTTAAATACAGACGACTTAGTCCTACGTGAATTGAGACGAGTTTGGCAGGTGTCTGCTAACCTTTACATAGAATCTAGGGCACCCCAATATTCTAAGGCCCTGTGCTGATAGGCCGACCAACACATGTTATTGGTCGGACATGAGTAGAAGGATTTTTTCGTCAATCTTACCACTGGACTTGGCACCTAAAGCATCACCCTACCGACTCGACCTCCCTCCTCTCCTACCATATTCAAGCTCCGCACATTGTTGGTTGCAAAGCAGACACCACCACCCACTACAACTCCGAACAAAGACGAGAAGAAGTAACAAACTGAAGCCGACCTCCTTGAAAGCAGTGTCCACAACGGAGGAGAAATGCCAACTTCTTCTCTCACAATCATCGTCACGTATCCTGACAACTCAAATCACGTGAAATCCCTCTCCATATCCACCTTCAACTCCCCAAAAGTCCCCAATTCAACCCTCCAATAGGAAGCTTCGAAAACCAGTTTTTACAGGGAGCTTTAATTTGGGCTCGAGAAATAAGATGGTAACAACAACAAGATAGGATATAATCGTTCAAGCAACATCTTGAAAGAGGGCACGCAACAGTTAATTATATAACAATTTTTTACCCGTTAAGTGAATATCACATCAACTCCATCCGCCCGTCTACACAATCTAAATAAATAAAATAATGAATGAAATTGATGAAAAATTAGATATTATTTTTACAATTTTAGCTATTATTAGTTTATTACAAAGCAAAAAAAGGCGAAAAGGCCGTTAAATCATCCAAAACGACGTCGTATCAAACTGTGAGGAAATAAAAGAATATACTTACACAAACACATTACACGAGACAACTAGGTTTTTGTGTTTCTTTAAAGATGGTCACCCGCCGCACTCTCCATATATACAAACCTTTCTGCAAAAATTTCTCAAGCTACAACAACGAACACTCTTCCTCTTCTCTTCACCATTCATCCCCACAAATTCCCCAGCTCAACCCATATCACATCTTCCACAATTCATCATGCTGGTCAAGGTCAAATCGGAGGCCAAGTTGGTGGTGGCGGCGACGGGCAAGAACAGCAACGGCGATGAGAAAAAGGGTTCGAGTTTAAGGAAGGACATTGTGATTCCTGACAACCCAGAAGCAGTTTTCGTTGATGTCGTCTCGCTTACTTCAGCCATTGCTCCTCCTCAGCTGCAGCAGCAGCAGCAGGACTTGGATGCAACTGAGCACTCCAGCTCTTTCGCTGACACTCTCTCGGAAACTGACAGATGCTTGTTTGGCGGTAATAGCGAAGAAGGTGAGGTTGAAAGTGAATTCTTCGGTGCTGCTGATGCTGATCTTGATTCCCCCTTTGATGCTTTCAGCAGCTTGTTTTACTCCAGGTACCAATTCGATGTCCTTGTTTGAAATTTGTAATCATTGGGGTTGCCTTTCACAGTTAGTTTGATTTCTTAGTGTTGTGATCATTGGAATCTGCATTGTGATCATAGCATTTGGCAGGTTCTATCCTTGTAGTTGGTCTCTCAAGTGCATTCCTTATTAACTAGTTGTCATTTTGTCCTGGAAGGATTTGATTTCATAGTGTTATGATCATTGGAATCTGCATTGTAATCATCATAGCATTCTGGCTTTTGCTATCCTTGTAGTTGGTCTTAAGTACATTCTTTATTGACGTTAATTTGATTCCGCCTAGGAAGAAAAAGGTAACGAATCATTGGAGGAGCTTTATAAGGCCTCTAATGTGGCGTTGCAAGTGGGCAGAGCTTAAAATCAGGGAGATTGAGTCTCAAGCGCTCAAGTATTCAGGGGAACTTACAACCTATGAACACAGAAAACAATCATCAACCTATCAGTCAATCCCTGAGGGGTTCTGCTCCAAGTCTATTCCATTTCTGAATGAATGTTACAGACGAAAGTCCAAAAGGAGGCGTAGACGGAAGAGGGTCGAGGAAGCTGTGGATATGTCGTCGATTGTGTCCGATCATCCCATTTTTTCGTATCTCGGTACGAGTTTACTCTCTTTAGTATCATATCAACTATGGTGCTCTTCTGTTGCGCATTTTTACTAACAAGTTTCTTGTACTACTGCAGAAAGCAAGAGGTCTGCTATGGATGGAGCCTCCTTGGTTGATGACTTTGAACCAATGGGTTAGCATTTCCTCGTTTGAGAGTAGTTCATTAGTTGCATCGTTTTATCTGCTTTCATCTTTGAAGTGAGTTCCAGAAATCGAATCTGATAATACTGACATGTGCTTATGTATCTACCAATCTATGAATGCATTGATTCTGGCTAATAGAATTGGAAAAATCGTTCAACTGTAGCATAAACTTGGTCTCTGTTTCGAACGATTGGATCGGATAGGGAAATGGTGAAATTGTTAGAAATTAGAGCATTTGGGGACAGTACTGATAACTCATTTGTGAGGTAATCAGAAACTTCTGAGTATCTGAAATACACTAAACAAACAAAGATATCTCGTAACACAAAGGTTTCAACAAGCTGAAGCAAAATTTCCCAAGTAACTTGAAATCCAAGAATCCTAATTGTACTGTTATGTTTCTTGCCATTGAAGTCGACTTGTGAAATCATTTGATAGCAAGCTAACTTGTGTCGTCTTGGTACAGCATCGACAGACACACGACCTGACGGGAAAGACAGATTCGGCGACTCTATCGAGGAGTTGCCATTTGCATTCGGGGACAGTACTGATAACTGTCTGGAGACCATGTTGTTAAACATCGAAGCAAGCTACTCTCTAGTGCACAAGTTGAAGGATCAACTTGATCTGGCGATAACAAACAGTGCTTCCAAATTCTCCTCGTGGGACAATCTATGCCTCCTGGCACCTTGTGAAGGACAGACCAGTTCCGCTCCAAGCCCCGTGTTATCAGTCGGATATGGTGGGGAAACACTATCTCCAGGTGCTAGATACAACACAACTCAACAGCATACGTCTGGCTGCGACATGAGCGACATGGCTTTGCCCGAGAGTGCCATGTCGAGCTTCGGAGAGGCTGTCCACGTACCCGACATCATCGAAAGCACGGTTAAACTGCTGTCTGGACCTGATGTCACGTTCCATGAACAACCTAGCGAAGATGTACGATCCCTTTTCAGTAAGAACACAAAAGAAGTAACCTTTTTTGATACCCATTTGATTTGTTTTGCTGATGTAATGCAGATGATGATAAAGAAGGAAGCAATGGATCATAATACAGAGAGAGAGGCTGTGATGGGGACAAGTTGTAATAAAGTAACGGAAGAAGGAGCAACTGAGAAAGGGGAGATAGGGGAAAGCAAAGATGCTGGTCATGGTCAAGTTCAGAACTTTAAATCAGAGGAAGTTGAAGCATCAGCATCAGCAGCAGCAGGAGGAGGAGGAGGAGGAAATGCAGGGGAATCGAATCTGAAGTCATGCCTAGCGTTAGATATGCAGATCCCAACGAACAAGAGAAAGAGAGGGGAAAGGAAAGCTGGTTCAGGGACAGGAGGATGGAAGAAGAAATGCTCAGGTGATGATGATGATGATAATCCTTAACTGATTAAGTTAGGTAGTCTCTCTGTATTAGCTTGATTCTTCCACTGTTAGAGGTGGTCAAATGAAACTTTGCTTGCTTCTCTGTAGGATTTGCCCAGATTAGGGTTTTGAAATCTGATCATCCGTTCATCTCATTTGTCTTCCTCGTAAACAGAATTTGCAGGAAATAGCGGTATCTCTGTTTTCATTTTCATAGTGTTTTCCTGGGAAAGAAGATGAACGATGAACAGATTTCTTTAAAGTTAATTGCGACAGGTGGCAGTATCTATTTGCTAAGAATGAAATAAAAGATAGCCTTATTAATTCATTTCTTGATGGCTGATACGACACCGTAGCATTGAATCTGCTTTGTGAAGTAAAAAACGGTACCGTTTCTTCATCCTTCCTCATTCAGCCATTTGTGGTTTCTCTTGCTTATAGATTTTGTTTTCTAAACCAAAGAGGTTTCATTTGAAGTCTTATTTCCTCTAAAATGAACGGGTGGAAACCGGTTTTGATTCGGCGGTGATTCAGGATGAGTGAAATTCGATCATTTTTAGTCAACCTAGATTGAATTTAATCAGACACTGAATCTGAATTTGGATTGAAATCACGGACCCTGATCATGCCCTAATTATATCCAGTTAAATCGTGATTGTAACCATTGAGTGGAGGAGATAGAGAAAGCTAGCTTGGAGTCACTCTGCTCTTGATTGTAAGAGGTAAAGACTAAGACCGATGACCTGGTCAAAATGAAAGAGTTAGAGGCTAGCTAGGCAAGGCTCAATCTAAGGAGGACACGGGTAGAAATGAGGCGAAAGATAGCACGGAACAAAGTAAATCTCGCTTTCAACGCTATCGACTCTTGCAACAATCAACTAGAGAAGATCAAGAATGATGAGTTAAAACCTTTAAAATGTGAATCTCGCCTCTACCCAGTGAGCAATTATTGTTCTTGTCGCTGCTAAGCCACTTAAGATCGAACGATTTCACGCAAAACTAACTGTAATCCGCCACAACTTTTCGGGCCACCTTCCTATCCATAACTTGGCATCAACCTCTAGAGACAATAGTATAGTACTTAACTTCAATTTTCCTCCACTTACTAGAAAAACCGGATTAGGAGTGGTGACAAAAGTTGGATTATGTCTATAAGACATAATCCATAAGAGCCATTAGATCTCCATATATTAGATCCAATGGTGGAGGGATTATATTAATAAAATAATGGGATCCCACTATTTATTGTGTCATATTAAATATTTTTATTACCTCAAATTGCATTATATTACCCTTTTCCATTTTCATTCCTCTTTTAAACCGTTGCCACAAAAAAAAACCGCACCCCATTCTCTCCCAAATCTTCTCTGCATTCAGTCGCCGAACCCGCCGATTCAATCTCTACATTCAGCGAACCACTACCGGACGTCATTCCACTGCCGATTCCTCAGTGCTCGTTTTGTGTTTCCGATTCGGTTTCTGGTGCGTGGTGTAGCCGCCGTCGTTTCCTTTAATCTCGTTCGACCTATAATCAGGTTTTGATTTCTTACTCTACATGTTCGATCAGACCTAGTTTTATTTGTCGATTGTGTTGGGTTAGGTTTGTGAACCAGCATTCATCTCAGATATATGTTTTCTACTCTGATTTTCGAATGACAAATACTATTATTAGGTTAATACTATTATCAAACAAGATTAGTGTTCGAAGAGTCTGATTTGTGGTTTAAGAGTTTTGAATCTTGTGCGGACCTGTTTTGAATCTGTATTGTAAATGGTGACTGCAACTGTGATTTGTGTGTGTGATTTGTTCATGCTAATAATAGTATGTTATGATTACTATTTAATTGCCGCTATTATGATTGATTTTGAACATTTACTTGTCTCCGAACACAATAGTATGCATATAATAGTATTGTAGTTTTACTATTATTGATTGAGTTATACTGTGTTGTTTGGGGTGTAGTTTGGTTGTTCCAATAATTGTATATTAGGAATACTATTATTCTTTGATCAGGATGTCTTTGCCTCATGCAGATACAATTAATCTTGGATCAGGATGACTAAAACTCCTATTCAGAAAAGTGGGAAAATGATTAAGTTGGTTGTATCCAAAAAGCCGAAGCCGAGGAAACCTGTTGTACCAAAACGTCCGGTAGACAGGAATGAACCGGTGGATAGGCCGGATCAACCTACTGTTGGTGAATCTCAAATGAATACACAGCAAAGCAAAGCTCGGTACTAAAACTCCTATGAGCATAGTCTCTGTAAAATGATTCGACATCCTTGACAGTTTTGAACTCCAACGCCTCCCAATCAAAAGCTACCTCAGGCACATCTAAGAAATTGAACAGAAACTAATGGTAAATAATAGTATTATATGTAAAACACGTATAAACACACACTAAAATAGATAAATATCAGTACTGTGCGAATAACGAAACATCAGAAATTCATATAATACTATTACTAGCTAGATAATAGTGTCGGTTATTTGGAAACTAAAAAAAAATGAAAAATGAACAAAATATACACTGAAGATCCGACTGAAGACGATTATAAAAAAAAAACATAAAAAATAAATCATTTATTATCTTATTGAAAATCGAGTTCATAATGAGTAAGTAAAAAATGAAGGTTTAGAAATAATAGTATTGGCTGGATAATAGTATTCTCTCCATACTGTGGCCTTGCAAAAATTCAAGATTGGCAGAGATGGTGCAGTATTCTCAGTCGTCTCTGAATGATTTACTTCGATTGAAAAAAAAGGAAGTAAGATATTTTCGGATTTGAGCAAGAATAATATTAGTAATAATATGGTAACTAATATAAATGATTGATTGCAAAGAATAAGAATAATATCATAATATAAATGCCTCCCCAAATTGACTCAAATATAATCAATGCAATTAATTCACTCATCCCATAATTAATCAGTTGGTTTGATTATGGAATCCCATTCTATGGCTGTGAATGAATATTGTTGAGGTGACATAATTTAAATTATGTCACCATCCTTTGGCCGACTTAATCAAAGCATGGGGACCCATACCATTTGTCCCATTCAAATATGGAAGGATGAAGAACAATCACTCTCATTATTAATATGCATTATTGCTTTGAAAGAAAAAAGGATCCCATCCATACATACTTCAACTTGATCCACTTGATCCCAATATGGGGAGTTATATGATACAACCACTACTATATAATAAAACACAATAACATAACAAACATATCATATACCGAACAATGATTGAGACAATGAATTGCATAAACAGGTGGATAGTTCGAACCATTCTAGAGGTTTCAGTGATTCCATCCATGACACAGACAAGAGTTTTGAGACTTTTCATAGTGTGAAACGAATTGTGTGATTCAATTCGATTCTAAAAACACTGAGCAATTGCATAAACAGGCTTGGATAGTTCGAACCATTCTAGAGGTTTTCAGTGATTCCATCCATGACATAGACGAGAGTTTTGAGACTTTTATAGTGTGAAACGAACTGTGTGATTCAATTCGATTCTAACAACACTGAGCAAGATGATATATTTCATTATCGATCAAGTTGTGTACTTGTGTGTCGGGTGTCTAAACCAGTGACGAAGTTAGGGGGTGTCCAAATCAGTGACGGAGCTAGCCCGGACCCAAGGTCTCCTAATTCCAAATAGCTGAAATGTATGTATTTTCCGTACATAAATATATTTGGTCCATTGTATTTTATGTATCGGACCCAGGGTCTAGCAGAATCCTGACTTTGCCACTGGCCTAAACTAATAAACCACGATGACTGATTCACGGTTGAACCAGCTGAACCGACCGGTTACGGAATCGGAGATTCCCCACTTGACCTAATGGACTCCGTCGTGGCATAAATGAATGAACGAGTGAATGCGCCTTGTCTCATCACATAAACCAGAAATAAAAAATTCCAGAAAAATCCAATCTCAAAATCTGGCTGTTAATCATATTATATAATGGTGGATCGATTAGAGCTGCCGACACTCTCTGCAGCTCAGCTCTGAAAATCCGCCGCCGCCGTCGTCGCCGCGGTATTCAGTTGAATTCCCTTCGTTCCGTCGCTCAAGGAGAAAGGTCAGATTGATTATTTGAAAATCACGTTTTAATCTGATTTCCTTAATTCCGGTTGCTAATTTTGGAAGCATCCACAGATCTTATTTCTAGGGTTTCATTAATTACACTTGCTTCTTCGTTTACCAGTCTGTCGATACTCTTCTGGTAAGCCGACGTTTAGGTTTTCTTTACTCTTTTTTTACGGTCGCTTCTCGGAGATCTCCGGCGGTTTCTGGTCGCCGGAGATGGAGCCTCGCCGGTCAACTCTAATACTATATAGTAAATGCTATCGATCATGTGACTGAGTCGTCGTCGTGAATTATTAGTAAGTCTCTGTTCATTTGGAAAATGTCAAACAAAGAAGAAATTTCCATATGCTAATTTAATTACTTGTTTATTAAGAGTTAATAGGGAAAATTAGTTATTAATGACATTTAAAAGAACAAGAGTCATTACTAAATGAAAAAATAGCACTTGGCCCCCTCTACTTTTTCAACTTAACAGATAGCTCCTTATACTATAAATTGTTCTTTTTACCCCTCCTACTTCACTTTTTCGTTTGGGTCCTTCCGTTTCAACTTTTGTCTTCATAACGTTAATTGATGCTCATTCGGTACACTATGCTAACTACAATAGTCATGTATTAACTTACTAAGCGTTTTCTAAGTGGAAATTTAAATATATATAATTAAATAAGATAAAATTGATGGACAAAATGTGTGATTTTAAAACCATTCGTATTTCACAATACCTTCCCAATTTACCTCACTGGTCAAGTCTTCGTCTCCTACCTCCGATATCTCTTTTCGTAAGACAAAATTTGGGATGAAAGGACCTAAATGGCAAAAGTGATCGAAGTAGCAGAGGGTAAAAAGAGCAATTTATAGTATAGGGGGCTATCTGTGAAGTTGACAATAGTATATGTGCCAAATAGTGCTATTTTCCATTTTTAAAGTATGCTATATTTTGAAATTGTTGGTAATTCACTAAAGAAATGTATTTTAATAGATTGTTAATTAAATTAAAAAGAGGCCATGTGAATTGTTGACTAATCGTATACTCCAAAATGTTATAGTGCAATGGGATTCTCGTCCGTGACAATATAGCAAATAATTATGTAAATTTATTGAATTATTTAATTCTTATAATATATTAATATTTGTCGGTAGTGTAGTTTGTTTGTTGTTATTTATTTACTTAATTAAACCGTATTATCATAATTTTAGAATAATAATAAAAAAGAATCTACATTTAATTATTGGAGAATAATCAACCAATCAATGAAATCCGATTTAAAGCATATTTTTTATGTGTACTTTAGTTGACAGGTAAAGGAAGACGCATGCGGAGATAATCATACGCCAAAAATGCTAACTTGCGCCCTCAACCACTCCCGCCTTCCTCGCGTAATCCACAAAAGCAATTCGTCGCTCAAACTTTAAAAATTCCCAAACCTCCCTTCGTTCCTCCATTGGCGATTCTTTCGGATCTGAAAGTTCGTCAATCGAATTTCCTCTGCATTTCAGACCTATCGCCATTGATCCCTGCTC
Source organism: Linum lewisii (assembly GCA_034768395.1). Taxonomy (NCBI): domain Eukaryota; kingdom Viridiplantae; phylum Streptophyta; class Magnoliopsida; order Malpighiales; family Linaceae; genus Linum; species Linum lewisii. The sequence continues at coordinate 77,635,633 of CM068297.1, read as the reverse complement.
GGTATCGAGAGCTCCATTCCTCGCCATGTGCTCTCGATCCGCCTGAGCAGAAACCTAACCGCCACCGGCGACGAACACGGCGGCAGCCACGAAGAACCAAATCAGCCGGATATGGAAAACTTGGCCACGCAGCTGAAGAGAGGGATATCCCGGCAATTCTCCACGGGATCTCTGAGGAGGACACTGAGCCGGCAATTGACGAGGCAGTCCTCTCTTGAGCCGCGGCGGAATAACTTGAGGTTCAGCTTCGGGAGGCAGTCGTCGCTTGATCCTATTCGTCGGATTCCTGCCACGTTGAAGGAGGAGCTGTTGGCGGTCCCGGAGAATCTGGACTGCACGATGCAGCTGCTGTTTATGGCGTCACGTGGAGACGCTGACGGTGTCGATGATTTGCTCAACGAAGGGATTGATGTTAATAGCATTGACTTGGATGGGAGGACTGCTCTGCACATTGCTGCTTGCGAGGGACATGCCGATGTTGTCAAGCTTTTGTTGAGTCGTAAGGCTAACATCGACGCCCGCGATCGCTGGGGTAGCACGGTGAGCTGAAATTCCTTCTCTCTGTTTTCGAATTCTGAGTGTTGATATGATTCTTTTCCTTGATAGTAATTAATTATTCATGGCTATTTTAAACATTAATGGCGGGTGTGCTTCCCGCCGGCGCCTAGCGCAATTGCACATTTCTTTAATGAAATGAAATATACAAAAATTGCTGTGTTGATTTTGAAGTTACAGAGAAGAGAACACTCCGAACTGACATCTGTGCTTTGTGATAACAGGCGTGTGTTGATGCTAAGTTCTATGGCAATGTAGAAATTTACAACATTCTCAAGTCTCGGGGGGCCAAAGTCCCGGTATCAACCGTTTTCCCTTGCTTCTTCTTGCGAGTGTATCTCTGTCTATGGAGATAATGATCAAGGTAACTTTTGATGATTTCTCAGAAAACCAGGAAGACACCGATGGCAGTTGCTAATCCTAGAGATGTACCGGAGTATGAGCTTAATCCGTTAGAACTTCAAGTCCGAAGGTCTGATGGCATCACTAAGGTGAGTGCGAATTTCTCTGTTCATAAATTTTGCTTTTTTCTGGAGTGGGGCGGATTATTAGGTAGATGATTCTGTAGGCTATGGCAAAGAAGGTTTAATTTTAATTGATGTTTTGAAAGGATCCTTCTGCATGTTATGGGAGAATCAAGGTCATTTTCTTGCTGTTGTACCAAATGATGCTATTGTGTAGAAAACTTGCTTTCAGTCCTTTAGGAGTTTAGGGTCCTGCTGTAACTATTAAATCCAAGTTTTGTGACAATTTTCTAGTCCTTCATAGGGTGTGATACTAAGTTCAAGTGTTAGAATCCATAGCACAGGCATATGTGTTGAAATGTTAGAGCTTTTAAAACACTTAAAACATTCTTCAAATGTAAGGTTATTCTTCTGTGTGGGCAAGATTAGATTGCATATTTGTATACATGCTTGCTTTTGCTGTGAAAAGGCTATGTATTCCAAGTTTTTGCTGTACATTCCCTGACATTCTTCACGTTTGTGGTACTATTCTCTTATTAATTAGGGTACGTATCAAGTGGCTAAGTGGAATGGTACAAAGGTTGCTGTAAAGATACTTGATAAGGATTGCTATTCAGATCCTGAGAGCATGTATTGTTTCACTTTCTCTCGTCACTTTCCTTCCATCCTTAGTCATCTCTATCAACCAGTGTGCTCTACTGATAGATAAGATATTTTCTTGCATTGTGTAACAAGAAAGTTGAAAAAATGTAAATTTTCCACTGGCTTTTACTTCCTTTTAAAATAATTGACCATGATCCTGTATTGCAGAAGCGCATTCAAACATGAACTTACCTTATTAGAGAAGGTTCGACATCCAAACGTGGTTCAGTTTGTTGGAGCAGTAACTCAAAATATACCAATGATGATTGTTGTAGAGTATCAACCAAGGGTAAGATATCAATCCTCTATCGTTCTCTCTATTCCATTCTTACTCATAAATTGCTACCAAGTGAAGAAAAACAATTGTGAAGATGACTCAAGGACTGAAGAATGCTCTCTCCTGGTGTTCATGATTAAACTGCGTCTTTACAGTGGAATGATGTTGCAAAATAGCTCAGTTTTCAAACAATGCTTTTCTTCTAATCACAATTGTATTTATTTTTGTACTGCAGGGAGACCTGGGAAGCTACCTTCAAAAGAAAGGCCGTTTGTCGCCATCAAAAGCTCTCAGATTTGCTCTTGACATTGCCAGGCAAGTGCAAGTTGAATCCTAAAAAAGATTTTGCACGATTCGTTGTGACGTTGAGTTCCTTAATTTATCATTCTCCTTGTGTTTCTTTCTGTCAGGGGTGTGAATTATCTTCATGAATGTAAACCGGATCCAATCATCCACTGTGATTTAAAGCCAAAGTAAGACAACCAGATGCAAAAGTTCACTCTATATAGTTGCTAGCTAAACTGTGGTTTCTTCTCATTGGGATGTCATATTCTTTAATATTTGAAATTTTGGTAAGGTGCCAGAAACATTATGCTGGATAGTGGTGGTCAATTGAAGGTAGCTGGGTTTGGTTTGATAAAGCTGTCGCAGATTTCAATGGACAAAGCTAAAGTTACACCAGGAACTTCACTCGATCGGTCAAGTAAGTTTTGTTCCCGCTTCAATATGTCAGCTTCACAGTAATTCCTCCAAGTTTGATGTCTAATACAGAGACGGTTGTGACTTGTACTACTTTCGTATTATCTACAGATGTATACATGGCGCCTGAAGTTTATAAAGACGAAATTTTCGATAGAACCGTGGATGCTTACTCGTATGGTGTTATTCTATACGAGGTAACCTGTTCCCCAGATACTCTGATGCCTTGACATAATGAACTTATCTTCCTTTCGTACGCACTACGTCAATTATACATCAAGGAGTATGTCTAAATTGAAAACTGGTTCGATGAAGAAGAAACAACACTCAAGGAGCCTCTTTCTAGAGATCTTACTATTAATCAAGTCACTAACTGCAGCAATATCTGTGTTCCTGGTGTTGTAATGCATATATTAAGTGAAGAAGTTGGTTCTCATTCCTACTTTCTCGCACAGATGATCGAGGGAGTGCCTCCATTCCACCCGAAATCCGCTGAAGAGGCGATGAAATTGATGCGTACGGAGAAAATGAGACCAGCATTCAAGGTTAAGTCCAGACATTATCCTCCAGATATGAAAGAGTGAGTTTCAGTCATCATTGTTTTATATACCATATATACAACTGAAAGCTCATCTTTTCGTGTATGTGTGTATTTGTACAGGTTGATAGACGAATGTTGGCATCCAGAGCCAGTAGCGAGGCCAACATTCTCGGAGATCATTGTCCGGTTGGACAGAATAGTTTCTCACTGTTCGAAACATGGATGGTGGAAGGACACTTTCAAGCTTCCCTGGTATGCTTTCTTCCCCCTTTCGCCAAATTCATTGTATGCAGAACCGCTAAGATCCATTCAGAACTCTCTCCCGATAACCCGAGTTGTTGGGATGCAATGGTTCATGACATAGTATCAGAGTCTTTAACTAACAAGAGGTCAAGATTTGGAATCCCAGTAACCACCAATCCATGTATAAAGGCCTTATTAAACCCTATGTGATCCTCAAGCTTCCCTGGTATGCTTTCTTCCCCCTTTCGCTAAATTCATTGTATGCAGAACCGCTAAGATCCATTCAGAACTCTCTCCCAACAACTCGAGTTGTTGAGATGCAACGGTTCATGACATGGTATCAGAGTCTTGACTAACAACGGGTCAAGATTTTGAATCCCAGTAACCACCAATCCATGTATAAAGACCTTATTAAAGCCTATGTGATCCTCATTCCGTTGCACAAGTCTTATCGAAGCTGTGCAAACTTCAGACTCTTTCATGAGCTATTTGTTTGAGGGGGGGTCGTGTTAGTAAAACAATATAAGATTCATTCAGAACCTTTTCCCAACAACTCGAGTTATTGGGACGACCTAACGGTTCTTGACACGGTAGCAGAGCCTTTGACTAACAAAATGTCAAAGTTTTAAATCCTGGTAACCACCAATCCATTTATAAAGACTTATTGAAGCCTTTGTGACCCTCAATCCATTGCACAAGTCTACGAAATCTTGCAAACTTCATGCTCTTTCATGAGAGATGAGCCATTCGTTTGAGGGTGGCGTATTAGTAAAACAATATAAGATCCATTCAGAACTCTCTCCCAACAACTCGAGTTGTTGGGATGCAACGGTTCATGACATGATATCAGAGCTTTGACCAACAATAGGTCAAAGTTTCAAATCCCAGTAACTACCAATCCATGACCCTCATTCCGTAGCTCAAGTATTGTTGAAACCGTACAAACGTCAAGTTCTTTCACGAGCCATTGTGTCAGTCAACAATATAAGATTCATTCAAAATCTTCTCCCAACAACTCGAATTATTGAGACGTAGCAGCTCATGACAATGACCAAGTTTCGAGTTTATTTACGAGCGAAAATGTGCAGGAAATAAGAGATGAGGCATGGGAGGGGGAATCAAATCAGTGGAAGAAATGGAAAAGGAGCTGATTTTGTTGGAAGGGAAGAAGAAGCTTCATGTGTATACTGGGAAAAGGCCTTGAGTATATAAATATAAAATATTATTGAATTATTATAGGGTGGAAGAACTATAATATTACGATAATAATAATAAGAAACTGAAAAAAAAAAACCATGGCTAGAGTTACCAGTGTTGTAAAATGTGCAAATTGTTGAGTTTTGTTTTTCAATTTTAAAAAGAGAAAGGTTTTGATGGTGGTAAGTTATGTTTTGGATGAAGGTGTGTTGATGATGTGTTAGACTCGTGTTTTCAAAATCATATTGGTATTAGTGTAACGGTATGCAGTTCAACCGTTAAGACTGTTATGAAATATAGTTGAACTGTCATTATATTAGTGTTGTACCATACTATTTTAACGAGTGATTCAAGATTCAACTGGACGGAGTGATTGTACGTCCCTGTCAAAAGCGTCAGTCTGTTCAACGTGTGGGTGACAGATGTCAACCACTTAGGACTTATCGTGAACCCCTTAATAGTTAATCCTTCGATCTAGGTGTTCGACTTATGACCCTTCTGTCGTCCAGTGAACTGAAAAATATGAAGTTTCAGCACCAAAATGGTGCTGAAGCCGCCTACGTGTCGATTCATTTAAACGTAGGATCACCACGTTTGAATGAATCTACACGTAAGGGGCTTCAGTGAAACTCCATATTCCTCATCGGGGAACCAGCCGTCAACTTGCCTAACTCATTTCTTCTGATAACATGAGTTGTACTTACTCGTTAGGCAATCTGCACTAGCTGAATCTTCCTAAAGAGCTCATCAAATTCCTACTTCTCATCGAGTGTATTTTCCAGGGTTTTCAAAGCCGGGCCGGCCGGTTCGACCGGTCCGACCGCGAGCCGGCCCCCCTCTGGCACCGATTAATTCCGGTTGAATCCCGGTTCGACCTCGATTTTCCCATTAAACCTTTGAACCCTTGACCTTGCCGGCTCGACCCCGTCCGGTTCTGAAAACATTGGTATTTTCATAGGTAGCCGTTTTATTTCTGGGTCTTTTGTTGACTCTTTCAGAAACAATTATGCCAGCTGGTTGGCAATCGTTGACTGATAAGCTCATCGGACTTTTTTTTTTTAATCTCAATCCAAGTCGGCAGCTAAGAACTGCAACTAACCACCCCCATTTGTCATATTCCCAACCCCACTGATTATTCAATCCAATTAGCAAAATGAATTAAAGAACCCAACTTCCTTCCCTCAATCTTTCGTTGCTGAGAAGTCAAGAGATCCACAGAAGAGAGAGAAAAAAAAAAGCAATCTTGTGCTCGTCGCCGGCGAAAATGGACGGCCTGATTCCGTTGGTATGCAGAGCATTGAAGAAGACCAAAACCCGCCGTCATTACGAGTGCCTTTCCTCCGGCGCATCCGCGCCGGATTTCCACGTCAGCGCCGACTATGATGTCCCGGCTGCTGACCGCGGCGGACATCACCGGCGGCACTCGTCGGCTGGAGATTTCTCGAAATCGGAGCGGTTTGAATCTCCACGGAAGAAGCAGCAGGAGATGGTGAGGTTTCGGAGCCAGAGGCGGATGTTCAGCTGCGTTACGCTTGTAGAAGATTGATTGATGAAATCTGTAGATCCCACTTTCAGGTTTCTGTGTATTGAAGACGAGATGTATTTTGATTATTGTTTCAAGTTTTATATAAATAATTTAGTGATCTTCAAAATTTAAGCTTTTTTTTCTGGGTTTGATCTGGTTTCAAATTCCCTGTACTGGGGATTTGATTTCGTCAAATTTGGATAGCTACCGACGGCCGCCGCCTCTGCTCATTCCGGCGGCGGAGAATTCAAGTAAGATCATAGAACAAATCCATATAACGAAATCGGAAAGCTTCATAACAATGACGAATTGAGGAACAAATACAGCGCAGATTACAACATTCATATTCTGAGTACTAATTCTAACTATTTCAGGTTCAAGAGAATCCTAATCCGACATTGATGATGCAGTAACAAGTTCATATCTTGAACAGCTGGTTTTTGTAACATTGTGTCCAATCTGAGTCATCTGATTGAAACAGAGCACCTCCATCACTACTTATCGCCATAGACTCTGCAGCAGCAGCAGGTAAACAAGATACATCATCTTCTCCATTTCCATCTAAGCCGAGCTCCTTATCAGGATCATTTCGTAGTTCGATTTCTCGTAGGTCAACATTGTTGCTGTCAATCTCCACCTCTTCATCAGATAAACATCTGCAGCAATCCAGTTCGTCCAATTCGAATATCCGGCTCACTAATCCGTCCCTCCACGATATTCCAACTTCGAAACGGGATACATCATCCAATGTAGAGGTGGATAGCTGAGCATCCCGGATGTCCATAGCCTTCTGAAACTGTAAGAGATCACCAGGATCAGATTGAAACGATGACTGCGAAGAAGTAGCTGGTGTGCTAAGCAGCTTCTGAAGATGTCTATCCACTGAATCCAACTCCGACCCCCAACCCTTTGTGCCATTTTCATTTGACCACCTTGTAACAATGTTTCTCACTCTTGAGCTACACTCGGATTCCGGGGTCTGCACTACACTCATCTCCATGGACAACGGAGACCGAACAACGAGTTTCTCTTGTGGAGGAGGAGAAATGTCCATATCAGAACTCGCATTCGCAGCTGGAAACCCTCCGAATTCAGACGAACACGCCATTCTCCTGGTGTTCTCTTCAGACATATCTGATGATGCTCCTCCATTGCAGCTAGAAGAAGGCAAAGCAGGAGGAGAATCGTTCACAACACGACGATTTCGAGCTTCCTCCTTGTTAGCAGGCGAATTAAGCCAATGCATTGAAGCTTTCACAGGCAGAGTAGATGGTGAAACATCATCAATGTCGAACTTATCCACGACTATATCTTCCCCGACGACAAGTAAACCTCTCGGCCTACACTTCCTCTTGTCTGTAACACCGGACAGAAGATGTCCAGCACCATAGCAAACAGGCGTGGTGGTCACACTCTTAGCAGTTGAAATCACTGAAGATTGACATTGTTGTATCTCAGGAGATACCGTGCTATGAAGTGGAGGCGTTTTCGTGTTCGAATTACTCTTCAAGCTACTACCATCCTTAACATCAGTCAAAGGAGTCGAATTCGAATTCGAATTCAAATCATCTCCAGTAGTTCTCAAAGGAGTCGAATTCGATTTCGAATCAGACCGTCCTCCATTACAACCTCCAGATCCAGACTTGAGCTTACTTACACGAACACCCACCGATTTCAACGACGAAACCCTCGAACTAAGTTCACAATTTCTCCCAGATTTCCCCTGAACACCCACAGTTTTCTCGGAAACCCTTGAATTAGGGGTTTTAGCAGAAGAAACTGATTTCAGCTTTACCGGTCGTCTATGCTGATAACTGTTCTTCCTATTAGAGGGTTTTGAAGAGGGATTGAGAAAGAACCTGAGACATCCTCGAGGAGCTTCGATTGACGAGACCGAAGAAGAACTGCTGAGATTGACGATGCTTCCTCCTCCGCCATTGCCGATATCGTGAAATGGATCTCTAGTGCTGCAGATTTCCTGTTTCTGCTTCAGCTTCAGCTTCGTGGAGTTTAAGGAAGTTGGTTTATCTCCCCGCCGAGGGATTCGGCATCCGGAAGTTGATGCGAACATTGACTGCTTCATTTGTGTGTGAAGATTTGTGAGAGAGAGACTGCAGATTTGGGGACGAACGTTTGAAAGACGGGGAAAAGGAAGAAGAAGACAAAATTGTAGCGCAGAGTGCTGAAATTTAAATTTGGGCCTTTAGATGAAATCCTGGAAAGTATGGGGACCATTGGATTAATATTTTGGCTTTTTAAGAGAATATATTGGGAATAATTTTCATTTCAATCACTAAAGAAAAAAAAAAGTGGTAGACCCGGCCCAAACCAAATATAGAGCCTATTTAAGGTTCATGAAACCCAATAATAATCCATATTGACCCATAACTAGTTACTAGACTCTATAATCGATTATGGAACTTGTCATAAATTGTATCGCACAGTGAAAACGTGGTATGAAAATCACTGATTAGTTACTGAAGACGGTGAAGCCTCGTCGATCTGTAACTAGCAATGGATAACGGGACAGGTACGAGTACCTGATCCGTTTTGAGTGATTATCCATCTTACACATTGAACGCCCTTGAGTAGTGGGTATTCATTAATCTAAACGGGTTTTGACGGGTCGTTAACCCTCTTAGTGCCACATTGGGAAAAATAACAAATTTTGACTAGTACATGCAAGTTTAAAATGAGCAGCAACATCACGCTGGTGTCAATTCGAATTGTCACAAGTTTAGTACACTAGTCACTATATTAATTCATTAACCAGTAATTAAACATTCATTACACACGTTAATACTTCAAAGATTAGATAGAATGTGGATTGATAAGATAGTACTAACTAGAAAGCAAGATTGAGCTTAACGACTTAACGGATTATGCCCATTTGGGGTAATTGGTACCTAGTAAAGCAAATATGATTCCCGATACCCGTACCCAACCAAGTAACAGATACCCACTACTACTTGTACGAGTTCAAAGTCGGAACGAATAATCCCGATCCATTCCCACCCCTACTTAATAATTGTGATGTGGTAAACTAATAAAATAAAATAAAAGTACCTTAATACATAAATCTGTAATTTTCTCCAATTTCCATTTATTTTATTTTATTTATTTTTTTCCCCTTTCGTGTTGATAATTGATAAGCTCTCTCTTTCTCTCTTATCTGGCATAAGAAATTGAAACTGCCATTCTTACATTTTACTTTATAAATTCTCAGAACCCAATCGAGAGGTCGAGAACAAGCGCACACATCAGATGACGCTATGGATTCCGCCAAGCAATCAATCGCATCCGACTACGACGACAAATCCGTCGCCTTCCTACAATACCACAACTCCTCCTACTCCTCTTCCTCCTCCTCTTACGCCGGCCATCTAATCGACGACGATCCCTCCGCCGCCGCCGGAGGCGGCTACGAAGAGCCAGTGAATCGGAGCGGCACGGTATGGACGGCGGTGGCGCACATAATAACGGCAGTGATCGGATCGGGAGTCCTGTCTCTGCAGTGGAGCATGGCTCAATTAGGTTGGATCGCTGGACCCGCCGCGATGATGCTATTCGCTGCTATAACTCTGCTCTCGGCTTTCCTCCTCTGCGATTGCTACCGATCTCCTCATTATTTGCTCGGCCCTTCTCGGAATCGGTCGTATCTCGACGCCGTGCTTCTCTTTCTAGGTACGCCGATCGTCTCTGTTTTTTTTTTTTTTTTACTCTGTTCTTGCTTTCTGGCGTACGGTAAAAAAGGTAAATTGGAGATGGTTAGAAGGGTGAAATTGTAAATAGCATCGGGGTTGTTATTTTCATCCCGGGTTTTGCGTTTTAGTGTATCTAATTTTGATTAATTTGTGTAACAATAATCCGATACTCAGCTTAGAAGAATGATTTATTAAAATTAAGTAATTAAGTAGAGATTAATCTTTTATTTTAGGATTTCAAATTAACAAAAATAATTAATTTATAAGCACAATTTTTCATTAGATAAAACACATTAAAGAGTTAAAATAAATAAATAAATAACATACACGAGTCTTAGTTCAAGCATTTAAGTAGTTATAAATTATAATTAAAATATGACTAAACTATAATTCTATTATTTAGCTAGTATCAGTTCATTTCAATTTACGGTTGAACCACTTGTAAGTCGTACCAGTATGCGTTAAAAACACTGAGCATGCATTACATATAAAAACATAAAATCATAATTATTTCTTCTTTATTAAAATGATAGTAATACTACTTGTGGCTTCCGCTTCAATGCGGACACCATTTTTTTTCCTTTCATGACATACATGTTACTCAAGTGTTATTCGAATTTTATTATTAATAGTTAGTCATGTGTTATTTGAGATGTTATTCGAATAACAACCCCAAATACATACACAAATAATGACTAAAATAATAGTACTCTAGTAACATTCAAGGACAAATTTTTAAAAAAAAAGAGTAACATTCAAGGACAAATTTTTTGGGTATAAAACATAAACAAAATTAATAATAGATAATAGAAATGATTTGATGGACGAATTTGTAAAAGGGAAAATAAAAATAGTGGAAAGTGTGCGGTTGAAGAAGTTAGGGGATGAGTACACGGAAACTCTGTGATTTGTTGCCACGCGGATGAAAATTTATGGTTTATATATTCAATTCTTCTTAACTAGCTAGTATTTGGTTGGTCAAAATTAAAATATATCGGGAATTTGTTTTTTTTTTCTTCATTATTTCCCCTAGCCATATCTCCAAAAAGATATTTTAAAAAATTTGGGGTCGTTCACTTGAGAGATTTGGATTTATAGCTAGAGATTTTGGATTCTCTAGCTATTTCAAAAAGCTATGTTCACTTGGGTGATTTGGTGTAGAGAATTCTAAAAATATAAAAAATAATAATAAATATGCATATTATGAAAGACCAAAATGGCCTCATTCATCATCTCCGTTTTGATATTAGACAAGTCAGTTGGGGTTATTTTCGTAAAGTGAGCCCCAAATCTCTCAAATCCCCCTTCAAATCTCTGGTCTTAGTAGAGATTTCAGAAAGCTCCCCAAATCTCTAGGGGCCCACCTCGAAATCTCTAATCCTCCCCAAATCTCCATCTCTAATTGTGAAGTAAACATGAGATTTTGTCCAAATCTCTAGAACAGAGATTTGAGCCCAACCTGTATTCTCCGGGGGGTCTTTTTTCGCATGGAAATAAATTCTTGGGGAAATTGATAAATTCAATGAAATTTAATTGATGGAAAAATTGATAATTCTATCGGAGTTGAATTCCTTGGTTTTCCTGTCTAATGACGACCTGAAGTTGGAAAGAAATTAACAATTCTCTTCAGTTCTCATCCATTTGAAATAGATTTCAAACCTTTTGGAGAGGAGCTTGGAATTCAATTCTGGAGATACTGTACAGACAATTAGAGACGAAAAACAATGAATTCAGAAATGCAAGAGAATTAATTGCGCAATCCTCTCGAATTCAGGCCGAAAAAACGACGACCCCTTAATATGATGATAAAATCTAAGTAAAACAGCCAAAACTTCAACTTAATTGTAATTGATGCACCAAATGGTTTTGATACGTGCCCAACTTTGCAACAAACTAGATGAAATAAAATAATTAAAACTTATTTTTTGGTTTGTTTGTTTGGTTGTTGCACTTAATTTGTTTAAATTAATTTCTTCTTCCTTGTAGTTTTTGTCATCTTCCCCCACAGCTAATGAAGTGACGTTATCCAGTGGGTGTTGTTGCTGACTATGATTCTATCAAGCTAGTAAATACACACACATTCACAAACAACTTACATATTAAACACATGCCACAACACAATCATGTTATCTCTTCCCTCATTGATTGATTGATTGATATACTCTACCTAAGATTTAGATGATCGTGAATTCGATACATTATGAGCATCATCGTGAAAAGATGAAAACATATTTGCTAAATGTTGAGAAATGTTAAATTACCTTATTCCTTATGCATAATCTATAGACAAAAATGTCATGTCAGATAGTGAGTCTCATAGGAAACCAGAATTTCCAGGGGAGAATTCTATTCTCGTAGACAATTGAACACCGTGTGTTTATAAAACACAAAGACTCATCATCATTTGTCACAAAACAAACCTAAATATCTCATAATACATACGAATTATCGTATAACGCCCCGAAACAACCCCTAAATTGCAGGGAGAAAGAACGCATGGGCATGTGGGTTACTAGTACAAACCAGCATGTACGGCATTGGAATCGCCTACACAATCACTTCTGCCATTAGCATGAGGTAATGCACAACCCATTAAAGATTAACCCAACTAATTAGTTAAATCTCATTGTAATCATGATCAACTTAATTGATTACACAATTTTTGCAGGGCAATCCAGGAATCAACGGCAGCAGCATATACAACAGCAGCAACAAAGCAGGAGAAGAATCAAGGGGGTGGTGGTGCGAGAGCGGAGGAGGGATGGGGTGGTACATGGTGGCGTTCGGAGTGTTGGAGTTGTTGATGTCACAGATCCCAAACTTCCACGACATACAGTGGCTCTCCAATGTCGCCGCCGTCATGTCTTTCGCTTACTCCTTCATCGGCTTCGGCCTCGGCTTCTCCCGTGTCCTAGGTACGTACCTAATTCTTCTTGTGCTAAATGCTTATACTTGTGTGTTTATCACATGTTAGTGCTCTCTTTTATTGGCTGCTGGAACCTTCTTTGGACACTAGTGGAAGATTTTTGGCCATTTTATTTGTTGCTCAACCAATCACAACGTCCCACCAGTTCTGGGTATTTATTTGTTTTCACAGTTGTCGTGTCTGTTGATTTAATGAGTCTCCAGAAGGTGGTAATTGGCACATGTTTTGCTCACTCATCCCGCTGGTGGCCAGCTTGAACACGTCAGCAAAACGACCAGTAGTTACGAGTTTAACTGATAAGAGGACGAAAATCCCCTTGCCATCTGTCTCTCTAGCTCTTTTTACCTTTAATCTTCACCTCATAACTCACAAGCAACAACGTTGTTTTACTCACGTGTCCAAACTCAGAATGAGTCAGCATAACATGTCAGGAAAATCGTAAACCCATATGCTTGTTTTGCACGTGTTTTGTCCACGACTCGAATTGAATATTACGGTAAATGTTTTCATATGTTAGAACATCATCATCACTAGTCTTATCTTAATCCCAGGCAATGGAGAAGTGAAGGGGACCATCACAGGGATAAGAGCGAAGAATGGAATGGACAAGATGTGGAAAGTATCTCAGGCACTTGGCGACATAGCATTTGCATATCCCTATTCTTTGATTCTAATTGAAATCCAGGTATTGTATTGCTTATTACTCTGGTTAATTTATTAATTAGCTGGATTATAATTAATTTAGTTGATTAATTAATACTTTAACTGATGATTAATGAAGGACACGTTGAAGTCACCGCCGTCGGAGACTGTGACGATGAAGAAGGCATCAACGGCGGCGATCATAATGACCACCTTCTTCTACTTATGCTGCAGTGGATTCGGATACGCTGCGTTTGGAGAGGACACGCCTGGTAACTTGTTGACCGGCTTCCACCAGCCCTTCTGGCTCATTAACTTCGCTCATGTTTGCATTATTTTCCACCTCCTTGGCGGGTATCAGGTAATTCTTTTTTCATAATAATCATTTTTCATTACTCTTCAAATATTCATTACTTGAGCTTGGCTGGTTAACTACCCTGACGAGCTAAATTCGAAGTAGACTGTAAACTTTGCTCATTGAAACGTTTTGATGAGTCCACTTTGAGCTCGAGTTGAAATTTGTACGCTAAAATACATTAATGAGTCGAGCTGGAAAAAAAAAAGAGGTTATCATAAAATTTAGGAGTTTGTTGATTTAGAATAATTAGACGTGATTAATATATCACTTACGTTTCCATGAGTAGAATCACAAGTAGCATATATGATTCATATTTCATTGAATATTGCAGAATGCATGTTCGATCTATTACTGAGTCTGTAATGAGCCATATAATTGAGCTAGTATTCGAGTTGACTCTCGTTCTCGAGCTGATCAAGTTAAGCATATCCTAACTCAAACTTGACTCATGTAAAATCAAACCGAATAACAAACTTTGTTCAAGCTGAACGTCGAGCGGCTCGCAAGAGACTTGGCTCGAACCCACCTAATCTCATCTTCGATGTGTCATGTTGACCGAACCGGGTGATCTAGATACCCACGAAAATCGGTTTGATTCCCATTCATGATTCTAGGTTCATAAAGCAAACTTTGACAACCACACTCTATATTCTTGCAGTTTTCTTACAATTCAGTCCTTTTCCCTAAAATTGTTACCATTATGATACTCAAACTGTACACATTTTGCAACCAGGTATACAGCCAACCAATCTTCGCAAACGCAGAGAAATGGTTCTCAGGGGCGTACCCGGACAACGTCCTGGTACGCCGGGAAAGCAGCACATACAGGCTTAAGGTTCCGGCAGCCGAAAATCGGTACATGGAAGTGAACCTGATGAGGCTGTTCTTCAGGACGGTGTACGTTGCAACAACAACAGGGATAGCGATGATGTTCCCTTACTTCAACGAGGTGATCGGAGTTCTGGGAGGGTTCATGTATTGGCCGGTGAGCATATATTTCCCGGTGGAGATGTATCTGAGGCAGAGAGATGTGGAAGCTTGGACGATCAAGTGGGCGTTGCTGAGGATGTTCAGTGTGGTTTGTTTGTTTCTGATTTGCTTTGCTTTGGTCGGATCTGTTCGAGGTCTCGTCGTTGCACACTCCGGCTGAATGACTACGACGACGACGACGATGATGATGATCTCAATTGATTTTGATTAATGGTGTGTTTCAATGTTCGTGTACTTTGTATAGCCTATTTAGTTGTTGCATTGAGATTTGAATTAGGGTTCTTCTATAAACTTGTTGTCGAGAATTGTAGCTTTTAACTTCTTGAATAAGGATTAATTACGCTGCCCATCATGGAGAACTAAAGCGTTTTGATTGGAAGTCTCCGGTGAGAACTTGCTCCCCGGAAGTTCTGACGAATCTTTCGTATCGTTCATCTCTGCAACAACTGATTCGAGAAGAAAGACAATTCCCGGGTCGGGTCAAAACAGTTTGAAGGGTAAGGCCTTTAGAGCGTGGCACTGCGGGCCTGAACTAAAAAAACTGGGCCATTTCCATTTCGGGTCGGGCCGTAATTAAAAAGGCCTTAAAATCCACTCTGAGCTCCAGCTTTTTTAAACAACAGTAAAAAATGTGTGATTCTAAACGATGCCGTTTTAGCCATTTAACCGTCCTCTTGCAGGGCTAAGCCCATATTATATGGGCCATTTTCCTTTTGGGCCCGCTTAAAATCCAGAAGCCCTTAAAAGCCCATTCTGAGCTGCAACTCTTAAAAATATTGGTTTCCGTAAAACGTTGTCGTTTTCAAGGAAGAAAATTAAAAGCCTTCAAGCCGTACATCTGCTATTCTGCTTCAACTGATCGCCGCCGACCAAAAAAAAAAAACTGACCGCCGGCGACGAGGCAGAGAAGCTGAACCGCGGCGGAATCCAACCACCGCATCGGAATTTTGCTTCTTTAAATTTTCTTTCTCATTTCATGTTCCTCGTTAACTTAACCCACAAGTTTTCTTCTTTACATTATTGCTAATAGCTAACATAATTAGAAGTGCAGATCTCTGAACTCTCATGTAACTCTGAACTCATAGTTGAATAAAAATTACAAGTGAAGTGTGTATGCCTATAATGGAACCCAGATACATGTGTTCCTTCCAAACTGTCTCTTCCTTTCTATCCAACTCTAATCATCAATGTTCTTCATTTCCCATCTGCAGAACTCAACAGAACAATCTTCTTCTCTGTATACACATTCCATTGTCAGTTTGGAAGCTTTCTAACCAATATGATTGCCATCGAAAAGCTTCACTTACCCGAAATTGGCACTCCTCCCGGAGACCTTCCAGCAGTTGTGCGATCTCCAGTTGCTTGACAACTGCAGAATGAAGGACCTGCAAATGAATGGTAGTGTATGATAAAGCAGTTAAGCATCAATGAGTAAGATTTCGAGGGGTTTGAGTTTGATTAGGGTGTGCAATTGTGCATAGTGGCATACCCTCTTTGTTTTTTCGAGGTCGAACTCCACGGATTTTATCCGGTCAAGAGATTCCACGAGGACTTGTTCTTTCTCCTTTGGAATCTCGGGAGGCTTGTTGCTGAGTTCCACGACTAGCTGTTCTAGTCTCTGCAGGCGTTCCATGCACGGGGTGATCTTGTCTTCTTCCTTTGGTTTACTACTTGTTTCATCTGCATTTGAATCTCTATGGGCGGCGCTGCTTTCTACTGAAGTTGATGGATGAATGTTGTTCTGCCTTCTCCAGTGTTCGACTGGTGAACGTCGGATCAATGCAATTAGTTTCGCGATGAACAATGCCAGTGCTCTTGCAGCACAGAAGACTCTCCCTTTCCCCAACTTCTCTGAAACAAAATATTAACTTTATTGCTAATAGGTGATCAAACAAATTCACGAGATATTCTGAGCAAAAAATGAGGATTATCTGCGAGTACCTTCAGAAGGACTTGAAGTGGTGTTGGCGATAAGTAGACGTTCTTTGCAGTGTCCCTTTTCATGGAGAGCAGAAGTGTCATCACAGCTATAGTATCCATTTGCATCTGATATTCTGGCCTGGAGATAGATGAAGAATGAAAAGATGTAATTAGAAAGCTATCCATACCGATATTTAAGAAGTTAAAGCCAAAACTCCGGTGCTGACTTACTTCGTCGTGAACTTGGGTCAATGTTGGAAACTTCCAACTACTGCTCTCAGTAAGGGGCAGATCAATACAGTCCAAATCCGAATCTGCAGTGAGAAGTACGTTCCCGGTTGCAACCTGGAGAACAAAGAACATTAATATACAGACAAAAAGTTGCAGCTTTATCAGAGCGGCCGGTTTGCACGAAGCAACTCTTGCCTTTTGTGATTGAGTCATGTATGAGTTCATCTGCTCAGTTTGGAGTGTGGTGATTTGCCTCAAATACGTTGCTTTTTCATTACTTACATGCTGAAAGAGTGTACATTTCGATTGAAACACGGAGACGAAATCAATTTGACAGAAGATAAATAAGAAGGCAAACCAACCTTCATCACTTGAGGATCATTCCAAGGGCCTTTGTTGGATCTGAGGCAACCTCCTTCAGCTACACAAGTACAAGAGCCACCCAAGAAGTCTGGCAATTGACTGTATCATAAAAGACACTGGTCAAATTGTTGACTGACGGAGATAAGAGTGTTAGAGTGAGAAGATAACGTATATATGTACCTCGAATCGATGACTTCGAGCAGCTTGTGCAAAGACTTGGGCTCCAGAACCTGCAAAATGTAAGAATTTAACATCGATGATATCACACTTGCTACAATCTTACATCAGATCAGCTCATACATGTATCTTTGAAGTTGTCTTTGCGTCAAGAATCTTTTGTGCTGCAGGCCAAAGCATTTTCTTGAACCCAGGACCTGCATTAACTATATACATCCGATGCAAGGTCTGCAAAATGGCGTCGAAGTATAAGAACCAGAGAAGCCTAAGAAAGATTACACCTTCAGAGATTTCATTACCTCTGGGTAGTAACTGTTATCTATCTTCGCAATAGCAGCCAAAAGATTCGCAGCAGTCCGGGAGAAATTCTTCATGCCCTGTTACCAACAGCTGATTAAAACACTAACAAACATTTCACTAATGCTAAACAACACAAGTTCTTAAATTCTCATGGCTCATATCACATGAATTCTCACAATCTCTATAAGGTCCAAACTGGACTAAAGTCTACATCTGAAGGGTTGGAACACATACCAGGCCCTGGACATCCAATATTGTGGTAGTTGACCATATCTTTCGCTTGGCAGAAATCGAACAAGCTGGGAACTTCTCTCGTAAAGCCCTCTCGAACTCCTGGACGTGGTACTTGAGATACCGATCAATGGTAGTGATCCGCATCAGCTTTGTTGGATGAGCTTTCCCAAGTCTCTCAATGTAAACAGGACGGCCTTCTCTATCAACTCCATGATACCCTTGTGGGTAATACTGCAGGACTTCTTCTAGCTCTTCAAACTCAAAATCCTAATCACCATGAAAAAGGGTGTAATTTTAGTGTCGACGTTCAACTCCGACAGCATAAAGATGGTTTCGTGACGATAATGTATACTTCACCTCCAAAATGGTGTCAGTCCCGTACTCTCTTCTCCATTGAAGCATTTCTTCCCACATCTGGATAGTCTTTTCAATGTTAAAGTCTCTAGCTTTCAAGAATCTACAAAGACACTGATTATACATAAGTGACAAGTCGATTCAGTTACTTCAAAGCCACGTTCAGGAACACCGACCTTAGCATGGTATGATAGTCATCGTGCCTCGGAGGCAAGAGATCCCTCTCGATTAGCCTCTGGCGAAACTGCGAAACCACTCTCTCTTCCTCTTCGTCCCTGACATCTTCAATCGGAACCGAAGAAACCCTGAAGTCAATCTTCTTCTTGCCTCTCTTCTTAAGAGAGTGAGTGAACTTGGTTGAAGCATTCATGGCCTTCTTCCTGAAATTCCCAATTCTTGATCTCCTCCTCTCATCCTCAGAGTAGTCAAAGTCAGATCTTCGCTCCCTCAGCTCATCACCATCAACAATGAACTCTCCTGATACTTCAATTGCCACAACACCATCAAATCCAATGCACTAACTACAATCAACAGCATAGAAGAACAAGAAGAACACTCACCAGACATGAAGAAAAAAACCTTAATTTAACTTGCAGATGAAGAACACAGATTGAAGAGAACCCACATGCCACTATGCCAGCCAGCTAGCAAGCTGCGGACACAGAACGCAGAGAGTGAGTAAGGACAAAAGAAAACTCTGAGTCATCATAGCAACTAGCATATTCTATCTCGTGGGTGGGGAAAAAGATGACATTTCTCGCCACTGTTCTTTCTGTCCATATGCAAACGAAATTACAGCTGCAGCAAACTATACATCTGATGCTTTTGTTCACCTGCTTTACCCTCTTGGAAGAGATCTGAACCAGAGCCCCATATATCCAGGGTTGCGATGTATGTATGCATATATGTTAAAAGAAAACCAGGTAATAAGGAAAGGATGAGACAGCTCAACAAGGAAACCATGACATTTTGATGTAAGACGCCATTAATGAGCTGGAAGGGGAAGAAATGAATACACACTGCAAAACCGTTACTCGAATGAGTCAAAAGAGATTAAAGGAGTTCCTAATTACTGCATATTAAAAAGGAAAGGAACGACCGACACTCCGCTCTCCCCATACAGATCCGCCATTAATGATGATTCCCACAACCCCATCCCTGCTACATTCATTACTACTTCCCCCTCCAGCAAATCACCCATCTACATTATCTTACCTTTTGTTAATTAGTCTTTGCGTGCAGATGCAGAAAAAGCGGAAGATGCCTGGTTCTCGATCTTATCTCGAAGAAGCTCCTAGCTAGAGAGAAAGCTTGAGCTCACCTTACAATACACATTGCGCTCTTCTCTCCTTTTCTGGGTTTAAATCAAAATTTGCGATTAAAAAATCTGTTAAAGTTTCAATCTTTTTTCAATTTTTCTTTTGATATTGCGCTCTCTGCTTTTTCATACGTGTACTTGAATCTAAAATTCCAATCAATTTGTTCCTTCCTTCTCTCTCAGAGGTGCCGACAGATATTTATTATCGAGAATATTCGATTTAAATTTAATAAATTTTCCATGTAAATTCGAATGCTTTGATGGTAATCCTCACGTTTAAGTTTAAGTTTCCAGCTTTTTCTGCTTCCAGAGCTGCTTTTTTACAGTGCTACGCTTCCATGAACAGTAATTCATCGATTGAAGAAGGAATCTTTCATCTTTCATTCTTTCTAAGTAGCGTGAGCTGCATTTTTCTTTGTAAGTAAAGCTGTTTTTTTACACAGTCTGCAAAAAGCATGAACATTAAACAAGTCAAAGTATGATTTTGTTTCTTTGTTTCTACACAGTTCTTTTGATTTTGATTACCGAGGGATTAAAGCTCATAGCTTTGTGTGTTTTAGTAATGTTGCTATACTAACACATTCACAAATTCGAGCTAATTTGTCCGATTTAGGTTGTCGTTAGAGTCTTAAAGTTATGAAATTTTATGTCAAATTCTCAAACTTGAAGTTTATCAAGAGCAAATTCGTGCGAGACTGACCCCCAAAATGAACAGTTGGTATGGATCAAGAAAAGGTTGCGTTGCGCCGAAAGTCTTCCTGTAAGGTGAAGGTCAGAGAACGTGTCCCATTGGTACGGTTAACGGTGGTCAAAGGTGTCTACAGAAACGTGTATCGCTAGAGCAAACGACACCAAATTGGGTGATCCTTACCTTGGGAGAGAGATTATTGGGATAACAACCTAGAACCATAGGTAAAGTTTTTTACTCATAAAATTCATAGTAAGAAATTTTAATACCATGTCACGACACGTTATATCACACAATAACTCAAAATTTCTCAAAATTTAGTATGAACATTGGCATCACATTGCACCTTTTTTCTGGTAGCCAACTAACTATGAAATTGCAGAAACTACAGTAGGCTTCAATATTATAGTACTTGGCTGTGTAGGTGAAAGTTAAAAGCAGAGTAGGTAAATTTTACAGTAGGTCAATGCTTTTTTTTTACTGTCTCAGTTTGCAGTAAAAAATGATGGTAAAATAATTGATCAAGACATAATAATCCAAGACAGTAATTATTAATTAAGGTGTGTACAATCATGTTGCCATCATTGCTCTCTGTGTTGTTCTGCTTATGTGATATCATTGAGTCGTATAGACATGAGTTACTCTCATACCGAGATATCGTGTCGAATGAGCGAGATGAGTCACGTGCATGACCTACGACGATATTGATGTGACAAGGATGTAACTTTGTTGCAGGCGCAAATAGGGCTATACATGGGTGTGAGAACGTACCTGTTACTCGTTCGAGTAATGGGTACCTGATGATCGACCAAATATGGTTCCTACCCGGACAAATAACAAATACCCACTACCCGTTTATGGGTCCCCGACACTGGAACCCGAACAAATAACAAATACCCACTACCCCATTCAAGTACCCAGTGGACCAAACATGGTTCTCAACACCCGTACTCGTCTACTCGAGCAGATAACAAATACCCACTACACCCGGTGGACCAAATATGGTTCCCCACATCCGTACTCGTCTACTCGAGCAGAATGACAAATACCCACTACTCATTCGAGTAAATGACCAAACGTGATCTCCGACACCCGTATCGTAACGAACACCCACTACCCATCCGGTCCACCCATAGAAGCATAGTTACCATTTACTGTGAGCAGAACCAGCCTAAAATGGAACGAAAGAGACGAGACAAGAGTGAGCATCTCATTCTCCAAGAATTGGTTGATAAGTCATTTTCAGATGATCATCCATTCAGCCCTGGCCTTTAATCACACAACCACACACCAGCTCTTCTGCCTGCGCTACACTACACAACACAACACAGCATACAATAACAGCATTATCATATGCAGCATTGCAGACCAATGTACATACAAAATAACACCAATCTTGTCTTGTCCTAAGAAAGAACACGTCCTCTCGCTGTCTCTCCAATCTCTATTCTTTTGTCTCTCTGTTCTTTACTCTGTTACTGCTCCTGCTGCATTTAATTACACACACTAGTATTCGATTCAATGTGGACAAAGGGATGAGAGCGAGAGTAAAATGCATCGGATGTTACTTAATTACCTGGTCGTGGCAGTGGTTACTCGTGGCTTCTCTTCGTGAATGGGATCGTGGGCGCTTGCCCGTTTATAGTGATTTGCTTCGTCAGTTGCGGGGGTTAATGACTTAGTAGACAAGGTTGCAAAAGCGGCAGCTAGACACTTGCTTTACCCGAACTGGGTCTAGATTCTTGCTTCAAATCATCGTTCTAAAAAATATTAGTGTTACACTTGTGTTTGACATTCTATGGGGTAAATTGGACCGAATGTCATTTGATTAGTATCGTTGTTGTACATAAATCACTCAACTTTTTCGTACCACTTAAATCTACTTTTTGGCAATTCGGTATATATGGGTTCGGTAATTCCATTTATTATATGGGCACCCAATTCTCGTTGCCAACTCATCAAGTATGATGACTCATATGCTGACAAGGCTGATGACTAGGATTCCTACACGTACACTAAAACTCTCTTTTCCTTTTATTATTCTTCTTCCTTTCTAAATGGACAAATTCTCCATTTAGATTAACAAAAATCGTTAAACTTTCACTGACCAAATCTAGGGGTGATTTGGTTGATGGAATTGAGTATGAGAATTAAGGGGCCGTTTGGTTGATGAAATTGGGTCCGGGAATTGAGACCCAATTCCTGACCCACTGGGAATTGACCCAAATAATTGCACTATAATTCTCATTGGGTCGGGAATTGAAATCCAATTCTCAGACCCAATTCCATCAACCAAACCACCCCCTAAGTTTCAATTATCGATCCACTGGGAATTGTAGTGCAATTATTCGGGTCAATTCCCAATAAGCCGGGAATTGGAATCACTTTAAACTTTCCCACTTCAACTTTACACCTTACTCATAAAGTTTAGTGTCACAAGTGTTCATGGAAGGAGCACTAAACAAAAGTTTGTACACTTTTGCATTGAAACAATATCATTAAATACAAGTGATTAAGGTAAAAAAACTCTTTAAGCACTATCATTAACAGCTTTAATCTCAACACGTGGCTGTAAAAGAATTGAGTAACCACTAATTACTTTCATAGATGATGTTTTTTTACCGTGGACTTTTACTCCAGGTCCAGATCGAGGCCTGGTATGTATTCGAGACTGACGTCGAAAACTACAGGGCTGTTCGGAGCTACCCTTGGCCTTCCCGGAGCTGAATTCAGACCTTTCGGGAACGCCAACTAATCAACATCATCAAGAACAGCAGCAACAATATCGGATTGGATTAGAAGTTGGTGAATGATGATGCCCAGTTCATGTATCATTCCTATTCGGGCTTAATCATTGCGATTTACCAGAGGTTCTAAAGGGATTACCTGTCCAGGAATGTAGAGGCGACGCTTCCCTCCAACTTTCATTGTTAGGATACCTTCATCAAGCCCCTTGATCACCTACTCTAGTCATCATTCCAAACGTTAGCGAAAAGAAGCGGATTTGATATTATGATCTATGTGTCAATGGTACTCTGGTTAAGGATCACTTGCATTGAATTCAAACCAAGATTTATCATGAAAGGGCAGGAAACAGTAATATTATAGCAGGGTCTATGTCGAGAATGTGACATTCTACACTGATATGTGAAGTGATAACTCTGATGAACAAAGTTTGGAACTGAAAACCCCGAACGATTAGCATGGATGTGAGTTTCTGAAGAGTTCAGGTTGTTTACTTTGAACATATCACTGAACTTAAACCATTGACAACCATCATTACCTGACCAGAGCCGACACGGAAAATATATGGCTGCCCTTTCTCCAAAGAACTGCAAAATCAAATATACAGCACAGCAGCATTTAGAGCAAACAACAAGAAAGCTGTTGAATCACCTTTTATGTGAAGGGTAAGAAGTTACATCCAACTGATAAAGATGGATGGGATTTCTGTTTGATGTAATCATGTAATGCACAAGTTACCTATCAAAGATTTGTCCTGATGGAACCATGGCAACACAATTAGCAGCAACCTGCAACTCATGTCCATACCAATGTGAGATAAACATATGAGAAGAAGAAAGGAACATTCGGCATCAAACATCACAGCTGCTTAGAAGTACATTTCTGACACAAATCAAGCCCCAAATCTTACACTATTGAGTATCATCTATGGCTTAGAAGCATGAAGACAGCACTTAACAGCTAATTCATATTCGTTGTAGCCTGTAAGCATGGATACTGGTTCATAATTAGTGTATACAGAACAACCGCAGAGTATTCAGCTCAGTGCCTCAGTCTTATAATCTAAAGAGCATCAAAATGTACAAGAAAATGGAGATGAATCGAGAACAGACCTGGAAACCAACAGGAGGAGAAGGCCCTTCACCAACTTTAATATCCTTGTATTGCAACCCTGATTCTGTATTAACCATCGGCACCTTCATACATTCAATTGAAACATAGCATCAATTCAAATCAGCAACGAATTGTTCCAAGAGAATAATACGTAATCCCTCACGCAATTGAACTTTCGATTTATACGTTTTCAAGCTCCTTCACGCAAGTTTCGTCGCAGAGCTTGGGCTTGTCCTCCGGAGGCAATCCAGCTCCTCTAGCATCGAATGGTTTGATAGCGATGCTTGAACATCCCAAGATAATCGCCCCGATTACATCCCTACGAGTCGCCGGAGCATTTGTTTTCGTCCGGAGACAGCGTCTGCAGCTGCCTCTGAGCTCCGACGTGGAGCAGCATCGTGGAATCACGCGGCTGGAGGCGAATAACGGAGTCGTGGAAGGAGGATGGGGATGTGTACCTAGGGTTCGTGCGATTGACGAAGACGATACTGCCGCCATTAGCGGTTGCTGGTTGCAAAGCCGAGAGGAGGAAGACGAACGATTTCTACTTCGGAAAGTGGATAAAGAAAATCTAACTTCTCTGGTCGCCACGTGTACTTATTTTTTTATTTTCTCTATTTTTTTATTCAATTTCGATTTTCGTTTATAATTCAAACATCCCCAAACTATTCCCGATCTTCGTTTCTCAGCTCAATCGATCCACCCCGCCGGAGTACTCTATTGCCGCCGCCGCCGGTTGTTTCTCCATTTTGATTTTCCGGCTTTCGATCTTTCATCCGTATTGAAGGTGTGTTGTATTTCACTGTTTCTTCTTTCTCGTTTCTGAATTGCGATAGTTCGGTCGCCGTTTGACGTGGATCCTCTCATTTCCACGTCTTATGAACAAACTATGATTACAGAAAACGAACGGAAATAAGGGATCGATCAATCACCTTTCTGCACTCATTTTCTAGCATCATTCTCTGTACATGAGGGATTATCTTTGCAGAACATGATCTTCGTTTAGTTTCTACGTAATTGCTTCTTAATTTGGCAAGAATCAAATCTCCCGATTTAATTACTGGAACAATCCTTGTTATTCTAATTACAAATCTCATGATTTTCCAGGCTTCGTTGATTGTTTTTTAATCGCTTGTGTTGTTAAACATCAATGGGAGATGATGTAGTGAAGGCTGAATCCCCAAGAACAGCATGGATACCAGAGACAAAGATCGAGTCTAAAATGCTTGATGCCATGAAGCGTAGAGAAGCTGCTGGATGTTCCTTGCGATCTTTCAACGGCATCCTCTTGAAGTTCCCCAAGATTGATGAGAGCTTAAAGAACTGCAAAGCTATTTTCGAGCAATTCGGTAAGTTTCCAGTTCTCTGTGTACATTCTGAGCAATTCTTTATTTGGACTTGCAGAACATTGACAAATGCAATGGAGTTTAAACGTAATTTGACTTTCAGAACATTCACATTATTACCTTCTTTACAAATTAGCATTAATTATTCACTTTGGATTGATAGACATTTGTATAGATAAGCCAAGCTTCCTTCTTCAATGTCGAAGTAGAACTGATTAAGATCCTTGCACTTGTGCAATATGTTCTGGAACTGGAACACATGATTGCTGCATCGATAGACATTGATTGAATTCTTCTTTTTACGAAATTCCTGGTTCTGCTGCATTGTAGATGTGGACTCCAATGGAATCATTGATCACGGAGAGCTCAGAAAATGTTTCACCAAGCTGGAAATCTCTTTCGCTGAAGAGGAGATCAATCAGCTCTTTGAGGCATGCGATATTAATGATGACTATGGAATGAACTTTCATGAGTTCATAGTACTTCTTTGTCTGGTTTATCTTCTCAAAGACGATGCTGCCCCCGTTGATGACAATGTATCCAGAAAATTACTTGATTCCGCTTGTTTATTTGATCAAATTGATTCTTTACTTACTGTGTGCACTGAAGTCCATTTTTTTTTGGCTTCCATGACAATCTTTAGAGACCGAAGATTGGAATGCCAAAGTTGGAGGCTGCATTCGAAACACTAGTTGACGCATTTGTGTTCTTGGACAAGAACAAGGATGGCTACGTGAGCAAGAACGAGATGATACAAGCCATACAGGACTCAGGTGAACGTGCTGCGGGACTAATAGCCTTGAAGAGATTCGGTGATCACCTCCTTCTCTTATGAACTTTACCAATTTTCGAGTACCGTCTTGTTAGCTACTCACCTGATTCTGTGTTGCAGAGGAGATGGACTGGGATAAGAACGGGACGGTGAACATCAAAGAGTTCCTGTTCGCTTTTACCAAGTGGGTCGGCATTGATGATGATGACGAAGATGATGACGACGGCAACGCCGAGTGAAGTATGATTCAATGGTGTACTGTTATAGTTTCTGGAATGCATCTCTGCTATGCATGGGATCCTCAGGAAAGATGGTTCTGTGTTTTATAAGTAGGAATAAGTAACTTCATTTGGGTCAAATGATTTTGTAATGTACATACCACATAGTCCTCCAAACTATCAAGATATTGTCATCTCTTTTTGTGTATTTGAATGTGAATCACTTAATCTCGTTCTAAGCGCAACTCAAATTCGATCAAGTAAGCTCGTATAACACTTTTATAATCAACCAAATTATGGCAAAGATTCTCGTCTAATCTCTAAGGGGTCATGTACTTCGAGTCATGTGACACATCTAACAATAACTACACTCCTCATCGGTCGATGATCTCTTGGTGAGATCTGGTGGGTGACTCGGTGTTAGTTTTTCGCGCTTAAATCATGTTATGATAGATCGAATCTGAAGTGGATCATATATGTATACTATTGGACAATAGTTATCGTGATTTTCTAAGTTAAGCACATTGCTGTCGTCATAGTATCTCAATTCGGTTCACTGCTTGACACAAAAATCAAATTAAAATAGTTACGAGGAAGGTTTGGTTACCTTTGAGATTCGATTCCCAAACAAGGAGTCGAGAATAAGCCATAATCAAACGGAGGAGAAATCACGTCGATGAAAAAGTTCCGGTCTGAGACGAAATCAATGAATAGGGGTTTAGACGGGGAGAGGGGAGCATATATTGTGTTAGATTCATAGTGTAACAATATTATTCTTAAATACTACAAGTATACACATGTACATAAAAAAGGTCGATCACCTAAGTTTGGTGTTGTAACAATATGGACACCTAACTTCATTTTATAACAAAGCATTATCTATAAAGTTAAGTTAGGTGACCACGTTGTTACAACCCAAACTTAGGTGACCACCAATGTTTTGACCCAATAAAATAGATAATTTTTTTAAAATATATTACTCCAAT
This sequence comes from Linum lewisii, assembly GCA_034768395.1. Classification (NCBI taxonomy): domain Eukaryota; kingdom Viridiplantae; phylum Streptophyta; class Magnoliopsida; order Malpighiales; family Linaceae; genus Linum; species Linum lewisii. Next base: position 77,608,105 of record CM068297.1, on the reverse strand, counting down.
TTTTAATCATACTCATATTTTGGTGCCCTAAGATTTTGGGAAGTAATCACTTCTCGCATAATCAAATTAGGCGCCATCGGCAGCTTCACCTCTTCATCCTTTGGTTTCGCGGCTTCGCTCCTCAGTCTCTCTTAGTCTGCCCGGCGGAGGAAGAGATGGAGGAAACGACGATTCCCTTCAAGAATTTGCACAGCAGAGAGTATCAAGGTCACAAGAAGAAGGTTTCTGCTTTGCTTCTAATACCGATCCTTCCAATTTGAATTTTTCCGTCTCTCAGTTGATGCGAATCGGTGATTCTGGGCTGGTTAGGTGCACTCGGTTGCTTGGAATTGTACTGGGACCAAGCTCGCTTCTGGTTCTGTTGATCAAACTGCTCGGATTTGGCACATTGAGCCCCACGGCCATGTAAGTTCAGTAAAGCTCTTACCGCCTTTCCCTCGCATGGATTTTCATTGGTTTCGTTCTTGGGACATTGGGAGTTTGGGTTCTGTAATATATATGTCAGTTTTTTCATCTTCGTGTCCTAATTTGAAGAATCATCACAAGTGTCTCGTTGTTAAGATTCTGGATTGCTGTTTGCTCTTTGGTGTTATGTTAGTTGTACATTTTGCTTGGTGGTTATTAAGCTCTGCCAATGATGGTCTGTTACTAAATATTTGTCGCAGGGGAAGGTTAGAGACATTGAGCTGAAAGGGCACACTGATAGTGTGGATCAGCTTTGCTGGGACCCTAAACATGCTGATCTTATTGCAACTGCATCTGGGGACAAGACTGTTCGTCTTTGGGATGCTCGTAGTGAGTAATTTCTTCTTTTATGTACTAGTACTTTTGTATGGAGAGTGGGACATATGAAGTAGAAATGGAAACAATATGTTTTAAGGGTTTGTGTATATTCATGTAACAAGTTTCTCTTTGAACGAGTTCTGTAGTGGAAGCTAAGTCACAATTTGATATTTTTTGCTATATTGAGATTTGAAGAAGAAATGAAAATTAAGTCATCGTTGAATTCTGTAGGTGGGAAATGCTCTCAGCAGGCGGAACTTAGCGGAGAAAATATAAACATCACCTACAGACCTGATGGTACCCATGTAGCTGTTGGTAATAGGGTATGTTCCTGTTAGCTACCCGAACACTCGTATATGTTCAGACATACATCTGGCTTTTGACAGTGTCATGATTGCCAATTGCCTTGATTGTATGGCTTATATTGTTTTTATTCCAGGACGATGAACTGACAATTTTGGATGTCCGGAAATTTAAACCAATTCATAGGCGCAAGTTCAATTATGAGGTGAGCCAGTTCATATTTCATCTTCCATAGATGTGTTTTACATATGTCAGTTTAGATGGCATATGATTCTTATACATTTCTCTTTCAGGTGAATGAGATTGCTTGGAATATGACCGGAGAGATGTTCCTTTTGACAACCGGGAACGGTAATAACAAATTTCTCAATGACAATTTCATACGACCACATTTCATATTGCGTAGGCATCCATATTATGTCCATTATTATTTTAGTAATCTGGATTAATATTTGTTATCACTTGCCAATGCTAGCTTTAGTTGTTAGGATTATCACTAGTTTAGTGGTTGTGGCTAGGGTTTTGGATAGTTTCTTCCATGAGCTCTTGTTGGCTACTTAATCCCCAGTCAGTTTGAAAACGGAGGATTATGAAGTATATTATTATGTTGTAAATCATATTTTGTGTTTTGACTTTGTGGAGAATCTCTCATATCACCCTTGCTAATTTTGTGCTGCCCAGTGTTCACCTAAGCTTATTGCTTTGTAAATTTGTATTCAAGGCACTGTTGAAGTACTTGCATACCCAGCTCTCCGACCAATGGACACCCTCATGGCTCATACTGCTGGCTGCTATTGCATTGCCATTGATCCGAAAGGAAGGTTGGTGCAGAAGTTTCCATCTTCTAAACTTCAATGTCAAGTGAATCATGGAATCATTAAATTAAGTTCTTTGTGTTGCAGATATTTTGCGGTGGGGAGTGCTGATTCACTAGTCAGTCTATGGGATATCTCAGAGATGCTCTGTGTTCGGACGTTTACCAAGCTAGAGTGAGTATTCTTAGGGGCACCGGTTTTTCAAAGTTGTTAACTGATTTCTTGAGATGATGAACAACTTATTGTCAACTCAGATGGCCTGTGAGGACGATAAGCTTCAATCACAGTGGAGAGTACATAGCTTCTGCAAGTGAAGACTTGTTCATTGACATAGTATATTCCTTGGACATTCCATTACTTGGATTTTTATTTTCAAACCAGTCTTAAATTTTTCCATTGTAGTATTGACTTGTGGAAAATTTGTTGTTTTGTGTGTAAAGTCGAATGTTCAAACTGGTCGATCAGTTCATCAAATCCCGTGCCGAGCTGCCATGAATAGTGTGGAGTGGAATCCCAAGTACAATTTGCTCGCATATGCTGGCGATGACAAAAAGCATCAGTCTGATGAAGGTATTATTTTGATATCCCAAGTCCAATTGTTGTTGAGATCATATACTATTTTGAAATCTGATTTACCTCGTCGTGTCTTGTTGTTGCAGGTGTTTTCCGCATATTTGGTTTTGACACAGCCTAAATGTTTCCACTTATAGGTCTCAAATGATTATGGCTTTCACTTTCCTGAGAATTATTATGCACATTTGCTATGGAATAGCCTTTGAATTAGTTTATGATCAAAAGAAGGAATGCTTTTCTGTCTTATTACAGTCAATGGAACCAAATAGAATATTGTCTATAGAACAACTACCACACAAGCTGTGTGCGTGAACAAATGTTCCCATAGTATATCTCTCTTTCACTTGTTGCTGAGATTCCTTGTGTTTTATGATGAAATGCATTATCACTTTGCTGTCGGTCTCGATTCATTCTAGTTGCTTTGCTTTGCTACCTGTTATGAACTAAAGCTCACTTTCCATAGTTACAGATTCTGGTGGCTTCGGGCTGAAAACTTGATACTCGCCTGATCTCTTATCATTGAACTTCATCTGATGCTGATGCCACCCGATTGTATGTATTGTATGTTTCTCTTTCTCCTTGTGACTAGAATCTGCCGCAGAGGACGAGTCTGGAAGCAGGGAACACCAGACCAGTTGCACAAAGCAGACAGAAGACGACCAAATTCTGGGAACACCAAGTCACAGGCTTCCACTTAATCTCAACGCTGGAGCTCTTCATCTTCTTCCCTCCCCAGCTCTGGTACGGATCTTTCCCCAACTCAAAGCTCGCTCCTTTCATCCTTAGCTCCTGAATGCACCTCGTCACCGCTCGGCTATCGCCTTTCTCCCTCTGCACCTGCCTCCACACCTTCCAGTACCTGTACATCTGCACCTGCACCAGCCACACAAACACAAGTGAAGTGCAGATCGACACTAGTCCAGGGACCCACCATTTCTTGTCGGTGCACCTGGTACTAGTATCATCACTGTTAGAAGAAGTAAATAGGACGGTGAAGAAGAAGCCGTGGAAGACGAGGAAGAAGCAGCAGAGTTGGAAGATGTCGCGCTTGATGGAATCCATTCTGGATTCCTTGACAGCGATCCTCCTCCCACAGAGGTCCTCTTCTCTTTGCCACAGTTTTAGAAGCAACAGGTGCCCTGGGCTCCGGGAGATTTCCGTCAGTGGGTGGTTCTGGATCGCCGCCTCGACACAGAGTAGCTGCTGCTGCTTCTCCTGTTGGTGCTCCTCATCTACCGGGATCTCCACTACTACGTGGGCGGCTTTCCACTCTACTCCGGCCATTTGTCGAGATCTTTGTAAGAATGAATTAGCAGTAAGTAAACAGAGATTGAGTGAGCACTGAAGAAGAATTGGGAGAGAGAATGAAGATTAGATTCAGATTGATTGCTTGTTCTGGGAAATGGTATTGAAAGATTCAGGTATTTATGCTGTTGGAAGAACACCTGGGATTCTCTCTCTCACAACGGCTACATTTCAGTAACGGTAAGATTTTTGTTTACTTTTTATATTATTTTATTTTATATTATTCCGTTGCAACGTAACGGCTCTTGTGTAACGCCCGTTACTTTCGCGGGCTCAAAAGCCCAAATCGTGCAGGCTTGAAAGCCCAATCTTGCAGGCCCAAAAGCCCAATCTTTTGTTTTTCAAACCCTATAGTTCTCTAAAGAAGAGAAAGGCCCCATTTTGAATCGATGGAAAGTTAATAGTTTTTAAATATAATAAATCTATTTCGTTAATTTTTTACCACCGTTAGTGAGGTTGGAACGGAATTGTTGTTGCATGAGTTTGATTCAAACAGACGTCACATTAGCTTGATCATGTAGGTAGTTGGTCGAATTTTTTAACAACTAATTTGTTGTGCGTCTTAGTTTGACGATGACATGACATAATAAATAATAATCAACAGTAGAAAGGCGAGATTTAAGTACTACTTGATGCAAAAAAAGGAGAATTAAGTGGCAAACACGAAACTATTGTAAAATGTAAATGATATACTATGCCATTTCGAACAACTTAATATACGTTATTGTCATCCTAACTTAACATAACAATACTCGTACGATGATAACTGTGTTCCAATGTGAGCGGTGACTGTTCGAAGTGCCACCCTTGCCACAAAATAAACTAAAGTGCAATGTGGATGCGATAACTTTCTGGAGATTTGGGATATCGGGGAGCATGCATGATCATTAGGAATGATGTTGGGGGACCTAGTGGCATACCGAATGAACTCTTCATTTGGTTGTCCCACTCTGAAGCTTTAACATTCTGGTCCGCACTGTGGTAGCTTCGGGATAACAAGTACTAGAAAAGTCTTTATCGAAGGGGACTAACATAAGGTTGTTAAGGCGCTAACGAGTAATGAGTCAGATGCTTCAGAGTTCAGAGACAATTTACGCCAGTTTAGAGCTTTGGTTCTTTCCACGTGTTCGAAAAAAGTAGAAATAAGACAACTCATGTGTTAGTTAGGCAATCTTATTCCTCAACATCACCTATTTTAAGTTTTATTTCTCTATTTTAGCTCGAGAATACTGCAGGACGTACCGATAAAAAAAATTTGTGCTAAATAAAAACAAATGTGCCAAATAATCCCTCAAATAGGCACATTGGAGGCCCACACTAGTACATTAAAAATTAAATACTAGTCCAACATAACCAGGTGATAACAAAAATGTCAGATTTGACAATCATGATGGACCTTTCTTAACTAAATACTAAACTTTAGGCAGTAAACAGTAAATAGTACCACTTCTCCCAACAACCTTACCGCCGCCGCAGTTAAAGTCGTCGTCGCCGCCGGCGCTGAGTCATCATCGATCTCCCAAATCTCAGGCCAGTCTCCGCCGTCTCTGTCTTTCAAATTTCTTTCTTTCTTGTCTAATAAGAAACCAGAAACTAAGAAAGAAAAGACTGACCCAACCCACAAGCCAAACCCAAATCCCAATTTCATCCCAAACCCCCTTACTATATATACTCTCCACCTCCGCTGCAGCAAAATTCAATTCCAATTCCTCCATTTCAGTATCTGAATCTCAAATCTCGATTAAGGTAGAGATAGAGAGAGTGATATGCATCTGTACAATGCATGGCTGCCACCTCCGGTTGCGGAGGAGACGAAGAAGGAAGGAGAATCCTTCTCCCGGGTCGTCCACTCAATTAGAAGCGCTTACAATCCCGACGATCCTGATTCCGTTTACGCCACTCTCAAATGGATTTCCGTCCTCGATATGTGAGTCATCTTTCAATTTTTATTGGAGCTTCTTCTTAATTGTTGCTTATCGACTTATCGTCTTCCGTTTTCTAGCTTCGTGAAGGCTAAGAGCGATGTCTCGTTGGAAGATGTCACCGCAGTCGTGGAAATTGGGCTGGAGTTGTTTAGTGTGTCTCAGGACAAGCTTTATGCTCAGGTTTTTTTTGCCCTTTTGGTGTTATACTGCTATTTGATCATTGTTTTGCTTTACTGGGTGTTCATCAATTATGCTATCTGTTAAGGTTCGATGGGGGAATATCTTGGTGAGGGTGCTCAATAAGTATAGGAAGAAGTTGTGTTTGAAAGTGCCATGGCGCCCTTTATACGATACACTTGTTCATACTCATTTCTCAAGGAGCACTGGTCCAGAAGGCTGGAGGCTGAGGCAGCGGCATTTCTCGACTGTTACTTCTCTGGTTAGATCCTGCCGGAGGTTCTTTCCAGCTGGTTCAGCCGCTGAGATTTGGTCTGAGTTCAGGTGAGTGATTTTGCAATGCAGCTATCTTTGATAAGTTAGCTAGCTGTAAAGAAACAGTGTTTAGCTAGCTGGTTAGGATCGGCCATTAGGTTCTCGAAACACAACAATGCTAACGGATGTAGGTCTGATCTAATGGGATGTTGTGTTTGGTGATACTCAACAGTCAATGATAGTCATTTTCAGCATGGTCTCTTTTCTAAATGTACTAGGACTGTTCTAGTTGATACAAGATAGATAAGTGAAATCTTATTTCAACAATTTTACGCTTAATAACCTCCTATCCCCACTTTACAATATTCATAAACTTTGCAGTTCTCTGCTGGAAAATCCGTGGCATAATTCATCATTTGAAGGATCTGGGTTTGTGCGACTGTTCCTTCCTACCAACTTGGATAACCAGGATTTTTATACCAGGTGAGAACCACTTTTTGGGAGTGTTGTACTTGCTTTTTGACCACATTATACATCAAGTTTAGTGTGTTTTCTTTTGAATGGCAGCGATTGGGTGAGAAAGAGTATGGACCTGTGGGACTCTATGCCGAATTGCCAATTCTGGAACAGCCAGTGGGCAGCTGTAATAGCTCGGGTTATTAAGAACTATGACTTCATTGACTGGGAGTGCTTCTTACCAACACTATTCACTCGGTTCTTAAACATGTTTGAGGTAAGTTTATATGATACTTATGTCAGGTTCCGTCAAATATCCTAACCAATAACATATGGTACTTCGGATTCAGAATTCTATAGTTCCAAACTGTGGCAGCACCTTGTGAGCCAAGCATATGTTGTGATTTGAGATATACTACCATGTTTTGATTAAGACTGTCAATCATGTTGGATTTTATGTTCTTTCTTTTTCTACAGCTCCCTGTCTCATATTTTAATTTTTTCATGTGACCATATTGAAATATTTGAGTCTTAATTCAATTTTCTTACTAACAGGTTCCAGTGGCAAATGGAAGTGGATCATATCCCTTTCCTGTCGATGTTCCAAGAAACACAAGATTCTTATTCTCAAACAAAACAGTCACCCCGACTAAGGCTATTGCCAAATCGATTGTGAGATTGACTGTCTTGTCTCACATAGTACTACTTACACATGTGTTTGCATATGTTTACACGTGTAACTTTTATTTGGTTCCAACTGCAGGTCTATCTACTGAAGCCTGGCAGTTCAACAGAAAAATACTTTGAGAAATTGGTCGACCTCTTAGAACAGTTTGTTTACTGCACTATTAACTCACTTATTTATCATTTCAAACCTATTGATTTGTTGGTTCTTAGCTCATGGTTTTCTATTTGGTAGGTATTACCACCCATCCAACGGTGGCCGGTGGACTTATTCTCTGGAGCGGTTCCTTTTGTACCTGGTTGTTGCATTCCAGAAGCGCTTACAGCACGAGCAATTGTAAAAATATATTAGTTTGCTGTATTTTTTTCCGTATGCACGATGTACCATGTTTTCACCAACCTTTGAAAACAATGGTGTTACAGGAACAAAGATAATATACAAGCTCACCTCTGTCTGGGAAGATCAGAGAGGATTGCATTTGTCAATATATTACTAAAGTTAATTGATCGTGGACAATACAGCAAGAATGAGCATCTATCTGAGACTGTAGCTGCAGCGACATCTATCCTGTCTTATGTGGAACCCTCATTAGTTCTACCATTCTTAGCATCTCGATTCCATCTGGCTTTGGAGACGGTATGTATTGTTTCATGTATTTGTTAGAGGCAGAACCACTTAACCTTTTATGTCATTTCGATTAACAGAATAGTTAATTTCCTACAGAAGAAGTTAACCTTTGAAGACATTTATCTTTCTGTTTGTCGTAATGCTAACCTCTGATTTTCACCTACCTTTTTGTCTAGTCAGATGACTGCCACCCACCAGTTGAAAACTGCTGTGATGTCAGTAGCATTTGCGGGACGCTCATTATTCCTCACATCCTTGTCTGCATCTGCAAACGAGCTCGACGTTGCTGGTGATAATGGGACACTCATGGATCTTCTGATGATTTCATTATCTAATGCATTACTTGGCATGGATGCTAATGATCCTCCCAAGACCTTGGCAACTATGCAGCTGATTGGTTCTATATTTTCTAATGTAAGAGGATGAGTGCCTGATAAACACTGATAAGTTCTCTGTTCATGCTTCCATTCATTTGAAATAATAACATTGTACTATTGATTACAGATTTCTACTTTGGATGATAGCATGGATGACTCATCATTTATGCCAATGATCCGCATTTCTGAGTGGTTAGATGAGTTCTTGTGTCGGTTGTTCTCCTTACTTCAGCATTTGGAACCTAGCAGTGTTGTGTGAGTAACAGGCTTCACTTCTTCTGATCGCTGCTCTTGCTTTTTAATAAACACAAATCTTGAGCAACACCTTTTCTAGTTAAAAAAATAGCTATATTTATGCAGGAATGAAGGTTTACATTCAGCATCTACATCAGGGACATTTTTAGTTGAAGAGGGTCCATATTACTATTGTATGCTTGAAATCTTGCTGGGAAGGCTTTCAAAATCACTGTACAATCAAGTATAGTTCTTGTCTCAGTATGCACTTACTATCAAATTTTTATTAAAAAGATACTGGTTTTTATGTCATTTCCATGTTCTTTGACAGGCTTTGAAGAAAATTTCGAAGTTCGTAAGGACAAATATTCTTCCTGGTGCAATTGCAGAGGTTGGCTTGCTTTGTTGTGCATGTGTTCACTCGAATCCAGAAGAGGCCGTTTCTGCTCTTGTTGAGCCAATGTTGTCTGCTGTTATATCTTCTCTGAAAGGAACACCATCAACAGGATTTGGAGGAAGAGGAACCCTTGATGCCTCAATTTCGTCGAAGGTTCTGCATCTGTTTGGTGAATTCAGTTTTTTCTTTTGTTTCATACCAAATCCAATTGTACTGAAGTCGTTTGCTTCCTTGTTCAGGCAAAGCCTACATTGTCTCCAGCTCTTGAAACATCTATCGATTGTCAACTGAAAATACTGTCAGTCGCTATCAACTATGGAGGTCCTGTCCTTCTTCGTTTCAAGGACAAATTCATTGAAGCTGTTACATCTGCTTTCGAATCTCCCTCTTGGAAGGTCTTGATTTCCTTTTGTTTGACTCCATTTCTGTGCATTGATGATTTACTAGGAGCAATATGTTCGATTAGCTGTTAAATTGTCGCAAATTTAATTTATTGGCATTGGACTTTTGTTTTCATTTTATTTATGTTCATGGATGCTATATCTTATTTTGTAGGTTAATGGAGCTGGTGATCATCTTCTGCGATCCCTCATGGGAAGCCTAGTTCTTTATTATCCTGTAGATCAATACAGGTATATCATATCATTGATGGGTTGTGAACTGTGAATGTGGTTTTATAAATGCTTTGTGACTTTCTCTGTAACCTCTACGGCGAAGAACTGATTTATTTATTTTAGGTGCATTTTGCAGCATCCTGCTGCTAGAGCATTGGAAGAGTGGATTGGCACAAAAGATTATAGCAATGAAGACCAGTCAATAGCACCCAAATGGCATGTTCCAAATGATGCGGAAGTTCAATTTGCAAATGAACTTTTGAACCTTCATTTTAAATCAGCTTTAGATGATCTCACGAGGATATGCCAAGATCGCATCCATTCCGATCCAGGTAATGGCTGTTCATCCCACCGGTTCATTTCATACAATTCTAGCAAGTACTCATCTCCCAGATGAGATACTTTTTTGTTTGGTTGTGTCCTCTTAATTTAAAGGTTATTCATGCTGTTTTAATTGTATTTTAATTATATGCTGGGATGTATTTTGCTGTTACCAAATTTCTGTACACTTTCTTCTGTAAAATAAGTGAGCAATACCAAACTGTATGTGACTTGTTTCTGTTTAAATAGTCATTCTTTCTGAATCATTGCTACTTGTGAGCAGGCAATGAGAAAGAGCACTTGAAAGTGACTCTTTTGCGCATCGATTCTTCCCTGCAAGGGGTCTTATCTTGCCTACCAGATTTCAAGCCATCCTTCAGAACTGGGGCTGTCGGCGATCCAAATCACATGTCCTTTCTGATAGCTGGAGCAACGGGTGCAACTGTTGGCAGCTGTGAACTGCGGGAAAAAGCTGCTGAGATTATACATAATGCTTGCAAGTAAGGTTTCGATATAGCTGTTGTCTTTGAATCTCATTTACTGCCCTCTGGGTTGAGTATTTTATGCTCATACTTTTTGGTTTGCAATACTTGCAGATATCTCTTGGAGGAAAAATCAGATGATAGCATTCTATTAATACTCATTATCCGGATAATGGATGCTTTAGTAAACTATGGTAATGTCATAAAAATAGAAGGAATTTTACTTTGACTGTTGCTATTTTGGGGAATTTTGTTCTTTATCGTGATTGGTGGGCTTTTCTTACTTTTGTTGAATAGGAAGTCTGGAGTACGATGAATGGTCAAATCACAGGCAGGCGTGGAAGTTGGAGTCTGCTGCTATCATAGAACCTCCAATAAACTTTATAGTTTCATCTCATTCTAAAGGGAAAAAAAGGTTAGTTGGTCTATGGTGAGATTTACTGTGATGGCTCAGTCACACTATCAATAGGAATTCTTAACATTGACTTTATTTTTGTATGTTAGACCTCGATGGGCTCTTATCGACAAGGCCTACATGCATAATACATGGAGATCATCTCAATCATCCTACCATCTTTTCCGTACTAGTGGAAGTTTCTCTCCCTCTGACCAGGCAGCTGTTTTGATTTCCGATCTGCTAAATCTTTCTCAGCATAGCTATGAAACAGTACGAGGGTGAGTTCTTCAGTAATCTATTATCCTGACATATTTATGTGTAATCTACATTTTTTTTCACAAATCATCGTTTGGAGCATCCAAAGTTCTTTTTGATATCTTTCGATATCCTACAAATTTGGTACTAATATCCAATTTTAATCATTGAGTTGGTTCCAGACTTGCTGGAAAATCTCTGCTCAAGATGATTAAAAGATGGCCATCTATGATCTCCAAGTGTGTGCTTTCACTTACTGAAAATCTGAGGAACCCAAGTGCTCCTGAATGTGCAGTCCTAGGTTCCTGTGCCGTGCTTTCCACTCAAACTGTTCTCAAGCATTTGACAACGGTAATTGTTGTTGTGAAATGAAATATGGTTTGGATCTTATTTTGGGTATCTAACTGCCTAGTGAACATTTGCTCTGCAGGATCCAAAGTCATTCTCTTCATTTCTTCTCGGTATTCTGTCAAGGTACTTCTTCTCGACTCTGTTATATGTCCTTCCTCGCAGATCACCAAATGGGAATGGACAGTTGTTTAGTTTTACTACTTAATCAGTTACCTTACTTAAACCTTTTGCTTTTATAGCTCTCATCACGAGTCCTTGAAATGCCAGAAGGCAATCAATGAGGTAAATTCTCACATTGCTTTAATGATCTGAAAGTCTTGTTTGTTGATTCTAACAAAATTTGTTGACTGCCAACAGCTTTTTGTCAAGTACAACATCTACTTCTCGGGAGTATCCAGGAGTATTTTCAGAACATCAGATAGTCAAATGGGTGGATCGGATTTTTCAGATTTGGTTTCCCAGATTGGATCTATGAGTTTTGAATCTTCTGGATTGCATTGGAGGTACATGTCTTAGTTTAGATTTCTCTTGTTTACAGGTGTCAACTTCCATTGCGATCTTGAACATTTATTTGACTTCTTTCTGTTGCCAATATTTTCCTAGGTATAATTTGATGGCAAATAGAATTCTTCTGCTGCTGGCTATGGCATCTACAAATGAACCAAACTTCTCGTCAAAAATTTTGACTGAAACTGCTAGTAAGTTTGTTGTTGCTTATTTTGTCTCAGCAGTGATTGGGTGGGTGAACTAAATATGAACTAAATGATACTTCTGTAGGTCACTTTCTGAAAAGTTTGAAGAGCCAACTTCCACAAACCAGGATGCTTTCAATCTCCGCACTGAACACACTCTTAAAAGAATCACCTTATAAACTTTCGGCTGAGGATCAAGGTGCTGCAATGGAAGGGTTGAGTACCAATGCCAAATCTTCCCTTGAAGGGGCACTGAGTGAAATTTTTCAGGAGGAAGGATTCTTTAATGAGACTTTGAGTAGCCTATCTCATGTTCATATTATCACTGATAACGAGAGTTCTTCCAGAGGAAATCATGGAAGCTCTTCTTTTCAAAGCTTGGCAGATAAATCAATCACCCGCTTTTATTTTGATTTTTCATCCTCGTGGCCTCGTACACCTAGCTGGATCTCTTTATTAGGAGGGGATAGCTTTTACCCGAGCTTTGCACGAATTTTCAAGCGGTTGGTGCAAGAATGTGGCATGCCCATTCTGATGGCACTCAAAAGCTCATTGGAAGAATTTGCAAATGCCAAGGAAAGGTCTAAGCAGTGTGTTGCAGCAGAAGCCTTCGCAGGTGTGTTGCACTCTGATTTTGATGGTCTTTTAGGAGCATGGGACAGCTGGATGATGGGTCAGTTACAGAGTATTATTCTTGGACAGTCGGTGGAGTCTATACCTGAGTGGTCAGCTTGCATACGGTATGCAGTTACTGGGAAGGGGAAGTATGGTACAGGAATTCCCCTTCTGAGACAGAAGATTTTGGACTGCTTGGTAACACCCCTACCTCTGGCGGCAACAACTACTGTAGTTGCTAAGCGCTATACTTTTGTTTCTGCTGCACTTATAGAGATATCCCCACAGAAGATGTCTGTGACTGAACTGGAGGTTCATAATAAACTCTTGGATGAATTGCTTTCAAACATGTGCCATTCATCAGCCCAAGTAAGCAAATTTTTCTTACTGTTGGTAGCCTTAATTACCCATCTTATTTCACTGAATTCCTGAATTTCTTGTTATCATCCATAATGTTTGAGTTGCTTAATTCTGGTTGGTAATGATGGGAAGACAGTGAAAAGAAACAGAGTTGAAAGAGAGATGTAAAGAAGTCTTTTTCTATTTAGGGAGTAAGGATTATTCTTCCTAGTGCACTTATAACTGAGTTACTGATTCTTGGATGATTGTAAATATATATAATAACAAAGTAAGAAGAACTAAGTCTAAATCAAGACTCAAGAGGTGTTATATGTCATGATATTATGTAATCCCCGAGGAAGCAGCAAGCTACATTATTTTTCGTTTTTGTTTCTATTCAACAATGTACTAATAGTTCCTTGATTTTGTTTAAGTGATGTTTGACTCTTTACCTTGGAATAATTGAAAAGGAATGAATTAATATTGGTGTGATTTTCTGTTCACAGCAAAGGTACATTATTATTTTTTCTGTTAATTTACTAATCTGCAACTTTCATGGGACAGGTGAGGGAAGCTGTAGGAATTAACCTCTCCATATTATGCTCTAATATTCGGCTTCATTCCTCGTATTCCGTTGAAGAGGCTGATCATGACAATGGAAGTCCATTGAAAACAGAAAATTGGGTTGTGTTACTTACGGAACGAGCATCTGAGATGGTCACGAGTATCCAGAATACTAGTCCGTCAGACTTGGGGACAGCTGGTCAATCTAGTTCTGAAAATGCCACATTGAATGGAGATATACGAGATGATGTTAAGTGGATGGAAACGGTACTAATAAGTTTCGACTCTCTCTCTAACATTTAGGATTTACAAGTCAATGTTCTGACACTTCTGATTAACCAAAGTTCCTTGTGATTTTTGTAGCTATTTCATTTTATTGTCTCAACTATGAAGTCTGGAAGATCATCTTGTTTGGTTGATGTCATTGTTAGATTTATCTATCCTGTCATTGCCTTACAGGTACGTGACACACTTTCCTTTTCTTATTTTTAAGTTTGTGATAACTTTTTCCTGTGCTTCTATCTCATTCTCGATGTATAAGGACATCAATCCTTACTTTCTCTTGGGTTCTGAATATAAAATCACAGATAGGTTGTAAATTTAGAGTTAAATGTGAACTGAAAAAATCTTCCTACGGGAGTTTTGGCTGTGAATCGCCATCCTTACTATTTGTGAGTTTGCTGTAGAATTCAACTCAAAGCAATCTGATGTTTACTATCTTAAGTTTGTGTTCCTTCAATCTAACTTCATTATCCTTTTTAGTTACTAGTTATTGTATGTGCATTTATCTTAACTATATTTGTGAACGTTTCATTCTTTTGAAGGAAACTTCGAATAAAGATTTGTCAACTTTGGCCAAGGTGGCTTTCGAGTTGCTAAAGTGGAGAATTTTCTTGGAACCCAATCTTCAGAAGGTCATTGAAGTCATTCATTCTTCTTCTACTGATACCAATTGGCGGACCAGATCAGCTACTCTTACGTATCTGCGTACTTTTATGTATAGGTATGTGCTATCTTTCTTTGGAGTGTGTTTATCTGTACTTTAATGCTAATATTTTGCTGGATCAAATACTTCTTTGTCGTGAGTATCAACTATTGCATGTTTAAGTACAAACATTTTGATGCCCCAAAATGGCTCTCAGAGAATTCTGTAATTGTTGAATGGAAAAACCATACATTAGGATCTTTTATTTCCTTCACTCATTAGTGGATTGTTACTTGTTTTCTAAACCGCACTGCTTCTTTCCTTTGGTACTAGGTTGATTCATTCTTCAGCCAGATTGACATTAGAACTTTTTTTTCTTTATCTTTCAATGAAAGGTTATGCAGATATTTGTTATAGACTGAATTCTGATGTGTACCTTTTCCTATAACAGGCACACTTACATACTCTCCAAAGGGAGAGAACAAAAAATTTGGAGAACTGTGGAGAATCTGCTTAGAGACAATCAAGTAGAGGCAAGTTTATTTTTAAAGTTCATCCTAAACTAATTACTAAGAATGAGGCTAAATTAATTTTGTACATCGTTCACAGAAAATTACTTACTACTTACTATCCTATTTCATGAAATGTATGACAAATAAATAGGCATTTACCAACTGTTAAGAAATATTGCTTTTTAACATCATTTTGTTTTCATTTGAAATGTTCTTTTCAGATAAGAGAACATGCTGCAGCAGTTCTTGCAGGTTTAATGAAAGGTGGAGATGAGGACCTTGCTTGTGACTTCCGAGAGAGAGCTTTAGCAGAGGCAAATACCTTTCAAAAGATGAAAAGGCAGAGGTTAGCTTTTTACTTTGTTTCTTTATGCATTTTATGACTTCTGTTCTCTCTGGAGGTGCATCCGATATAGCTTTATCTAACCATTTCAAAATTTTCATCTTAAATTAAACTGAGTGTGGATTTCATTTCATATTGCTGTGTCATCCACTTTGAATTTACTTTAAGAATATAGCTCACCTATGTGATATTAACTTTATATGTGGATTTCTTAAACTATGGCAGGAGTCACAGAAACGGACAATCCATATCGTCAATCCATGGTGCTGTACTTGCACTGACGGCTTCTGTATTATCAGTGCCATATGATATGCCCAGGTATATATCTGACTGTATTCTACACAATTTGAATGAAGTTGCCGTGTACTGCTTTAGTTAGTTTGTGTATGTATGTCCAATAGCACCTCATGTAAGTGAATTATGAATTTAGAATATCAAGGAATAGAACTAGGGGGTGATTCATTTTCTTAAAAGTGAAGCAGTAACAGCTTTTTTATGCTGATATATTGCATTATCAATTCAAATGTTTATTTCCTGAAGTCGTTAACAATTGCATTTCAGTTGGTTGCCGGAGCATGTTACTCTGCTAGCGCGTTTCGCAGCAGAGCCTTCACCTGTAAAATCAACAGTCACGAAAGCAGTTGCCGAGTTCCGGAGGACTCATGCAGACACTTGGACTTTTCAGAAGGATCAGTTCACCGAGGAGCAACTGGAGGTACATTCATACCACTTCTTTCTCTTGTCTGTGGCAGATATAACAGGAAACCTCTTCTTGATTCACCATCTAAACTATACTTTTCCGGAACCTGCTGCAGGTTCTTGCCGATACATCGTCTTCTTCGTCGTACTTTGCATGATACACTACTGTTTGACTGTTGGAAGCTCGAAAAAGGAAAATGATAATGTTAGGGAGGATAGAATGGATAGAAATGTTGTAGTCTCTCTTGATAAAACGTATCATACTCATATCCATCTGATTGAAGGTTGTATTTACATTTGTTGTATTATTGATAATTCTATCTTTTTATTATCTTATAGCTATAACAGTGAATGATGATATTTGTTAGCTTTTATCTATTTATTCAACCCCTAAGTGTTTGTAGCTACTTTGTCTGCTATCTTCAAACCATACTATTCATGAGGTCATCTGAAGGTAAATCCCAGAGCACACAATCAGTGCTGAAGATGCTTGAAGATCCATTCCTGACCTCTTTCCCACCTTCACACTCATCCTCTATATTATCATCTTCTAACTTGTCATGCAGCTGTCCCTGTTGATCGCCAGTGCTCCCGGTACACATGCTCTGGCTCCATGGAGAAACCTCACCTTCGTTCCCAAACGAAGAAGGGCCACACTGGAACATGCTGGAGAAATGTGCTGATGATGCAGCAGCTTGGTGGCTGTTCGAGTCCCAGTTCTTGTTCGGGGAAAGCATACCAGGTTCTTGCTGCATTGCCCTTGATAATCCCAGCTTGATTTTCTCAATGGTGTCCTCATCGTTGTCCTCGTGTTTTGCAGCAGCCATGAAAGGCGAGGAAGAATGGAGGTGGTTGGCTCCTCCTCCTCCTTGGTTTGGGTTGGATAATGACTGATTCTGGAGCTGGAAATCAATGCGCTTCTTAGTGAGGAGGTGCAGCATTTCATCCTTGAAGCATCCCAGAGCTGCTTCGGCCAGGTGAGCAACCTGAGGCGGAGCAAGCGTTGTGGCGATCTCAGCCATGAGATGGGAGAAAGGCTTGTGCGTCACAGGGTCGATCCCCATCCCAGAGAGCTTCTTCTTCAGCTTTGTATTCCAGTGATTCTTGACATCATTGTCCGTCCGCCCTGGAAGCTGTGCTGCAATCAACGACCATCTGGACATCCACAACACCAAAATGGTAATCACTAATCAGCCATAGCTGCTATACACACACACCAATGGAGAAATATAACGAAAACATCCGATCCGAGCCAAGAACAGAAACTCCACCTATTGCCAACGACAGAGTGAAGCTTGACAATGGTCTGCTCCTCAGCATCAGAGAACTTCCCACGCATGAGGTCAGGACGAAGGTAGTTCGTCCAGCGAAGCCTGCAACTCTTGCCGCATCTTTGTAGACCTAAACCGAAACCAACATCATCACAACGAGGTACGTATCTTGGTTAATTCAATCACATGGTTTGCAAAAAGATAGCATTTTTAACATTAACCAGTGAATATCAGACCAGCATTCTTGGGGATGAGGCGCCAGTTGCGAGTGCCGTGTTGTGCGATGTAAGAAGAGAGTTTGTTGTCTTCCTCAGGAGTCCATTGCCCTCTTTTCACGTTGTCCTTCTCACAGCAAGGTATCCTACCCATCTTTGTATGATCTCTGGTTTTTCTTATTATATCTTTGAACCCCACCCTTTTAGCTGCTACTGCTGTTTAGTAATAACAACAAAAACCCAGAAAAGAATAACAAAGAAACAGCTAAAGAGATGATTTCTGCAATAGAGTATTCAGTAATAACCTCTTAATCCAGCTTAAAAGGAGGAAAAGAAAGGAGGTTAGAAAGGTGAGAAAAGAAATGAAGAAGAGGGATTAATTCTTATATACTAATAGGAATGAAATGAATACATATATATATATATATATATTTATGTAGAGATGCACGCACGTGTGGGAGGGTTCCATTGATGGAAGCATGAAGAAGATAAAGAAATGGAAGAGGGTGTGAACTGTGAATAAGAAGAGAGAGAAGTTGGCAGGTAGCTCATCCCCAAGACGCCTGGTCAACTTCTTCTTCTCTCTCTTTCAACTATCTCTCTATCTCCCACGAGAGCGCACGAATGTGTGCTTTCATGGAGGGATGAAGAAGAAGAAGTGGTGTTTTTGGATCTCTCTCTCTCTCTTTGACTAGGGGCCATTCGTGCGTTTCTGGGAGGAGAGAGAGAGAGATGCAACGGACGAGGTTTCAGGAGGCTCTTTTGCATGTGTATTCATTTTTTTGTGGTTGACTAGTTGGTGTACGACTCCTTTATGTCACCTCTTTCTCTCTTCTTCTTCCCACATGGTGGTGCTGAGGTGGTTGTGGTTCTTCTCGAATGATTCGTAACTCTTGTATTGTAACATCGGCTTTCGAGTGTAAAATTGTACGTAAAATTTATTATAGTACAAACTAATTCAACGTCCATTTTAAAATGAAGTTATGTGAACCTTGTTCTAGCACCAACCATATCATTGCCTCATGAAGAACAAATTTTAATCGTTATTTAAGTATTTAAGCTGTAATACTGCAATTTTTAGTTTTTCATCATTTCAGTGTTAATCATCACTGAAATGGCAAAAAATTGAAAATTGCGGTATTATGGCTTAAATACCTAGATTTTCTCCAAATTTCGAGGCTAAACGTGGTTGGGTAGATATTTCAGACAGTTTACTACCATCCAGGAGAATATTGGTCATTTTGAGTTTTTCTAATTTTTCATAGGCTAACCATCACAGAAATGGCCAAAAACTGAAATTTACAGTATTATGGCTTAAATGCCTAGATTTTCTTCAAATTTCGAGTCCGAACGAGTTTGGACATATATTTCAGACAGTTTACTACCATCTAGGAGAATATTGGTCATTTTGAGTTTTTTTCCAATTTTTCATAGGCTAACCATCACCGAAATGCAAAAAAACTGAAAATTATGGTATTATGGCGTAATTTATAAATTTTCTCCAAATTTCGAATCCGAACGTGTTTGGACATATATTTCAGATAGTTTGCTACCATCTAAGAGAAACATTGGTCATTTTGAGTATTTTTCAATTTTTTATAGGCTAACAATCACCAAAATGTTCGAGAACTGAAAATTATGGGTTAGATTTGTCCCAAAATTTGTGTTTGATTTGTCCGAAAATTTTGGGTTAGATTTGTCCCAAATTTTGAGATAGATTTGTAGATTTGTCCCAAATTTTGAGGCCAAACGTGGTTGGGAAGATGTTTCAGACAGTTTACTACCAACTAGGAGAATATTAGAAATTTGAGATTTTTCTAATTTTTCATAGGCTAACCATCACCGAAATTATAAAAAACAAAAAAATGCGTTATTATTGCTTAAATACCTAGATTTTCACCCGAATTCGAGGCCAAAAGTGGTTGAGCATATATTTCAGGCAGTTTACTACCATCTAGGAGAATATTATCCATTTTGACATTTTTTTCCAATTTTTCACAGGCTAACCATCACCGAAATGACTGGAAATTGAAAATTGCGGTATTATGGCTTAAATACCTAGATTTTCTCCAAATTTCGAGGCTAAACGTGGTTGGGTAGATATTTCAGACAGTTTACTACCATCCAGGAGAATATTGGTCATTTTGATTTTTCTAATTTTTCATAGGCTAACCATCACAGAAATGGCCAAAAACTGAAATTTACAGTATTATGGCTTAAATGTCTAGATTTTCTCCAAATTTCGAGGCCGAACGTGTTTGGCCATATATTTCAGACAGTTTACTACAATCTAAGATAATATTGGCCATTTTCAGTTTTTTCCAATTTTTCATAGGCTAACCATCACCGAAATGGCCAAAAACTGAAAATTGCGTATTATGGCTTAGATACCTTGATTTTCTCCAAATTTTGAGGCCAAACGTTTGGGCACATATTTCAGACAGTTTACAACCATCTAGGAGCATAATGGCCATTTTGAGTTTTTCCCAATTTACTGAAAATTTTGGGTTAGATTTGTCACAATTTTTTGGGTTAGATTTGTCACAAAATTTTTGTTAGATTTGTCACAATTTGTTGGGTTAGATTTGACACAAATTTTTGGGTTAGATTTGTCACAAATTTTTAGTTAGATTTGTCACAATTTTTGGGTTAGATTTGTCATAAATTTTGGGTTAGATTTGTCACAATTTTTTGGGTTAGATGTGTCACAAATTTTTGGGTTAGATTTGTCACAAAATTTTGGGTTAGATTTGTCACAATTTTTTGGGTTAGATTTGTCACAAATTTTTGGGTTAGATTTGTCACAATTTTGGGTTAGATTGTCACAATTTTTTGGGTTAGATTTGTCATAAATTTTTGGGTTAGATTTGTCAAAATTTTTGGGTTAGATTTGTCACAATTTATTGGGTTTGATTTGTCACAAAATTTTGGGTTAGAATTTTGTCACAAACTTTTGGGTTAGATTTGTCACAAATTTTGGGTTAGATTTGTCACAAATTTTGGGTTAGATATTGTCACAAATTTTTGGGTTAGATTTGTCACAAATTTTTGGGTTAGATTTGTCACAAAATTTTGGGTTAGATTTGTCAAAATTTTTGGGTTAGATTTGTCACAAAATTTTGGGTTGATTTGTCACAAATTTTTGGGTAGAATTGTCACAAATTTTTGGGTTAGATTTGTCACAAATTTTTGGGTTAGATTTGTCACAATTTTTGGGTTAGATTTGTCACATTTTTTGGGTTAGATTTGTCACAATTTTTGGGTTAGATTTGTCACAAATTTTTGGTTAGATTTGTCACAAAATTTTGGGTTAGATTTGTCACAAAATTTTGGTTAGATTTGTCACAAATTTTTGGTTAGATTTGTCACAAAATTTTGGGTTAGATTTGTCACAATTTTTGGTTAGATTTGTCACAAATTTTGGGTTAGATTTGTCACAAATTTTTGGGTTAGATTTGTCACAATTTTTGGGTTAGATTTGTCACAAATTTTTGGGTTAGATTTGTCACAATTTTTGGGTTAGATTTGTCACAAATTTTGGTTAGATTTGTCACAATTTTTGGGTTAGATTGTCACAAATTTTGGTTAGATTTGTCACAATTTTTGGTTAGATTGTCACAATTTTTGGGTTAGATTTGTCACAATTTTTGGTTAGATTTGTCACAATTTTTGGTTAGATTTGTCACAATTTTTGGGTTAGATTTGTCACAAATTTTTGGGTATAATTTGTCACAAATTTTTGGGTTAGATTTGTCACAATTTTGGGTTAGATTTGTCACAAAATTTTGGTTAGATTTGTCACAAATTTTGGGTTAGATTTGTCACAAAATTTTGGTTAGATTTGTCACAAAATTTTGGTTAGATTTGTCACAAAATTTTGGTTAGATTTGTCACAAATTTTTGGTTAGATTTGTCACAAAATTTTGGTAGATTTGTCACAAATTTTGGGTTAGATTTGTCACAACAATTATTGCCTAGATTTGTCCAAAAATCTAGCCAATATTTGACAAATCAGCCTAATATTGCCAAATATGCCTAGATTTTTTCCAAATGCTAGCACAATTTTTTGACCAAATGCTAGATTTAGTCCCAAAATGCGCTAGATTTGTCCAAAACGCTAGATTGCAAATCGCTAGATTGGCCAAAAAGCTAGATTTGTCCCAAAATGCGCTAGATTTGGCCCAAAATGCAGCTAGATTTGGCCCAAAATGCGCTAGATTTGGCCCAAAAAATGCGCTAATTTGTCCCAAAAGTGCGCTAGATTTGTCCCAAATGCGCTAGATTTGGCCAAAAAATGCGCTAGATTTAGCCCAAAGTGCGCTAGATTTGCCCAAAGTGCGTAGATTTGTCCCAATATGCGATAGATTTGGCCAAAAAATGCGCTAGATTTGCCAAAAAATGCGCTAGATTTGGCCCAAAGTGCGCTAGATTTGGCCCAAAAAATGCGCTAGATTTGGCCCAAAGTGCTTTAGATTTGGCACAAAAAATCGCTAGATTTGGCCAAAAAATGCGCTAGATTTGACCCAAAAAATGCGCTAGATTTGACCCAAAAAATGCGCTAGATTTGGCCCAAAATGCGCTAGATTTGGCCCAAAAAATGCGCTAGATTTGTCATAAAATGCACTAGATTTGGCCCAAAGTGCGCTAGATTTGGCCCAAAGTGCGCTAGATTTGGCCCATAATGCGCTAGATTTGTCCCAAAATGCATTAGATTTGTCACAAGGTGCGTTATATTTAACACAAAAAATGCGCTAGATTTGGCACAAAATGCGCAAGAATTTGGCACAAAAAAGCGCTAGATTTGGCCAAAATGCGCTAGATTTGGCCCAAAGTGCGCTAGATTTGGCACACAAAAACCTCTAGATTTGGCCTAAAGTGCACTAGATTTGGCCAAAAAATGCGGTAAATACGCTAGATTTTGCCCAAAGTGCGTTAGATTTGGTCCAAAAAATGTGTTATATTTGGTCCAAAAAATACGCTAGATTTGTCCCATAGTGCGCTAGATTTGTCCCAAGGTGCGCTAAATTTGGCCCAAAAAATGCGCTAGATTTGTCCCAAAATGTAAATTCGATATGAACATTTTTTTGTCGCTCAGACCATCTCGAATCAAGCCGAGTGACAAACATATTTTTAAGCTAAATGTCGAGCGAATCTCGAACGACTCTATTCGTTTACATTTTGAATTGCTAGTTGCTCTACTACGAGACGTAAATTCATCATATATATATTACAAACAACAAATATTATATATATTATTTGCAAACAAATATACTGTCATTAATTTTGAATGTTGCATAATTTGCAAAAAAACATTTGTCTCTAACACAAACATAGTAACATTTCCATACAATTTGGCGATAATGGAAATTATATTCAGATAAAGTAAAATCGCCAATTAGTTTAACCTTAGATTGGGAATTGATTGATGAACAACCCTATTCTGAGAATTAATTTTTTGAAGAAGCCTATTATGAGAAAAAAATCCAGTAATTAGTCCATTAACAAATTTAGACCATAATTTTTAAAGGGAAAATGGTACTTTGCCCCCCTCTACTTTGCCAAGTTAACAAACAGCCCCCTATACTATGAAATGATTAATTTACCCCCTCCTACTATGCCAACGTAACAAACAGCCCCTTCCATCCAAAACTCCATCCAAAATTCTGTTAAGTGATGACTCACCAATATGATTCATCCAAAATTAATGACAGTACATTACCATATAATTTGTGACAGTACATTTTTAATACAAAAGGTAATAAAAAAATTATTTTAAATTTATAAATTAAAAAGTATATATTTAATTTTTTATGGATTTTATTTTTTTACTTTTTTCAATTAAAGTTAATAAATATTTTGTATTAAAAAAATTCAAAGTTATTTTTGAAAAAATTGTATATTTATTTTAGAAAAAAAATTATTTCATTTTTAATATTAAAATTCATAAACGAAATATTTTTAGTTTTAAAAATATGTTTTTTATTTTTTATTTATAAATTTAATTTAATTCTTTTATAATTTTTGTTTTTCTCTTTTTAGTTTAGTTGCGATGTATGAAAGTCGTTGATGTGGCAATGTACAATCATTAATTGTGGAAGAGTCATATTGGTGAGTCATCACTTAACGGAATTTTGGATGGAAGGGCTGTTTGTTAACTTGGCAAAGTAGAGGGGGCAAAACACCATTTTCCATTTTTAAACTTGATCAAAATTTGGACTAGATTTGTCAAAATTTGACTAATTTGTCAAAACTGGACTAGATTTGTCAAGACTAAATTTGTCAAAATGTTGACTAGATTTGTAAAAAACTAGACGAGATTTGTAAATAACTGGACTAGATTTTCAAAAACTGGACTAGATTTGTCAAAATTTTTGGACTAGATTTGTCAAAATGGACTAGATTTCGAAATGACATAGATTTTGTCAAATTTTGGACTAGATTTGTCAAAAACTGGACTAGATTTGTCAAAATGTTGGATTAGATTTGTCAAAAACTGGACTAGATTTGTCAAAATTTTGGACTAGATTTGTCAAAATTTGGACTAGATTTGTCAAAATTTGAACTAGATTTGTCAAAAACTAGACTAGATTTGTCAAAAACTAGACTAGATTTGTCAAAATATTGACTAGATTTGTCAAAATACTAGACGAGATTTGTAAAAAACTGGACTAGATTTGTCAAAATGTTGACTAAATTTGTCAAAATTTTGGACTAGATTTGGCAAAAACTGGACTAGATTTGTCGAAAAATGGACTAGTTTGTCAAAATTTTGGACTAGATTTGTCAAAAACTGGACTAGATTTGTCAAAATTTTGGACTAGATTTGTCAAAAACTGGACTAGATTTGTCTAAATTTTGGACTAAATTTGTCTAAATTTTGGACTAAATTTGTCAAAAAATTGGACTAGATTGGTCAAAATGTTGGATTAGATTTGTCAAAAACTGGACTAGATTTGTAAAAAACTAGACTAGATTTGTCAAAAATTTGGACTAGATTTGTCAAAATTTGGACTAGATTTGTCAAAATTTTGGACTAGATTTTTCAAAATTTTGGACTAGATTTGTCAAAAACTGGACTAGATTTGTCAAAAACTAGACTAAATTTGTCAAAATGTTGACTAGATTTGTAAAAAAACTAGACGAGATTTGTAAATAACTGGACTAGATTTGTCAAAAACTGGACTAGATTTGTCAAAATTTTGGACTAGATTTGTCAAAAACTGGACTAGATTGTCAAAAACTGGACTAGATTTGTCGAAATTTTGGACTAAATTTTTCAAAATTTTGGACTAGATTTGTCAAAAAATGAACTAGTTTTGTCAAAATTTTGGACTAGATTTGTCAAAATTTTGGACTAGATTTGTCAAAAATTGGACTAGATTTGTCAAAATGTTGGATTAGATTTGTCAGAAACTGGACTAGATTTGTCAAAATTTTGGACTAAATTTGTCAAAAATTGGACTAGATTTGTCAAAATTTTAGACTAGATTTGTCGAAATGTGGACTAGATTTGTCAAAAACAGGACTGGATTTGTCAAAAATCAGACTAGATTTGTCAAAAAAATGGACTAGATTTGTAAAATTCTGGACTAGGTTTGACTTGCGTTAGAATTGTCCCCAAGTGCGCTAGATTTGTCAAAAAAATACGCTAGATTTGTCCAAAAACGTGCTAGATTTGACAAAAGAAAAAGCACTAGATTTTCCCAAAAATGCGCTATAATTTTTGACAAATTTAACAAAAATTTTTTGGACAAATATAACGTAGAACTTTGACAAAGTTAGCCTAAACTTTTTTACATATCTAGCACATAATTTTTTGACAATCTAGCCTAGCCTAGAATGTTACAAACATGACAAATCAGTACATTGACAATTTAGCCCTGAATTTTTCAAACTAGACAAATCTTTTTTTGGTTAAGAATCTAGCCCAAAATTTCCCAAACTAGACAAATCAGTCCTCTAGACCATAATTTTTAAACTTGACAAATCAGTCCTGCGACATTGTAGCCCACAATTTTTTAAACTTGACAAATCAGTCTTACACATCTACCCAGATAACCGACTCAAACTTGTTGAGTATATAAACCATTCAATCCAAAGTAAACAAAATCACAGAAAAATCACAAGTTTCTTACAACACAAATTTTGCAGAGGCAGCTGGTTAGTTCCTAGCAGCATACCTTTTCAAATACTGGAGCAGAACATTTCATATGTACATTAAACCGAAAACCGAAAACCGAAAAAAAACAACAACAATACAATCTCGAAAGAAGAATATCACTAGAAAGCACTGGGATGATCGAATGTCGAAGGGTCGTAGTCCGGGTTGAATGCTAATGCCTCCCTATATATCAGCTCCTTCATCTGCTCTTCTGTAAGTGCACGCTGCTCAAAGTCGAAACTGAATGGTGTCATGCACACTGGCTCGTCGCTTATATCATGGAGCGAGTTCAGGTACGGATGAGCTAGCGCATCTTCAACTGTTATCACCATTTTTCACATTAATCTCCTTACAGGATTTGAAACTAAATCAAACTCAGAAATCAAGATCAAACTCGAAAAATCACCTGTTATTCTCTGTCTGGGATCAAAAGTCAGCATCTTTTTCACTAGATCGATAGCTGATGGGTGCACAGTTGGAAACTTTTCGGTGAATGATTGACGTCGGTAGAGCGGGAGTTGGCGGATATATCGCTTTGCATTCTCGTTTAGAAACCCTAGCTCAGCCTCTGAAGGGGTGCCAATGAGCTGCAGACATTGTCAATGAATGAATATCAGCTGGGAATCAACCAATGGGAAATAGTTTAGTCTAAAGCCGAGATTACCTCCATTAACAAGCGAAGCTGGTGCACGTGGTCCCGTCCAGGGAATAGTGGCTTCCGGTCCATCAACTCCATGAAGATGCAACCAACTGACCATACATCAATAGCAGCAGTGTAATCGGAGGAGTTCAACAGCAACTCTGGTGCTCGGTACCATCTTGTAACAACATATTCAGTCATGAAATCAGTCTCAGAGGTAACACGAGCAAGCCCGAAGTCACAAATCTTCAGATCACAATTGGCATTCAGCAGAAGATTGCTGGGCTTTAGATCTCTGTGTAGGACGTTAGCTGAATGGATGTATTTCAATCCACGAAGGATCTGGTACAAGAAATACTGCACAGCAATTGCAGAAGAAGTTTAAGGAAACCATTCAGGAGAAAACAACAGAGAAACAACGAGTTCCAATAACTACAGGAGACATCAAAATTATAGCTTTACTGTTATTTCTGCTATACTGACTATTTAATGCATAAAGGGAAGCTAAAGAGAAGAGAAGAACGACAATTTATAAAGCTTTAGCAAATGATTCAGCTCTATCCCTTACAGAGGTTACTACTCGAAACCAACATCCTTATTCAAATCCTCAAGCTCCAATTCTACATGTCGTCTAAAGGTCTATGAGATAAGGGAGGAAAAATGATTTCACGTCTTGATGCTTAGGTAAAAGAGGTCAAACATATTCTATCTTCACAAAGCAACAGCTCTGTGGGGACAACTTGATACTGAATGTTGGAGTCTCTTCAAATAAAAGCAAACCACATTTTGAGGGAAAACTTAATTGCATCTCTCAAATAATGAAAAGGATGTTTAAAAGCCCACATTTTTGAAACCCTTGCGTTCAGTTTTTTTCCTAGACGAAGCCATAGTCTATGAACGTTTAAAGGCAAACATTAGAAAGAAGTTAAAATGTGAAGCATAAACTATAGATATATCCCTCCAAAAATATTCCATAATTTACGAACATCCTAGAGTGTTTCATTCCTAAAGCACATTAGTATTGAAAGACAGGAATGATGCAGCTGTTTTCAGCTCAGTGGAACAAATACATCACAGTCTCACATTAGTGTGCTTTCTACATTCTCTGTACCTGACATTACAATACTTTCACGTTTCTATTTGCTATTGGATTGACACAGTAAATCC
The DNA here is from genome assembly GCA_034768395.1 of Linum lewisii. Taxonomy (NCBI): domain Eukaryota; kingdom Viridiplantae; phylum Streptophyta; class Magnoliopsida; order Malpighiales; family Linaceae; genus Linum; species Linum lewisii. The sequence goes on along the minus strand of CM068297.1, from coordinate 77,580,630 downwards.
CATAAATCTTCCTAATTAGTAAATATCCTAAGAACCAATGAAATCCAGTTGCTTATTCTTCCAGATCACGTTTCTATTTGCTATTGGATTCGCTATAAAATTTCCTAAAGCACCAGATCTCCCATTTACTCATTTACTCTTTCTTGTCAAACGGACCGATTAAATAACATAGTCACCAGAAAACAGATATAAAAATGAAAAACATAGAATGAGATGTAAGATCAACCTGGCAGTGTTCCTCTGACAATCCTTGATTTGACCTGATAATCTGATGTAGATCAGTGTCCATCAGTTCATATGCAATATAGACATCGTAAAATGAATCTCTCTGGGGTGGAGGAATTATATCCCTGATGGCAACCACCTGCACAGTAAGATGCATATGTCCATCAGTTCATATGTCTACAACCGAAAACACGTAATCAAAGTGGATAGTCACTAAAAATTCTGTTCTAAAAACCAAGATACCATATGCTGCAACTCAATTCTATGCCTTAGACCTATAAACTATTAAGTCTTTCACATTGAATATCTAACAGGCCTCCAGCTACACGTTCGGAGCAAGAAATGTCTACCATTGATGATTGGGAAAGTTCCAATTCCTAGTCTAAGGCATATGCTGGCATAAATACATAACTGAATAAGAGAAGTAATGGTTCCATTGGTTACACAGAGTTTAATCAACCAAGAACTGAGGAACTAGTTAAAAACGAATCAACAGGACGAAATGAAAAGCAATTAAATCGCAAGAAAAGAAAAGAAATCAGGGACTGACATTTTCGTGATCCATGTGACGGAGAAGCTTGATCTCGCGAAGAGTCCTCTTGGCATCAATCTTGTTATCAAAAGCATTCGCAATCTTCTTAATCGCCACATGCTCCGCGGTCTCCGAGTTCAAAGCCGAGCTTATACACAAACAAGAACCACATAAGATCAAACAAGAGCATCATCCAAACAACAACGGATTCCATATCAAGAGAGAGAGAGAGAGAGATAAAAAAAAAGTACCAGACGATTCCGTACGCGCCTTTGCCAATAGGCATGATTGGAGGCTTATACTTGGCGGTGACCTCGAAAATGTTGCCGAAAATGTTGTATTGGATGAAGCGGCCGCCGTGGCTAAGCGTTGCCGGCATATTCTCGATCCCTCCCGGAGGCGGAACCTGCTGCGGATGGTGTTCAGCTGCGGCGGGAGGGGCTTGCGCCGGCTGCGCATCCGCCATATCGGTGTCCGCTGTCGGGGCGGGAACACTTGCTCTTCCGTCCATCGGAAAGGATTCTCGCCGGCGGTCTGATCGGAGAATTGGAAATGGCTTTCTTTTTCGTTTCTTCTTCTTCTGACGATGATGAGGGTCAAATGCTCAGATGGATGGATCCTTTTACTTTATTTTATCTTTATTTTTATCTCATTTAAATAGTGCGCTCTGCTGCACTGCGCTTTTCTTTGGATCTTTTAATTAATACAAATTAGAAAATTAAGTAAACTAATTAATGAATAAAACAACACAATTAGCTGTTCCTTTTGGAGATTAGGGAGAGGATTAATTCATTAATTGAGTTGCTTAAATTGAGTTATATCATATCTTCAGAAATAAAGTTATTTCTTATAAAAATTACACTTTCTTAAATTTTATTTTTGGATAAGCATTAATCTCGATAATTATTCACGGCAAAAATTGAGAATCATCACTCCTTCACTAGATTATGTTATCCCAAATGGAGGTTTCTAGAAGTTATTGTCGGTCGTGAGTTGCTGATCTGTGGGTTCTATTATTGTTGTATTGAACTAACGTATTTGGAATGTGTACAGAGTGTATATGTACAAGTATAAAAAACATGTATCGTACCATCTAAAAAAACAGTACGAAAGGGACTCTATCGTCAACCTCTACATTCCTGTCTCAAGCCACGTCTATTGTATCCATGTGCATGAGAATGTACAAAACGTGTGTACAAGAACACGAGTATAAAGAATATGTACGTGTGTACAAACGAGTATCATACCATGTAAAATACGAGTATTTGATCAACGATAGAATTGGTATATTATTTGTCCTCAAAATCTAAATTTCTTTTTCATTATAGAAAACCGTTGACGAGTATGAACATGGTATGCATCTCGCTACTTGAAACCATAACCACCGAAAAACGAATATCAACAATTCAAATCGAACCAAAACCGTGTCGAAATCAAGGCTCAAACCAAAAACCTTATTTAGACCACCTATTCACTACCATTTCCCCTTAGGTCAAATCTATATCCAATTACATCTCGTCACACCACATCGATACAGACAATTCGACCGTAAAACTATTCATCAAAACGATCCAATACATCTTTCATACAATCACAATTTATAATAATTTAAGCAGTTAAACAATATATCATTACACTCACCAGTTCAACGTCGTATTAGTTGTTTCAATCGAGTTCTTCCTACTTTTTTTCCAGTAAGCATCATCAATCATCATTACAGCATCAAACATTGAGAAAGAGAAGCCTTTGATTACATTATATAAATCATTGCTGTCACAGATCTGTCTAAGCAATAATAAGAAGCACAAAATTCATACAAATCCAGCAGAATTCAGTACTAATATATAAGCACATCTGTTCCCTTTCTGCTAGAAAAATTGCAGGCATTGCTCTTCATTCACATGCACCTATCAGAGAGACTACAAGATGAATCCAACTGTTTACTCAGAGATATTAGCATCACTACAAATTGTCATGGAATGGAATATACGGATAGCGGGCACCTGAAAACGATACAACTTGGAACATATCTAACCCACTCGTGCCTCGGCTGAGAGCAATATATGGATGCGATACTGTGGAAAAGTATCGCATCGTTTTGTGAGCCGAGATTTGTTGTTTACCTCAAACTAGCTCTTCACGTTCCCGAAGAATCTCGAAAGTGGAACGGGGCCGTCACCATCTTCGTGATCCCCTGTCGAACGCTTGCTTCTTGACCTGTGACGTTTTTCCTTCTTCCTGCTCCTACTACTCCTTGATTTCGACCTCTTTGAATCCCTTTCCTCGTCGTCGCTACTTGATACATCTGAGGATGATGAGCTCATTGAACTGGAATCTGGGGATCTGCGCCTGGAGTGCTAGAGGAAAGAACATGTATTTGTAAGGTTTGTATGGAAACACAAGACACAGAACAAAAGATGAACGATACAAGATCGTACGAGACAGTTTAATAAGTATACATTTGCAAAAAAAAAAAAAAAAAAAGTATACACAAGGGCCATCAATGATCAATTTGCTTGGACTTGACTAAATTCTGTGTAGATACTAGTATCTGTTAATGGAAAACTATGCACCATTACTGATTATGATGAAGCTAATAAGTTGTAGAAATTCCCTTTCCTGTTATCTATGATAACTTGAACTCTAAATGAATATTCTGCTCAGGAGCAACTTCGGGATCAAGTTTTAGTATCATTCTTTCCTGTGCAGAAGTTTAGACTTATTGAAGAACACTTATAGAATGAAGATCACTTGCAGGGAAAAAGTAACCACCTTTCTCTTTTTACTCCGCTGTTTCTTTGAATCTTTTTCCTTCTTATCTGCAAAGACAATCACCTGGTTATTTCCACGAATGACGGTGAATTTAGAACTGTACCACAAAAGATTTGAGCACGTACCTTTTTTAGTGGTAGACTTGACATTGGAATGGTTCCTTCCATGAGCAAGCTTGTGCGCCCTTTCAGCATCCAGCTGGGCTCTGTACTCACGCATCATTCTATCTGTATCTTTCTCCTGTTCACCCTTTCTCAATTCGTCTTCCTAGTACATCAAATGCAGAACCAAACATGGTGAGAAACAGTGATATCCCATGAATCTTCAGAAACAACACTACTCGGCAACAATACTTCTCAACCACGGTATTAGCAATAAGTTCCTGTAAACCTAGCAGAAATTACCTTCTGCTTCTTCTTGTACTCCTCCCAGGTAATTGTATGAGAGGTGTTGAGGCTAGCCAAACGAGCAGCATGCCACTCTGGTGTATGAAAAGAACCATCCACCTGCGACTGCCCTCATCAGAAATGTTCCAGTAATTCGAGAAAGAACCACAAAAAGAAGATTGCGAGAGATTTGTTTATCTGGCCAAATCTAACCATTACTACAATTCTAGAATTGTAATTGACTATCAGCCATCAAAAGAAGAAATGCAGATAGAAAAGAATTTTGTCAGAGCTTAGATCAACAATTTTCAAGAATCAAAATACTCTATTAGTAAGTGGTTGATAACTACAGCATTTCCCGTACAAATACATAGGTGCGAATTGAACACCCAGCAGTTAATTTATGCATCATATCAATCACATTGATTTTTCTATAATGAAGAATCATTTTAAGCATGACAGGCTGCTCAAGCAGCAGCATGCAATTATGACTCTGGACATAAACCAAGAGACTCGAAAGCTGAGAATCTGAACAACTGATAGCAAGGAGCAATATGGAAGGGTACAAACCATGCCATCTTCAACCTCATCAGGACCTGCAGAGCTTGACCCAAGCCTCGCTTTCTGCATAGCTTTGTAAGCTTGATTTTTGCCCATTTTATCTTAGAAATACTAGAAACCTTAACAGCACGTGGGGAAATGAGGAATTTGGTTACAGAGCCTGAAAAAGAAACAAAGAAGAAGAATTACAAAGGGGAAACCAGAAGTTCCAGATTAGGGAGAACCAATAGTACAAAAATCCATAACAAAATTAGGGGTTTTCTGCTAAGCTCAGTTGAGTACAAGTTCCTAGTTTGAAGACACATCTACATGTACATCCAAAGCTCAAGTTGGGAAGATATGAAAATTTATATTAATAATGGACATTATAATATGAAGTAAAAGATATAAGAATGCTCTCAGTATATGTAATTTGTACATGTGAAAAATTCCTAAGGCCAAACTAATGACAACATTGAACCTGTGATTAGGGCAAGGCCTGGGAAACTCATATGAAACAAGAACAGTACGAGAATCTGAGACGATATTCACAAGCATGACATGAACACTGGAAAGGTCCATAGACCATATGAGTTACAAACATCTAAATTCAACCACTAAATGATTAGACAAGAAAGGAATTACTCGTTTTAAGGTCCAAATCTACAGAGGCAGAAAACCCAGATGCACCAAAACTTATCACTATTCTTCTAAATCGAGGCAAGCTAGGTTGACCTTTCAGAGAATTCCTTTTCCTGATCACTAGAATTCTACCGAGTATCTATGAAGTGCTAATTACATGCATGGTTTCAGCTGGATATTACTAATCGTTTCAAATAGTCTGAAACTTATAAAGAGCACCATACAACTTCCACTACAAACCATATTCACAAGCATGACTAAAACTCGTATACAACGCATAACAACTAACCCTCCATGAACAACGAAATCAACCTACCAGCTGAAATGGAAAACAACATCAATAATCTCACAAACCATTGAAAAACCATTCATTAAAAGCACAACAACTCGAATGTCGACCTTGTAATGCTAATTCAGCTCAACACCCACAATCAAGAGAAACAAGCCTCCGTAGGTCAACGATGTGAAAAAATCAACCAATCCACAAGCAATTGGAATAATAAAAACCCTAATCCAGAAACGACAAGTCCGGAGGATTAAACAAAGCAAAGCGGGAGGGAAGCAGAGGGAGTAATAGTATTGAGTACCAGCAATCCGAGAGAGTTAGCAGGAGCGCGAGGAAGGAGGGAAAATTGAAACAAAAAGATTGAGGGAGGGCAGCTGGATCTCTGTATCTGCGTGGAAGCGAGCAATTCGGGAGCTTGAAGTGGAGAAGAAAATGGCGCCGTGGGGAAAAGATCTGGTAATGGCGAAACCAGGATAGGGATTTGGTTTTCCCCTTTCGTTCTTCGTTTTGGGTTTTGCGAACGTTTGGTTGAGAAGGGAAGAGAGCTTGCTTTCGTCTTTCTTCACTGTGTCTCTGTTAAATTCTGGTTCTTGTCTACTCGGTTAGCTCATGAATCAGACCCGAAATATCTGAGCTGACCGGATCTCGGTTGGTTTTGACAAAAAAAAAAAAAAAAACCAACCGAGATCCGGTCAGCTCAGCTATCTCGGTTGGTTGGTTAAATAAAAATCATATTTTTTTATTAAAAATATGAAAGACTTCATATTAAAATTGGTAGACCGTTAATCAGTTTTGATTGATAACCGTAATTGCTTGTCCATCGTTATGGTGATGACTGGTTTAATCGTGCATTTCGTTCGTAACCTGCTAGTAGATGAAATCCTACAGCTCGTTCACGAGGCTCTAGGGCTCAAGATCAAGATTGTTCGTAACGAAACTACCCATTTGTGACGAATTTGATTCTTAGATATTTCATGCGTGTTCGATTAGATGATAATTAAGGTTTTATTTGTCGTGTTGTTATACGGGTGTTTCCTACCCAAGCAAAAAATATAAAATAATTAAATAACGTCATTATAACGTATTTTTCCCAAAAAAATTCGAAAGAATTCTCAGACTTGAATTTGAATCACAAATTTTGCTAAGGAGAAAAACCGCGATCCAATCCAACATAACATAAACTCAAACACCAAACAGAGCCCCAAAATCACGGTTTTCAAAAGTCTAACATTATGTCGTTCAACCGTTAAAAACATTATAAACTACCGTTAAAACGAGGCTAAACCCGTTATTAACTGACGCTATACCATACCATTTTGGAGAGTGATTCATGTTCTGTACTGTTTCGTACCAGTACGATTTAGAAAACACCGGCCAAAACTCGAAACGCTCTTTGCTAATCGAATAAATAAACATAACTTTATTTAATTGAAGAGGATCAAGATCCAAATTCGATCACACATACATTTGCACAAGTAGTCTCAAGAATCACATAGTTAAAACTGTAGTACAAAGGTTCATCCATATGCTGCATCTTACACAGAATATAAGAGGTGAAATAAAGAGCACACAACCTTCATCATCATCTTCGAACCCGGAAACGCCCTGCGAATGCTGCACCTTAATCCTGCAACCGAATCTCGAAAAACATCAGCTAGAGCTCGAAGGAAGTGATCGGGCGGAAGAATAAGTGTCATTTAAGGATGTTTCTGATAGAGAAACTATCATATGTTCATACCGGTATGGTAGAATCGGTATCAGAGAGGATTCGAAACATACTGGAAAGAATAAGTGTCATTGAAGGATGTTTCTGATAGAGAAACTATGATATGTTCACACCGGTATCAGACAGGATTCGAAACATACCAGGAAGAATGAGTGTCATTCGAGGATGTTATGGTAGAGAAACTATCATATGTTCAACAGCATGTTCATACCGGCAATTCAGAAACGTTATCAGACAGGATTCGTAACATGCAAAGAACTACTAATGATTCGAAACATACAGGAATAAGACGACAGAACCAAGAATCGTGACACTCGGAAAGATGGCTTAACAAATGTTGAGAACTAGTGGAGAGCAGGAAGCTCAAGGAAATTAGTGAACTAGTCTATAACATATTCATTGTTTACTAGAAACAGATTTCAGCATCATATGTTCTTCAGATTCAAGCAAATAAAACGAAAACGAAGCACAACACGAGTTGATGAATAATAAAGACAAGGAGATCAGACATACCTCGTCCTCGTCATCATCATCATCTCCACCATCTTCTTTGCTCTTCTTCAGGCGAGTTGTGCCGCCTTCCTTTGTGATTGGAAGCTTCATTTCTCCAAAAGGAGTGTCCACATGAACATTCCCTTTCAAGGTGTACCCTGTGCCTTTACCCCGGATCATGTCCCAAAGAGCAGATCCAAAATCCTTGGGCCTGAAGGTGATCGGAATGTCAACGTAGCTCACACCCTTCTTTTCAATGGTAGCACCTTTGGAGAGCTCAGCACATCCAATGCTCACCTCAGCTAGCCAAATCTCACAGTTGAGTGAATTCAGACCCAAATCAAAGTCGTTCATGTTCTCTATCCTCACATGAAGCACTGCAACAGTTTCCTCGAACGAAAATCTCTGGAATCGTACCTTCTCCATGTCGACATCAGGCTTGTAAGGCACAGGAATCTCCCCAGTTTTCTCCATTGGTAGCGTGATCCGCCCAATGACGGGCACATCTACAATGAGGTCAACCTTGATTCTGTAAGGGATAATACTCCCGGGCTGAATATCTGCGTACGTGCTCTTTATGTCATCGTAAATCAAAGTTAACGGTATCTTAACAGTCTCCTCGCCATGTGCTTTAATAGTACCAGCATCAGGGATCAGCCCCGAGACCAACTTCCTCCCATCGCTCTCGATCAAGTAGTTGATATCGATCAAAGGCATCGGAACAGGGTTAGGGTTCTTGATGAGCACATCAACAACTATATCCGCCTTCTCGAGATTGATACACGGCAGGTGAATCTCAGTCACATCAGCAGTTGGCTTCCCGAATCCAATTGTTTCCTCAATCTTCTCCCCAACATCCTGGATGAAGTCCTTCACCTTGTCAAAAAACCCACCCTCTTCCTTCTCATCCTTCTGATCTTTCTCCTCAGTGGCTCGATCAACTATCTTAGGGTTATCAGAAGACGACATTCCTTCCTAATTCCAAAAAAAAAAAAAAATCATTCAAAATCACAAAAACAAATCCAATCCCGATCTATTTCCCTATCTTCATACATCAAACTCAATCACAAGGAATGTAGCTTCAAATCGCATCGACTGATGCATCACAAACACATTTGTACTGCGTAGATCAAGTAAAAGCGGAAAACGATCCAGAGGCTCTGAGTTATGATGATAACAAGATCAAATAGGTACGTAATTCGAATCAGCGCAGAAAGGAGATCAAATCCAAATGAGAAACACAGACTGAGAATGATGAAATCCTTACCTGGGAATAGTGATCAGGCTAAGAGACCGAAATTGGATCGAGTGAAGTTGCAGGTGAAATCTGGAGATGGTACGAAATAAAAGACGGGGAAATTAAATAGTTGAAAAATCTGGGTGGATCGACGAGTAATTATCATAAATAGTCATTGACATTTAATATATTTACAAAATAGTTCAACATCTTCAAAAATAAATACAGTTAAGACTTCATGTTTGTACTTGTTACGAAAAATTGTCTTACCATCCAACTCCGTTAAGTTATCCATAACCCGTTGTCTTAATTGACCAACGCCCTTTGTTGGTTCAAAGTTAGCGTGTAGGTTCAAAGTTAGCGTGTAATTGAGCACAGTAACCCAACTTCTGGTTCATCCCGCATCGCCATTTCTGCTTACCAAAAATTGCTACGAAGTAGCCACCCTGTCCTACACTCCTACCTAGCATAACACCCATGATTCCCCTAATCATTGGCTTTACTAGATAGAACTCGGTCTGAGCTCCAACTATCTGAGGGAAACTCCAGAGGAAACCAACAATTAGACGGTTCGATTAGTCTTTCGCCCGTTAACATTCATCGATTAAATAACGAGAAACAGCAAGATATTACTCATCAATCACTTAATATATATTGACCGGTTAATTAACGAGAAATAGCAAGAAATTTCACCACCCCAATGTGGACGACCCATGCTATGAAAGAGTAGTGGACATGTTCTAGGTTTCGGCACCACGTAAAAATCATCCATATGATTAAACCGTCACTATATTGACGTCGTACTATACCATTTTCGTAAGTGATTTACCGATCAAACCGTCTATACCGGTACCTTGAAAACATTGACAAATTGTAATGCTTAAAAAGAACTATTATTCTAGACATTATGCAACAAATAACAGAGCTAGCAGTAGGCTTTTGTTACAGAAAGGCACATCAGCAAAAGATTATGAAACCCTAATCCCAACAAAAGCAGTAATTACTAATTAGTCACTCAAATATTAAGCTTAAGCTGATGCTGATGCTAACAAGAACAAAGCTAGAACTCCCTCAAGTGGGAACTACAACAACTCCAGAATCAGGAGACATCTGCAAAACTAGCATCCAAAGGACCAACATCAGCAGCATCAGCTGGATCGAGAAACACGTCGCCGTTTTACATATCCCCTTACGAATACTCGACCCTTCTTCTTCCGCATCGAAAGCCTTCACCACGTCCTCAGCACCCTTCTTCAGTGCCTTGGCCTTGCTCTCTACTGCCCTAACTTTCTGCCGCATTTGCTCCTGCTCACCGATCAGAGCTTCAATCTCTGCACGAAGTGGTTGTGGGTTGGTTTCGTTAGCTTTCGACTCCTGCAATGTCTTCCTTAATGCTAGATACTGAACCTCGGCGTCGATCTTCTGCTTGAAGAGGGACTCGAGCTCAAGCTCCATCTCTTCTGATCGGATTTTGAAGTCTGCCTCTAGCTCTCTGCTGTCTGACTTGTCACGCTGCAGTTTATCTTCTAGCTCGGCAACTTTGGCCTCCTTTGAGCACACCATTGTCAGCATTTCCTTCAGTCTGGTTTCTAGATGTTTCGAATCTTGAGATGGTGTCGAGGATTGCTCGGCTTTTCCTGATGCAACTCCCGTGTCTGTGGAAGGAGGAAAGCTGATGTTTCCGATCTCTACAAACTTCTTAATCTCTGCAAGAGAATGACGACCATTTAACTAATTGATGTGACTAAAACAGTGGATAAAGAAGAAAGCTCATTACTTTGTGAAAAGAAAGACTCACCATTTTGAAGGGCTTCCTGCACAGACTGAAGCATAATCAGAGATTCAACAAAAGGATCCTTCTCCGATGAAGAATGGCTACTCCTACTCTCGTTCTTCTCTTCCTTATTCTGCGATGATGCATCAACAGCTGAATCATTTCCATCTTCTTCAACAGTCTCATGATCATACCTTGTCTGAAGTTCCTCACTATTCTCACGATCATCATTCATGGACATTTCACTCCGCTTCCCATTGCTGGTAGCTGAATAAAGTCCCTGACTGAACACAAAATTCGAGCTTCTTGAATCAGATTCCAGACTGGAATGAGAGTTTTGTTTCTCAATCTTGGCCTTCTCTCCTCTAGCCTTCTTACTACTCTCCACTTGTTGACCGCGTTGAACCGAGTTTACAGCAACCTTTGCAGGCAAAGATTTGACTCTGTGTTTATCCATTCCATATCCACTTGCTCTTGGAGCACTCGCTGCTGTCGACGACTTACTACTACTCCGATCCTCACTAACACTATTCTCAGACTCAGAACCAAAAGCATAACCAACCGCAAACCTAGAATTCGAACTAGACCCAGGAATGCCGTTCTCATAATCAAAACCTGGACTTGACAACACGCTAGCAGATCCAACAAATTCCTCACTAGCTCGCCTGTTCTCCACCGATCCTCGATTCACCGGCTTGACCGATGCTCCAGCTCCTGATAAACCCCGCTTCATAGCCTTACTAGTATCTGCAATACCACCACTATCCTTAACCACATCCCTCCTAATCCGTCTCCATTTCTTCAGACCGTACCCTTTGATTGCAGGAGAAGACGACCCCGCAGAAGGAGATTTTGACAGTGCAGGAGACGAATTCGATGATCCCCCAACTTGCTTGCTCCCCAACGGTCCGCCAAAATTTCCACCAGTTTCAGAGCCAGGAATCGCATACAAACACGATCCATTAGCCTCGATCTCTCCATTGGTTACAACCCTGGGAGACGAGCTGGCGACACTGGTGCTCAAATCACCATCCATCACAAATTCAAGAGCAGTAGCAGATTTATCCAGCAAATCCATGACTACTCACTCATCACCTCCCTAGACCGAGATCAAGAGCAATAATAACTACCATTTACGAAGCAGAATTCTCCGAATCAATAATAAATCACTCATCAAACCCGATCAAATTCTACAAATTCACCAATCCGGCGTGCGAAAGCGAATTCGTACCTTGAGCTTTGACAACAAAACGATGCATCTGGAATCGGAGACTGCAACCAATGAAGAAGACGACGATTGAGATGATCGGTGTGAACGAAGGGAAACCCTAGAGGAATTCGGGGAGTTTGGATTGAGGAGTCTCCATCTCTAGATTTTTGGGGAGGAAGGCTAAAGGAAGGATATTATGAATTTATGATGACGGTTATTATTAATTATTAATTGTTTAATAATGGTGGAGAAGAACGTGGAGACAGGTGGACGGGTCCACGTGGGCCCACAACGCAGGCCCAGCAGCAAGCAAGTGGAAGCTGCTGGCTGGGTGGAACATGACTCGTAACCGAACTGATTTGTAACTCGATCAATATGTGTGATTCGGTTTGACTCGTGATTTAAGAAAAATGACGTGGCTCCTGCTGACGATTTATTGCTGACGTGGAAGTCCACGTCGTTTTGTCGACTATCAAACTCTCTTTCGTCAAGCTCCCTTCTGTACACGCCAATGGAGAAGAAGAATCAGCAGAACGTCGACGGTGAAGCTGCCGCCGTCAACGGTGGTACAACTGCTCCCAATTTCAAACCGGAGGTCAACAACATGCGACGACTCCTCACCGCTGACTCTTCCGGTAATCCTCAATACCCAATTTTAAGTTCTTTGAAAGGAGATTTCTAGTGAATAATGGATCGGGAATCAGATTAAGTTTGGCATTTGATTCATGGTCAGTCTGGATTTCAAACGTGCAAAGATTATTCTAATTTCCGATTGGTTTGATTCATGAGCAATTCTGTATATTACAAAGAACATTCAGATTGCAGGGTTTCTATAGAATTAGGATGTTCATGTGTATATGCAGCCTGTGGTAATGAACTTGCTGAGATTACTTGATAATGGCGTATCTCTCAAAAATGCAGTATTTTGCCTAGGTTTGTAACACTAGTGGTTCATTTTTCTATGGTTTTGACTTCCTAGGTGGCTGGGAGAAATGCTGGGAGCAAGGTCTGATTCCGTGGGACTTGGGACGAACAACTCCAGTTATCTTGCATCTTCATCAAGCAGGAACCCTACCTAAGGGCAGAGCTCTGGTTCCTGGATGTGGAACTGTAGGTTTCTTCTGTGTTACATTAGCTATGATAGACTTATAGATTCACTAATGAAATCTCACTATACCAAATATCTTAACCTTTGCTTTTCTACAGTTCTTCATCTGTTTCTTTTATTCTCCTTGCATCTGTAAATAGCATTGGTTACTTCTTTGAGCTGAATCGACAAGTTACAGTCTTTGTGAAGCCAGTTTAAGTGCAGAGAACTATCTATCTAAGTAATGTTAGAATGATTCGTATTTTGTTCACAAAAGGTAGTACTTCAGAACTATCTTCTAGTACTTAAGAACTCTTGCTTTTCTACAATCATTAATAGGAAGTCCTGTTTCTGTTCATTGCTGCAGTTTCTGACTTGAATTCAGTATGAGAAACTGGTCATGAAAAGGAATTTGAATTTTGGCAGGGATATGATGTTGTGGCCATGGCATGCCCTGAACGTTATGTGGTCGGATTGGAAATCTCCGACAAGGCAATCGAGAAAGCAAACCAGGTATGCGGAATCCGGACTCCATTCTTATTCAACAGTTGACAAATGAACTGTGAATGCAGTTTCCATAGTGTCTGTCATGATTGTTTCCCCCCATTGTTTCTCATTTTAGTTCTCCATGGTTCAAGACAGTTGTTTTCATCCCTACCAAATTCAAACCACTTCACTTTCGTCAAGGCAGACTTCTTCAACTGGAACCCATCTGAGAAATTCGATTTGATTTTCGATTATACGTAAGTCATTCTAGCACTCATCAAGAAGTTCTAATTGGAAGCCTTTGTGATCTTCTTTGTTTTTCATTTAGCCCTCCTGCTGCAACTCATGGACTTGGCAGGAATTCCTTTCTAAATGTCTGTAATGATCAAACTCCTGTAGGTTCTTTTGTGCAATCGAGCCGAAGATGAGACCCGAATGGGCACAAAGAATTAGTGATTTGCTCAAGCCGGACGGGGAGCTCATCACTCTTATTTTCCCGGTAACTACGCTTAATGGCTTAAGAACCATCCAATGCTGCATTTCATGTCACTCTCTGTAGTTTCACATCCATTTGTGCTGAAAATTCGAAGCAATGCTGCCAGATAAGCGATCACGTTGGCGGACCTCCATATAAAGTCTCGGTCTCCGAGTAAGTCTCCCTTCCATTTGCTCCTGATCTCGTAGTTCATGAACCGTGTTATTGCTCACTTATCGTACGGATTCTGTAGCTACGAAGAGTTGCTGCATCCTATGGGCTTCAAGGCAGTGTTGATTGCTGACAATGAACTGGCTGTTGGACCCCGGAAGGTAACACTCCAATTTTCCAAGTTGTCTGATGAAACAGTCTTCAATGGGAGCTATGAGGATTCGAAAAGTCTAGACCTTTTCTCGATCAGGCTCTGATACAATGTCATAATGAATCGGTGCATTACTCCCCGTAACTCGCATTGTCGGGAGAATTCAAACATTAGTTTGTGTTAACTGGTATTGTTTCTATGTTAAACAGGGAAGAGAGAAGCTTGGAAGATGGAAGAGATTTGGAACACCATCATGGAGACTTTAGACGAGGGAATCGATCCAACGGTTCATATTGCGTTTGAAATTACCAACACATTTGTCGTTTGGGTCCTTCCGTTCCAACTTTCATCTTCGTGACGTTGATTGATTCGCATTCAGTACACCACATTAGCTCTAATAGTCATGTATTAGCTTACTAATAAGTAGGGGTGGCAGTCCCAACCTGAAACCCGAAAACCTACCCGTAATCGACCCGGTCAACGCGGTTTTATAACGGATTGACCAAATAACGGGTCGGAGTCGGGCGGTTAAAATAAACCGGCCAAATATTAGGGCGGTTATTGGTCCGCCAGATAACCGGGCCGACCCGGCCGAATACCACCCTATATGGATGACTTGACGAGAGTTGGGATCATCACATCGTTATGTTTTAAATTTATTTTCTTCAAACTCTTAGTATTCACAATTTCGGATGTTAGTTAGTTATTATTAAACAGAAGTATTTGTGTTATTATTTTGGGATTTCAGATTTTTAGTTTTCGGAATTAATTTGGTTAGTTGTTTAGTATTTCAGAATTAATTTTTATTAATTGTGTCACTTAATAAGTTAGTACGAAGTACGAACTAAATTATGAAATTAACATATCCCAAATTAAGTGCTACAATTGAAATAACAAATTATTTGGGCTACTAAAACCCATAATTATGCAGCCCAATTGGGTTTGGAAGCAATTGGGCTACATTTGGATTCGAATTTGGGCGGCAAATGTTGGGCTTCACGCTCGGCCGGGTATAACCGTTGGTGCCCGCCCGCCCGTCGGCCACGGTCACGGTAAGGAAAACAGAACCGACTGGTCCGGGTCGGGCGGTTAAAAAAAACCGGCCAAATATTAGGGCGGTTATTGGTCCGCCAGATAACCGGGCCGACCCGGCCGAATGCCACCCCTACTAATAAGCCTGTTTTAATTAGTAATATAAGTATATGGCATAATTAAATTCGTGACGTTGATTGATTCGCATTCAGTACACCACATTAGCTCCAATAGTCATGTATTAGCTTATTAAGCGTGTTTAAATTTGTAATATAAATATATATAATTAGATAGGATGAAATCGACAAACCTTTGTATTTTATCATACTTTTCGTGATACCTTCATAACTAACTCTTCATCTTCTACTTTAATATCCCTTTTTGTCCGCACATGGACGTGTAAAGATTTAACATTAAGAAGCTGAAAGTTAAAACGAAAGAACCAAAACAGTAAAGTAGTCAAAATAGGAGGAGTAAAAAAAGTTAAGCATAGGAGACTGTTTGTTTTGTTAAGTTGGCAGAGTAAAGGGAGCGAAAGTGCAATTTTCCAATTTGAAGTGAACAATGTATGGTTTTTCTGCCTAAAAAAATCAATTGACATTCATAGTACACAGTAGTAGGCCAAACGCCATTATTAGTGCAAACAATAACAGGAAAGCTTTCTGCAGTAAAACAAACACAAATAGACAAGTCCCAAGCTGAAGCTGAGAGATAGTAAAACTAAAGCTCGAAGCTTGATCGATCGATCGATCTCCATATCTCATCATCACAAGTCGAAAGCCGAGAAGATATCGCCATTGACGTAATCGTTATCTACTAAGCTCACCAGATAGTAGCTGCTCTCCACCTGCAATTAAAGCAGAGTTCGAAGCGAAAGACAGGAGGTTAGCAGAGCTTTTTTTTGGCACAGATAGCTCCGAAGGAGACAAGCAGAAGTCTTTAGATGAGTTACCTCTTTAAGCAATTTACGGGAAGGGTCGTATTCCGGGTACAAGGAAGCCCATCCTCTCGACCAGATCTCGAATGCTTCATCCTTCCACACCGAGAAGCTGGCGGGGTCTACAACTGTTGGTTGGAGGATCTCCTTTGCTGGGAATACACCCCATGTGACGGCGTTCACGCCGCCTTCGCTGATGTTCGAGATCCAGCTCCCGGATTTGTTCACCGCGATGTAACTGAGTTGAGGGAAGGACTTGCATTTTGCAACCAGTGTATCGAGTTTCTCCTTTGAGCAGAAGAACTCCAGGTATGCCTTTTGGTACACGTACCCTCCGGGCCTCCCCAGCCTGCAAAAACGGAGGGAACACATAAATTAGTATCGGATTCGAGATTCGGGACGAGGAAGGGAGACATTTATCGTTAATTACCAACGATCGGGGAGTCAGACTTCTCTCCGTTGACCGCTGGTTGACTGTTGATGGTTAAGAATCCCTTGGAATTGATCTTGCCAAGTTTTGCATCGATGATCTTTGTCTCTGGCTGAAGGCCATCTAGTTCTGACCATGGGCTGCTCTTCGAGGTCCCGAGGCAGTAATTCTTGAACCTCTGATATATGCATATTTCGAATTAGCAATGTTCTGAGCAAAATCTGAGTTTACAGTGGATAAAAACCTTACCTCATAGATATCTTCGATGCTCTTTAGCTGGATCGCCCATTCTTCTTGAAGCTTCTTGTCACGAGATCGTGGTCGCATGAACTACAATGAAGATGGATATGTATTAGCATACGATACAGAAAATAAACCGTGGACTATGTTATAGGTGACAACTTCCGAGGCGATTAATGTTCAAAGAAACAACAAATTCAAACAGCAACTTGGACGCCATGTTCAGGCTTGCTGTAAGCAGCTATCTCTAGTATCTATTCTTTACAAGTGAGAGGCGTACTCTGATCGAGTTTCAACTTGCCAGAAGCGAGACTTAAACGAAATATGTAATCCGAAATAAAAATAGCTAAAACATCAGCATAATTATGTACCTGGTGATCACTCAAAGCACCATATGATGGATTACCAGAATCACCCCATCTGCCACGAGGGTATTGTTCCCATCCAACTGTCCTCGACAAATAGCTCTTGGGACGGTTAGCCCTGTAATACTTAGATAATCAGTACAATTGTATTCAAAAATGAAAACAAAAGCTTGCTTCTTGAATGCAAACTAGTAAAAAAAAGTGTGGTGAACACAAATTGCATACCAAAATATTGGGCGAACGTCTTCTTTCACACGGAATACATTTGCTGGACGCCGCCAAGGCAGAGACCTTGAGATCTTGGACTCTTCAATCGCTCCAAGGCTCTGTGACGGGTTAGTTCATGATAAAGTGAGACATGGCGCATGAAATATTGTGCATAGCGAATTGAGGGGTGTGGGTGGTGTTGTACCATTAGTATGCCCAGTGCTGATTTCTCCATGTTTAGCGTGTAAAGGTGCACGGTATTAATCCCATGAGCTATGATCTTCTTGCACATTTCTGCACCAAGATGAATCCCATATGCTCTGACAGCTTCATCGTTGTCTTTGATTGGTTCCAATGCAGCAGTGATCTCAGCTGGTATCTTCGAATTGAAAAAAGGAGTACAAGAGATCAGACCACAAAGCACTAAGACATACTTGCCTCACTCAAATTAGCTATTATCTTGAATATAAGAAGAAAAAGATGCATGTCAGACAAGCAGACCTTAACAACTGTCAAAAAGACTCTTCATTTAATGGGTTCGCAGCCATTTTCCAGAATTAGAAAAGGAGAACAGATATACCATTTAATAGATCCCATCGAGAAGAACAACATACCTTAGTTTTGCAAAAGCCAGTCATTCTAATGAATCCCTTGTAGTTGTTAATAGGCATAATACCAGGCACAATTGGGCAAGTGATTCCAATTTGCCGGCAGTCATTGACGAATTTAAGGAAAATATCAGTATCATAGAACAGCTGAGTGACAATCAGATCAGCTCCAGCATCAATCTGTGGAATAAGCACACAAGTCAGCCCCCCAAAAAGAGTTAGCACTTGTGCTTGCAAGTGAAGTTTGCAGAGTAGCTAACCTTCTGCTTCAAATAAGCAAGATCCTTCTGGTAAGCTTCTGGCGTGGCTAAGCCATCACTTCCAATCACTTCAGGATGAGCCTCTGAACAAATTAGCACCAGAAATTCAAAATATCAGTAAAGCACTCTTCATACCATCCACGTGAACAAAAATAGCTACAGAATTTGACGAACCTGGATAGCCAGCAACAGTAATGCCGAAGTAGTCACCATACTTGGATCTCATATGCTTCACCTGCATATATCAGCAAGTAAAACGGATCGATCTCATGATCCATTTGAAATACAAACACCATTCTCATATTCCGTAGCTCAATTGAAAGGAAGCAGAGAGAATTACCAAATCGAGAGCACAAGCAAATCCGCCTTGGATCTGAACAAACTTATCCTGACCGTGAGGAGGATCACCACGGAGAGCAAGAACATTCTGAATGCCGTTCGATTTGATCGTCTCGAGCGCGTGGTCGATCTTCTCCACAGGCATATTAGTACATGTAAGATGCATCATAGTCTCGACGCAGACGGAGTTCTGCATCCTGTTAGCGATCTCGAGAGTGAGATCGGCGGTGGTACCTCCAGCTCCCCAGGTGATGTCGCAGAAGGTAGGGTTGTAAGCCACCATCCGGTCCATCCTCTCGAAGAGGTTCTCGACGCCGTCGTCTGTCTTGGGGGGAAGAACTCGAAGGAGAAGACGACGTTCTTGCCGGAGATCTCACCGCCATTGGCTGACGGTGAGTCGCCGACAGCTGACCTGATCTTGTCAATCACCTTCATTGCGTTTCTCTCTGTTCCGGCTGTCGGCGCTGCTCGGAAAGCAAATCGGAGAAATGAGGAGTGGGATTGGTGAAGGGTATGGAGTGCAAATAGTTGGGAATTGAGGGGTTGTTTTATAAAGGAGGGAGGAGAGTTAAGTGAGTTGGTAGACGCCTTTGTCAATAATAGTCCAACAACCGCGCGCAAGAAAAATGCAAAATTAATTAATTTTCTTTTAGGAATATGCAAAATTAATTTCATTTTCTTTAATCCGGGAAAATAACACTTCAACTTAACAAATAGCCCCTTATATTATAAATCGTTCTTTTTATCCCTTACTTTGGCCATTTTTCCTTTTGTCCTTCCGTTTCAACTTTCATCTTCATAACGTTAACTGGTGCGCATTCAGTACAATATAACATTTATTAGCTTTCAAAGCATTTTTTAATTGAGAATATAAGTATATATAATTAGATAAGATGAAATCGACGAATAAAATTTGTGATTTTAAAACTCTTCGTATTTCACCATACTCTTCGCCCCAATTTACATTTTTAACCAAATCTTCGTCTCCTACCTCCGATATCTCTCTCCGTTGGTGTACGAATGTATCCAGATTTAAAATTAAGAAGTCGATAGTTAGAACAAAAGGACCCAAAAGACAAAGTTACCAAAATAAGAGGAGTAAACAAGCAATTTATAGTATTTGGGGTAATATCCCAAATAAGTATTGTCAATTTTATAATACCAATTTAATTTAATTAATTAAGTCGTGCCAACTCTCACACCAGTACCCATAGAAAGTTGGGCTGGGTTGGTGAGCGGGCCCCACACACCTACCCACAAATTCTCACCAATTTATTTTATGGGCCAATTCATAAATAAAATAAATAAATAAAAATATTAGCAGTCACCCAAGTTTTGGGTTGTAACAACATGGTCACCTAACTTTATTTTGTAACAGACCACTCAAAAATATCAACTATCCGGACCCAAATCCAACGATTGCCAGAAAAGAATCGTAAAAATCGTACTTTGATCGAAGAACCCTAATTTAGGCCTTCAGCACATCTTCAATAACATGGCCAAATTCAAATTAGATCCATCAGAGTAGTAGTACCTTTTGTAATGTATATAGATAATAAATACACAAATTCTAAGCAAAGCAAATGTACAGAGCTTACAGGTAAGCTTTTGACTGAGAGTGTTGAGCTCTCTAGGGTCTAGAGCAACTGCCATTCGTCTTCATGGCCTTCCTCGGCACCTTCCTCTTCCCGGTAGGCGTGGCTGCTGCCGACGACGAATGTACTTTTATGGGACTGTGCGACTGTAAATAACGGTGCACCGTTGGATTCTTCGGCTAGCTTGGAAGCCAATGAACAGAACTCGTCAAAGTCATCTGTACAAACGTTATATATCGATGTGACATGTGAGTGGCACGAATCTTAAAGAGTTAAGACCAAAACAAGCACGCACGGAGGGACAAACCTTTGTCTCGGCAGTAGAACCCGATTGCGAGGGAGGGATCGATTGATTCCAGTGGGATATGTCGTATGACACTGGTAAAGAGAAGAGTATAATTATTCGTTAAGTTAATCTACAGTCGAAATTATGAATTTGATCATGGGGATAAGGCTCTATACTTGGAATGGTATGAAGATGTATCAGCCTGCAGATCATCTCTGGTGATGCTGACTACCTGAAGAACAAGAACAAATATATGGTTAATGATGACCTAGAAATCTTTCAATCAATCATCTGACTTAAACCCAAAAGGTTCAAGCAAAAGTGATAAGGATTCATCGCGACAAGAAGGAGAATGAATATATAGTATAATGATGGACTTCTAAAGCTTGACGGTTCAAGATAGATAACAGTTTATTGCAGTATTACTCATCAATTAAATTACTTAATCGTACTCTGTGAGCAACATGTATATACACAACAATTCTCAATCGGATGATGATAGCAAATTAGAAACTAAAGGAACTTGATTCTCGGTAATGGTTTTACCAGCTGGACGTCGTGTGGATCGAGATAAAAAGCATAGTCATCTTGCACACCAACCATGTATGTTGAAGCACCAGGTTTTCCACCTAAAATGCCAAGGCTTTGGGGAAAGGTGAATGTTGCCTGAAGAGATGGAATATACCTGACATAAATCAAAGCTTACAACTGGTTAACATCTTTAGATCCCCATATTTGCAAGTACTAACATTCATAAGAGAGTGTTCGCAAGCAGTTGATCTGAGTACTAATATAGAAGTTGCAACCATAATTCAAGTCTACAGGTGCTTAAACATGTTCTGATTCCAGGGGAATTTGATTTGCTACCTAGTAACCAAAAGAAATTTGAATTGATACATACATGGACAACAACTGCTTGCGTATATTTCCTGCATCTATAAATTTCATGTGCTGAATTGGGATTATTTTGTGTCTTGCGACAAGTAACATGGTTAAGCAAATCAAATCAAAATTTCAAAATTGTTAAAGAATAGATTGTTTTTACACCCAGAAATAATTAGCATAGGCATGATTAAGCAAAACAAAATTGTTAACTAAGATGTTTGTAATATGGCATATAGGCTTGTTAGAATACAAACCTGGGGTTTACTTTGTCAAGTCCAAGGACCAGAGGAACCAATAGAAGAATAGGAGTCCAGTCTCTACGTCCATCAGAAAATGCTAAACAACTTTTATGGGCATCTTCAATGCAGACAACTGGTGCTCCACCACGTTCCCCATTTTCATCTCCAGAAACGACATAAAGAGCCATTGGAAATGGCCGGTACTCAGGGATGGTTTCCTCTTTCTTTGAGTGAACCAGAGCTTCCCAGGACCGGCACATCGCATATGGCCCTACCCACGATCCAGCTGCAAGGCCATAACTCTTTCCAGCTAGAAGTAGATTGTGGATAGAGAATGCTGATGCCTCGGAATCACCAAAAAGGTGCAAGATATTGATATAATCTTGTTCTACTGGCTGAAAAAGTGAAAATAAGTTACTAGCAAGCTTAACCGGGTTGACACATGAATCCTGACTTACTTATCAGCAACATACAATAGAATTTTTTTAAAATGAAGGGGAGCAGAAAATAGGTTAACCTTGGCCAAAGGTCTTCTCCAAGATCTACCGAACTGATGACAAAGCAATGCCTGAGATTAAAAACAATAAAACGATATTAACTAGGGAGAGAGTTTTTAAGGATACAGCAAGATGGTATCAGAACTATCCTGATAAATTACGAAGAAATCAAATGGGATAGTAATTTACTTGAGCAATCAACATCTGGCTGCTTCGAACCATGCAGCCCCAGCCTACATCACTCGTAAACTTTGAATCTCCAATAGCAACAAAACCTGAAAGCATAGTTAAGAATAGTTTCCTTGATCAATTCAACAAATTCCATTTAGTTGTCCACATACATGCTGAATTAGGCAATCAATCTACTACAAACCTTTCCTGTATGTAATTAGGACTCTAGATGAAAAATCCTCAGTAAATTCAGCTAAAGTATTGATTGTAGCTGCATCTGCAGGACAACCATCAGTTGCAATCTTATAGCACGTCCCCAGCAGCCATATGTCACTTGTTGAGGTAGGTAACCCAACATTGGTTGGTCCAAGCACTCGCTCGTGAAGTCGCCTCATTGAACTGCCTCCCACAACTTTCTTTACAACTGACGTCCAACCATTACTTTTGATATGAACCCCGTTCTTTTCACGAGTTGATGAACCACGATATGACTCAAGGACTGAGAAAGCAGATGAAAAGACGCTAGACCACAAGGATTCCCTTGAGAACTGGCTGTCACTGGGTCTCGGTTCTAAACAATCAGAGGTTAAAGTACTTGTTGATGGCTCAGTAGGTGTTTCTAAACAGATTTTTGAAGTAGCAGCCTTCTCGTGTAATTCCTTCATTACCTAGTCATAGCACAGCTTAAAAAAATATTGAACTGGCTCATTGGTGGAAACCACGTTCAACTTTCATCTGTCAAATGTTCAATAATTAGTCTCTGAAGTAAAACAACACAAGATATACATAGGGTTACAGACAAATCTATGACTTAAAAACCACCAGTTATTGAAGGGAAACCCAAAACAAGGATCAATGTGTGTACACAGTGTATACACACATGGTGTATAAGGCAGCAGATCAACAAGTTTGACTTATAATGAAGTGTGTGGTTATTTGTGGATGACGAGACAAACTCCCTTCTGAACTGATTTCGAGTATGCACGGAGGTTAGACAGCTATTTGAAAGTGCAACATAAAAGCTCAATGAATAGGTGCAAAATTTGAAGTGTCCCTATATCTATATATTATTTCAGTAAGGACTCCATTTTTATCAGCAAAACGGTTAGATAGAGTGATAACCAATGAAGAAAACAGCGTTCAGGAAAGGGTAGAAATAGAGTTGCAAGAGTCGCCTTCTCACTAAACCCATAAAGACCCTCATGCAAGTAACTCATTTCAGTTGAAAATAGCTGATATGATTCAGGAAGACGTGACGTTATCCGTTCCTGTGCAGCTGTTTTACTAGAGATAGATAGGCCTCTGACTCCATATATCGAAGAACACCAAAAATGCTATAGAGTTTCACTATCTTCCTAATCATCGCTAATCACTTCAATTTCCATAGATTCAGATACAAACCTACAAGTTACTAACCTAGCCTCTAACCAAAGAGCTTCGCCGATCAAGTACCGGCCTAATCCCAGCTGCACTAACATCCTTACCTTAGGCAGTCTAAGCCGGTTCATGAGAATGTCGAGAATTTTTAAAAACCACCGAGGACTCCAATAACTCTAACCAATTATGACGCAAACTTACTCAATAGACAACAACAAGAGAGCGACCACCATCAACATAAACAAAAGGATGACAAAGCGATGAGGAAGAATAATGAGCTCCAATTAGAAGAACAGTGTCGAATCCAATCAAACTCCAGAGCTACATCAAAACATCGAGGTGCTTCGCTATTGTCTATGAAGTAATTCAAACAAACCCTAATTCGTTGAAACAAGCTGAACAAAATTGCGAAGCAAGAGAGAGGAGCTGAAGATCAAGTACCAGCAGGATGACGGGAAAGCAGAGATTGAACGAAGCTTGCTCCACGGAAGAAGCAATATAAGAGTAATTCGCTACGGAAAGCGTTTTTCTGTAAAAAAATTTTGGGAGAACTGTACGAGAGAGAGAGAGAGATGCCGTAAGCTGATGGATGATGGCGTGGTGGAGAGGGAGACGGTTTTATTTAAAAAAAAAATTTGGAAAATAGCAATTTGGCGCCTCCTATTTTGCCAACTTAACAAATATACCCCTATACTACAAATTGCTCTTTTTACCCTTCCTACTTTGACTACTTTACCATTTTGGTCCTTCCGTTTCAACTTTCATCTTCTTAACATTAAACTTGGACACGTCCATACACCGACAAAAGAGATATTGGAGGTAGTTAGGTAGGAGATGAACAGTTAGTTAGGAAGGTAAATTGTATATTGTTCCACCTCTAACGACAACTTTAATTGGATTCTTATACATCATATGTCGCTGTCATGGTTGAAGATGACTATTCTCGTGATTGCATTTGATCTAAAACGTCCATGATTTCATCTCAGATAGGTTTGTTGACGAGTCACGCCGTTCATGAGTTATTTGACATCCGACTCATAAAAATAGTTAAAAACCTCACTCAAAACTCCTCTCAATAGTAAATGAGTCAAGTCCATCCATGGTTAGAATCGATAGGCTCACGAGCTGGTTCGACTCGTGTGCTTACTGAACCTAGCTCGCTATCTAGCTCATTTATGACTCAATCAAGGCTTGGTTGGTAGCTCGTGAGTAGAAACTTGTAAATGTTATATAAAAATTGGTAAAAACTTGGTAGTTAAGCTCGAGATCAACTGTCAAAGAATAATTAACAAGCCAAGCTCGAGTTCCACACGAGCGGCTCAAATCCGATATCGAGTGAGCCAAACTTGAGCTTAGTAATATTCGGTTTGGTCCAACTCATCAACCGTTCTACAACGAACAACTCTAAAGCAATCATCAATCAACGATCTTATTTTCGTTCTTCAATATTCTTCAATCTCCATAGTTCTACACCTCTCTCTCTCTACTTATTGCATCCATAATTTACAAGTATACAAAACACAAGGACACACAAGTTTGCGAGTAAGTTAAGACCTTTCCTCGCCTCTATTATTTCTAACTCTTTACACACACTATTAACATAAATCATCACTACCTTATACACGCCTCTCGATCACCGGCGACTGATGGATTGCGTGCCGGCCGTGATCGGACATTACCAGGCAAGGTGGAAGCGCGACTTCCGCTTGAAGTTCTTCTTCGTCACACACCAGGCGTCCGGGAAGGAGCTCAACTGCGGGAGAAAACAACGGGTCATTCATGTTAGTAAATAATATAAAATCAATTCAGAATCCTCTGTTGAGATTCAACAGTTTAATGATATGGTAGCAGAGCCTTTGACCGACAAGAGGATTATTGATATGGTTTAATGATATGGTTTCGAATCTCGGTAACACTACCATATTGTGTATAAAGAGGATTATTGAAGGCTTCGTGGCCACCAATTCGTTGCAGAAGTCTTATCGATACTATGCAAACTTCAGGCTCTTTCATGAGCCATTCGTTTGAGAAAACCCCCCTCCCAAGTTCCAACAACTCGAGTTGTTGAGATTCGACGGTTCATGACAATTCCGAATCACGAAATAGCCCAAAAGGCCGGACCGGAACTATGGTTGAATGGAAAGTAAGGCCTTACATTGCTGACAAGCTTAGCACCAAACCATGCAGTGTCTACTCCGTATGTGGGAGGGACGACTTTAAACCCCTTGCACAGCGAAGGGTGGACGAGCTGTCGAACTTCCTTATCGAGCCTTTCTGCGAGAGTATTTGACGAGAGTAACACTTTAAAACGAGGTGCGTAATCCTGCGAGATATCATAGAGTGTAGTGCTGGGGACATACCTGCAAGTCCTGGTAAGCAAGCTGTGCCTCCTGACAAAACTACTGTTTTGAACCAAGAGTCGTCACCGGTTAACTCTGCAGAATCACAATGGTCCATGCATAGTGATATCGCCTGGTGCAATCCCATTGTGCGCCTACATTGCAGTCCAATCAAAGAAACATCTTATTCAAAACTTGGAAAAATAAAATGGATATTGATCACTGAATTCTGATGAGGGTACTGTTAGCTGAGTTCCATGATCAACATCTAACTCGAGTTGTTGAGCTATGCTGAGATGTTCATAATATATACAAGCCCATCATGTTTTATGCAAGTGAAATGGTTATACTGGAGGCTGACGGGATTCGGTATTAGGACCCTCTCAGTCAAAGGCTCTTAATATCATACGAGAAAGGTTGCAGCACCCTAATAACTCGAGTTGTTGGGAGAGATTCATAATTGGTGTTCATATAACGTTCCTTAACATGATGTACTAGTCTCAACAGTTAAATAGTTTATTCTCTACTGCTATTCTCTCTAGTCTGACTATTGCAAAGATAGGAGACCTTCCGAAGAGTAATTCGCGAGGGAATCAACAGGCTAATGCTTAAGCGAAAAATAACAGATGCACATAAATGCGACTTACACTCCTGCAAGTCTTGGCTGGAACAGAATCTCCCCTGTCTTGAACCGTTCAGTTGAAAGTGTAAACTGTCCTTCTCCGGGGAGTTCCAGAGATGCACTAGTGTCTTTACGTAGCTCAGCTTGATAATCATAAGCAACATAGCACATGTTCTGGTATTTAAAGAGCCAAAGAACATGAGGTAAACTATTACAATAAAGTTGTAAAGGATTCAAATAGTAGTAATGAAGCGTGAGACTAAGTCCTTGTCAACAGAGTAAACTCAACGATTACCAACAAGCAAAAGTAGAGATGGGTGCTTTTTGCCCCTAGGTTTGAAACCTAGAATTGATCTAAATGTTTTCATTCTCATTGCGACTAGCCAACTTATCCGGGTCGAATTATACAATGACCTATGAGCACAGATTTTACAATCATTGGTATCAAAGTAAAGAATAATTTGCCAGGTTAGACAGAATACAAGAACCCTGATTTTCTAAGATCAATACAGTTTACTGGGTTAGATCTGAATTTCAATTTGACATGCATGTCCCAAGTTATCTAAAATGCCAGACTTCATTGGCCAAAGAATGACCACATAACTACATAAGACGGCTCATTTCAACTTCTAGTGTCATGGAAGTCGGAGCAATGGAACAACGAAAAAACCCCATGTGGTTTTCATGACATGGAAGTTCACCTCTTTGAGTGTGCGAATAGTGTATAGAGATTCACAGTTTATGTTGTTCTGTTGCATCTGTTCCTTCAGGAAACCTGTTACTTTTAAAGCACCAATACCAATCACTTCCACCCCTATACTGTGCATTACCTTTCCATTTAAAACTGCAAAAAGTCCGAATGAAAGGAGACGAGTGAATCCAAGCAAACATGCAGGATAGAGAATGAAATCATGCGATACAAGATAAAGAAGGAACCTCACATAGGGGAATCACAAGTAACAACTACTCCATAAGTTGCATATATGTCCAACAAGCTGATGATCAATAAGTGAGATCGCTAATTACAGCAATATTAAATACTATAAACACCCCTGATGTGCGATTCACATGCTGGATTTGACCAAGAGTGTATTTTTGAATTGATTTTGATCCGATGTTAATCTGACACAATTGTTGTTACAACCATGGCAACATATCAAATTGTATGATCCTATTTCCTTTGTGTATTATAGCTCCATAAGGCACAAAGGACAGTGACTAAAAAAACTGATCCATCAAATCTTGAAATCAATGTCAAGAAGCACAGGGATTATTTGTAGTTTACTGAGTAACAATTATAATCTCACAAATGTATTTATGCCTGGTGAAATTGAGTAAGACTGGCGATTTAAACTTACTTGGGACTACAGAAGTTGATTGGAAACCAACATTAACAACAATTCCTGAAGTTCGGTGGGCTGCATAGAGTGCTAGAACTGCCTGTGGTTATGAGCATTAATGAAAAGACTGCATTACAAACCCAAAAAACTTCCACAGAGACGGAATGCAATTGTACACTAAAGAGGAGGAAAAACAATTGTGATATGCAACAAACAAGAGAATATTGAACCAAACTTATTTACCTGATTGATTGCACATACAGATGGCACATTCATGTCAAAGAGAGCAGTGTGGATAGCTCCTTTTAGTTGCCGCCTTGATGCTCTGGCAGCTTCTGTGTCTAAAAGAAAGACACAATAACATAAATCGAACCAGTGTCGTGAATTGTGAAACTAGCTACATGAATCATGATGATGACATTAACTGCAAATTATTGATTCTGATGTGTACCTACTTCACATCAAGACAAATGGATTCGAGAAATGTTATACACATTTGCTTACTAGAAATCAGCCTACAGGAAAAACAAATAGGGAAATAGCTGCTAACCATCATAATGGCAAATTGGGAGGGACAAGACAACTGGCTGAGTAGATGCTTTGACTTGCATCCTGTAGACATGCCATGTTATAACTCATTCAGTATGGAAAGCTAAGCTGACGATGGATATAGGAGCTAGAGATTTTCACTTTAGGAGGATTCACTAAACTCAATCAGGTATCAAATTTCATTTAAAACGAAACTTTTGAGAGGAAGCATTGAGCAGTTCTAGAAGTTGCCTTTATACAGCACACTAGGAAATAATGGACCTCTCCCATGCCAAATGCAACAAACCACAAAGAAAAGAAACCATGTCCCTCACTCGTAACATGCTCTTGTGCAACTGTCTTTTTATCCTAAGCCAGCTTTTAAGTTAAAGTTTGAACTTCAAAGTAAGGTAGACAGTAAAATTCCTTTGTACAACTTTTTTCCTCCATGTCCCTTAATTTTTTTAGTTTAAGTTGGAAAACCGACAACACCTTTTCAAAAAGCAACAAAGAATCAAACTTCACATTTCTCATACTTATTAGAACTCAATTTAGCACACACATCCACTGGAAAACGTAATATCATACACTCATTCTTAACAATCATAAAATGTATCACTTAGTTATAGACTATAGTGAGCATCTTATTGGTAGGTGTAAAGTTTATTAAGATATAATATTTTGCCTCACTTCCAGGGATATGTAAACCAAAGAACAGGAAATGCAGCATCAACCTGCTATAAATAGTAGCAAAAAAGTGCCGAAGCCTCGAGTACATTGGGGACTCTATGTTGCCAAATTCCTGCACATTTGTAAACTTTAGCAGGAATCTAAAACAAACAAGGATAAGTGATGGTAAAAAAGTATTTCTGCTTGGAGTTGCAAAACATAAGCTGAAAAAAACTAGAGGTTAAAGGAAATGGAATGAATCATAAGAGCTTTCCCAACGTAAATCAATGCAGATCCACAAACCTTTAAGGCATCAACTCGTAAAGATGCTTACCAAAAATGTAGCTGTCCGTCCAGATGGACTATCAAATTTGCTCCAACCAAACTTGCAATAGCCCGACCCACCTTTTTCCACAACGTTTAAATGACACAAACCACGAGATGTTCAGAGGTTACACATGATTAAAGCATTGCTGCTGACAAAACCAAGAGCCAGCTCGAGGCATATAAAATAATCCAGTAGTTCGATTATTTCTCATGCCTCCTCACATCAAGAAATCAGTTCTTATATGCACGTGATGTTACAAAGATGCATGCTAGCACACAGACAACTACCTCTCTGTCTGATGAGATTTGAGAGAAATTAACCTGAGCTAATTCGGGACAGATACCGACACTCCAGAGTCATGAATAAGTTCTAGCCACCATCTAAGAACTGCTTCTTAGGTTCTAACAACTAACCATGGCAGTTTAACAAAAACCCTGACAGTAAAAAGATTTAAACGCTCACCATCAATTATTACTGCTCCAGGTACTTTTCTTCGTTCACCATAGATGCGCATCAGAGACAGCTCTGTAGACAAATGGCTAGGGAATGTCCTACAAAACGATAAAATTTGTGCTAATTCAATTTTTGGCAAAATTAAACTCTTATTCAGAGTTCAAACCACAATCTAGAGTTCTAGACAAATAGAACTCCTGAATTCCAAGGAAAACAACAAGTGCCACAGACCACAGTTAATGTAAGTGAAATCGAATTCGGAAATATCCAATTAAACTGCAAATGAAAAAAAATCCTAATTCTCACCGGAGAGGATATCCAGATCGGAGATTCATCTCAGCGAAGAAAACAGAGTCCCAAGTCCAAGGCTCACCACTATCCTGAAGGAAGAAAATCCAGAGCCGATTATCCGAGACAAGCGATCTCCATGATTTCGACGCCACGGAGAGCCTAGCAGCGTCCTCGGGTCCAACCAGCCTCACAATCTGTACCAGAACGTCAATCGGCAACCGATCGAAGAATCCAAGAGACAGCAACGACGACGCTGAAGAAGAAGACGCACTAGAACTCCGGCGAGTGACGGACTCGAAATTCGTAGCGGCTGCGGAAGGGCTAGGCCGGTTGGAAACCGATTCCCAGACCTTTCTGAGTAAGACGGCCATGATTATATCGTAGTGTGCCTATTCTGTCGTTCTCGTTCAACGGCGTCGACGCTTTGAGCTGGTGATTGGGAGTAGAACCGCCATTTCTGAAAGTGCGGAGTGAAACGAGAGGAAGAAGTTTAAGAAGAGAAGGTCTGGGCCATGGGGGACGTGTAACAAGCGGGAACCACAGTACTGTTTGTCTGTATGCTAATTTTTTTAATTATTAATTAGCGTGGATTAAAAAGGTTAATTTCGTAATGGTGTTCTAAATTATTGTTAATTTATGGGAAAATATCACTTTAACCCCCTTCACTTTGCTAACTTAACAGATAGCCCCTATACTATAAAATGTTCTTTTTACCTCCTCCTACTTCGACAACTTTGCAATTTGGGTCCTTCCGTTCCAACTTTCTTCTCGTAACATTAAATCTGGACACATCCACACACGGATGGAGAGATATCAAAGATAAGCTATGAAGATGTAGGCAGGGAGATAAATTGGGGACGTATCACGAATCATATAGTGAAATACAAAGGATTTTACAACCACACATTTTATTCAACGATTTCATCTTATCTAATTATATATTTTTTTTATTCTCAATTAAAATACGCTTAGTAAGCTAATGCATAGCTATTGGAGCTAACGTGGTGTATTATTGTATGCACATAAAATAATGTTACGAAGATGAAAAATTGGAACAGAAGGACCCAAACGGAAAAGTTGTCAAAATAGGAGGGGGTAAAAAAATCGTTTTATAGTAGAGGGGGCTATTTGTTAAGTTGGCAAAGTAGAGGGGGCAAAGTGCTATTTTCCATTAATTTATCTAGAATTGTATGATTATGAGATTAGGCGTTACAAAAAGCATAAGCGGTTGGTATGTGACTGGTTTTTTGTTGGTGTGTGACTGATAACTGTTGGCGGTGGCCTGATTTAGACGGCGGCCGTATGAAGTTGACGGCGTTTGTGGGCTCAGACGTCAGTGCTAACGGAGAAAAGGAAACTGATATTTTGGACTTTTAGTCCAAGATGGATAATGGCGCCCAATGCCCACATGTGCATACATACAACATATTTACGTAAGCTTTATATTTAATTGTTATTTTTAATGTAAGGTTTTCAGAACCGGACCGGGGTCGAGTTGGTGAGGTCAAGGGTTCAGAGTTTAATGAGAAAATTAGAATTGAACTAGGATTTGTCGGTGTGGAGAGTTGGCAAGCTCACGGTCGGACCAGCCGACTTGATCCGGCATTACCAACTCTGGTTGGGTCCTAGCTTAGTCGAGGAATGAACCCATTTTGGCTGGAGCAAAGACTCAAGGCTAGGAGTCAAGGTTCTTGTGTGTCCGTGTATTGTGCGCCTAAGGCTAGCTTAAAGTGATCTCGGCTCTTGGTAGTTGGGCGATTAGAATTGTGCCTAAGGAAGGTCATCAATTCATCGATAACACGTATTAATCTAACCAAGACTCAAGGCCCAAACATGGCTCGTATGTTGTGTGCCTGAGGCTAGCTTAAGGTGATCTCAGTCCTTTGTAATTGGCCGATTAGGTCACCAATCCACTGATGACATTGTGGCGATCCGGCCCGGATCTCGAGGAATTTTAAGTATGAATTTGGCTTGATACCTGAGAATGAACATTTTAGGCTACATACACCCTCTCGTAGGCACGCCGAAGGCTATACTGTACGCTCCCGGTACTTCTTTATCTCCCTCACTAAATACACTTATCCTATCTTATCACAAAACTCTTATACGCCTTGTGAGAGGTACTCGTAGTGGCTCCAAGGCGCTCACAAACGGATGATGCTATTTATCTCTCTCGTAGGAGTTTTGATAGGACTATTAACGAACCAAGCCACTAGTAATTCGCTCAACTTTTAGGCCAAACAGCCTTCAACATTGTTATTATCACATTCCTCATTTCATCCGTGTATTCTTCATTATACAATAACACATTTTGTAATGACCCCTCGACCCGACCCCCTTAAGTTCGAAACATCATCAGTCTGAAAATAAACAAAGAAGAAGAGACGATTATTCTGTCGAATCGAACTAACCAAACGAACCACAGACCACCCCGACTCTTGCCCCCCTTTGACCTCGTAACGACGACTATAAGTAGAGACATTCCCCCGTTCGTATGAAGAAGAAGAAAAACCAAGCACCGCCGAAGAAGAAGAGTCCCGTGTCACGCAGCAGTGACCGGCACTGGCTTCCCGCGCCCCATTGCGAAACCTCTGGTTCCATCGGGCATTCGGGGTCCTGGAGGTGGCGCTTGTTTTACAGTACTCGGCTCAGGCGTAGCTGCTGTACTGTTGTTAGCTGAGGATGGGTTACCAACGAGGTGGTTTCCTCGGCCGCTGTTGTGGTGAGGATGGCCACGGCCGCGTCCCTTTCCCCGTCCCCCTCTTCCACGGCCTTTTCTCTGTACCCCTTCTTTCTCGGTGTGGGTTTCCTCAGCCTGTACAGCAACACGTTTTAGAGTTATGGTCATCTCTGTTCGGGTTCACAATATTTCGAGGTAAACAGAAAGGGAGAGATACAAGTAACGAAGCGAAAGCACCGGGACTGGACAGACAACTTTGTGCAACTTTGAAGTACTAGCCTATACACTTTTCTTTGATAAAACGGCTTGGTTCGTGAACGAGAAGAAGGTCTATCGATAAGCATATGCAAGTTTAGACTTCGATTTCACTAATGGTCATGTAAAGACTATCCTGCACCTACTCACAAGCAACAATCTTCTCTTCGTTTGATATAGTTCTAAACTTCACTTTGTTCAGTTCACAAAAACTCCAGATAAACAGAACGAAACACTGAAAATAACGAAGCGAAAACACCGGGACTGGACAGACAACTTTGAAGTACTAGCCTATACACTTTTCTTTGATAAAACGGTTTGGTTCGTGAACGAGAAGAAGGTCTATCAATAAGCATATGCAAGTTCAGACTTTGATTTCACTAATGGTCATGGGAAGACTATCCTGCACCTACTTACAAGCAACAATCTTCTCTTCGTTCGATATTAGTTCTAGACTAAAATTTCGGTCAATTACTGATGCCGTAAAGTGGGATTATGAGAACAAAGTAAAATCAAGTGAAGAATGTAAACACTTACAGAAGGGTCATTGAAGTGGACATCATGCTGCTGTCTAGGAATATCATCAACAGGCTTTTCATTTGGCTGCTCAGAGGTAGAAACCTCCTCTTCCTCTGCTCCATCATTCCCCTTCTTCCCTCGTGCTCCCTTTGACTGGAGTTGAAACAGAGTTGCCCATCAATTACAGAGACCCAATTCAACTCTGACGAGATCAAACACTAACCACTAATTTTGATTTTCATGAAATAAACAACACAATGTTTACTGATGAACTTCCTAACAAAATTGAGTTATTAATCTAATCTAATACCTAAAGAATGAAACTGAGACAAAATTGAGTTCAATGAACTAGTCAGTTACTTCATCATATTTGTCTATATGCATAAATGAGTCCATTCAAAACCCAAGCTTTGACGAAACTTCGTAGACTCACTTTGCTCTTCAACTATATCCATGTACTGACTCTTATCTGGAGGTGTTAATTTGAGTAATTTGAACTGTACATTAGGTAACCCGATCCAGAGGAATAGTGAAATCAGAAACTACGTGTATCCACATCACAATAACTGGTGGTATAATAAAGAAGAAGAACAAGTACAGGGGCATACTGAACGTTTAAGCATTAGTCGGACCCTAAGACCATTCCTCCAGTTTCCTTCATCATTGAGCTCCATAACCTGCAAACAGAGTAAAGCAATTGCTTGACCTGTGGAGAAAGTCCAGTTACTAGAATAATGACAAATCACTGCGAAAAGTAACCACTTACTGCTTTCTCAGCTATCTCAACAGATTCGTACTCCACAAATGCGTGCAACTGCAGTGAGTATGAAGAGTTTCAAAAATTAGATATCAAAATAACTGACCAGAAGAACATAATCCTTATGCAAAGTAGTTAATGTCCCTTTTTAGCAACACATGATCCAAGTTTGCAAGGTACACGCAAAAGCTGATCCTTTCAGCTACAGGTAATCTGGTAATGGTTTTGAATGTGACCTTACCTTGTTAGTGAAGTGCATTCCGTCAGCTTTCGTAGATCTAGACACTGACGAAGGCCCAGAACCAGGATTTTGTGGAGGGCAGGTGCGGATAGTCTTAACACTGGTAACGAAATTAGCAGGATAGAATGATCATAGTTTAGAAGGATCCGTAGACAGCCAGAAAATGCATTAAGAAATTATCGGTGATATTTGAAGTACCTTCCAACAGATGAGAAAATCTTCATCAGGTTTTGGTGGCAATGATCCTCGGGTAAATTTTCAGCAACTATAATGCGTGACTGCAAATAACACAAGTATCAAGCTAGAATAAGGACAAGCTTATGTTGAAGCTAAAGTAAGAAGTTATTACATTCCATAACAAAGATTGATTTAGTAGAATTTATTGTTTCTGAAGCAGCATAATCATGAACAAAGCTACTGAAACCAAACCCAAATTTTTGAAAAGGAAAGAAGATAAGACTAACATTCAAAAAGAGAGTAAATAAGCTTACTTGCAATTCTTCCACATCCTGCTCAGTAAATGGTTGCTGACGTTTGACTTTTTTTCCATCCTCACTGACAATCTGCAGTGCGGAGCCAAATAATTAACCGAAATATTGCAAGAACATCTAGATACATTCTAGTAAAAACGAAGGACTTACAAGCTTCGAAGAGTTCTTCAAAATGCTGGCAAGGTGAGCATTACTGTTTACAACAGCCTTGACCTTCTTGAAAGAAGCTACAACAGTTAATGGCACTGCAATAAAGCCGAGTGGGAATCAGAAGAGAATGAAACGAAATAAAAAATTAGGAGTCCAAACAAAGAAATCAGTAACACTCAACATCCTTCACGAAATAAATCTAGTATACCATAAAAGCATGATGAGATAGGGTTGTAAGTAGCTAGTTTTCTTGGCACCAGAAGCCAACTAAGGGTCTGGTTGATACCACCGTCAAGACTGAAGGGATTAAAGCTAACATGGAAGTCAGTAAACTGGAAAATTAATTTGAAGATGAAAGCGGTAAGCTATTTGGTATTTTGGTTCAAGAGTTTTAACAGCTGAAACTGGAAAAAGAAATTGACTGGTTACTTCAATTTAAAAAAAAAAAATTGCATAACCAATTTCATATGTTGACCTTTTCATTTGAACTTCTGCCATTATTTTGAAAAACGTTTTCCATAGGCGACTCTTAGACGAAAGTTCAAACCCAGAGTGGTTAGATTTCATCTCCGAGTCACAATTAGGTTAATCCCTTGAGATTTACAAAAAAAAACTATTGCCAACGAATTAATCAATTAATTGGACCAGTAAGTGCATGGAAACGTTAAACATTTTAAGAAAAAATACAGCATAATACAGATGGCATTCTCTAAGGATCCTCCGAAAAAAACTCACGCTACATATGTCCAAACAAGAAAGCTTAAGAGATTGACACTTTGACCACGTCAAAGTATTCAACACAACTACCAGAGACTAACAAATAACAGAATTAGAGACCCCATGTAACAGAATACAGGCTTTATAGGATACAAAATTTACCATATCCATCAGGATCCTTGTTAATGAACCTCATCAGATGATCAGTAGTAGCCAAGTTCAAGTCACTGAAATAGTACTCTACCTGCAGATAGCAGTTTCACCAGGTATTAATAGCGGCGTTTTCATCCATAATACAAGGAAACAGAATCCCAGTTAACAATAACTTAATCACGTTAAAATTAACGAAGAGCAGGCGAAAAGAGAAGGTGGGAAAATAGTTGATTCAACCAAATTTTCTGTCTTTGGTTGCATAAACACCTTCCCTGACCCCTAACTCTCCTCCTACCCTAAGCTAAGGAAATCTTAACATATTTCATAATCGAGAAAACAGAGGATCCAAAGCCTCTGACGAACAAATAAATACACCTCTGACTACACTACGCTCCATCAATGATCAAATTACATCTCAGGGACAGAATCATGGTGTGAAGCGCGTCAATCCGGCTATGCCTTACTATCCCGATAGGCATAGGTGTAAAGGGTAACAGAAAAAACTAACTATTGTGGACGTAGAAGCCCAAATTCACGTTAATGCCACTATTATTAGTATGCAGGACCATAGCTTGCTGGAAAATCATATCTATGTTGGTTACACACGGGAAACAGAATAATTTAGAACTATAATTCACAGACTCACTTGATTCAAAAGCTTCTGCAAAGAGTCATCAAACCCGTTTCTATCGGTCCTATCGTTCTTGGACCGTCCATGATCTGCCGAGCCGATTTCGCTTTGCTCTCCTTCCTCCGATTGCAGCTGCACCTTCTTCGAAACAGGACCATAGTGATGATTCTGATTGGCGTGGCCTTGTACGGGGACATAGTGAGCGTTCTGAGCGAAGTGGTGGTGGTGGTGGTGATTGTTGTGATTTCGAACAGCAACATATTGCTGCTGCAGCTGGTTATGATGATGCGGACGGTGATGGTGATTCTGTACCGGGATGACGTGAGCCACCGGCACGGGACTGTGAATCTGGACGTGGTAAGGAGACGGCGGAGTAACCGCCGGAGGAGGAGGAGAATTAGCAGGCGGATACATATGCATCATAGCAGCAGCAGCAGCTGCAGCTGGAGGCGGGATCACAGACAGTCGCGCCGGGGGAGGAGCCGCAGGCGGTTGTTGCGGGCGAGCAGTAGTACTAGGGACGAACTCCGGAGCTCGAGCGTTGAGTTTGCTGAAAGATCCAGTGCGTGATAGTGAAGGATCGGCGGCAGAATCCGTT
This sequence comes from Linum lewisii, assembly GCA_034768395.1. Taxonomy (NCBI): domain Eukaryota; kingdom Viridiplantae; phylum Streptophyta; class Magnoliopsida; order Malpighiales; family Linaceae; genus Linum; species Linum lewisii. Next base: position 77,543,208 of record CM068297.1, on the reverse strand, counting down.
GGGGAATCGACCGGAGAGGTAGATGACTGATGACGCGTTTCTAGGGTTTCCGGCGCTGATTCAGCTCCTTCTTGTGCCATAATTAGGTATATTCTATCTCAAAATTTCTCGTTTTTCCGAGGAAACCGCAGATTCGGATCGATTTTCACGGCGGCGGAGAAGATCTAGGGTTATTGCAAGAGAGAGATTGCTCCGCCGGAGCCGGAGGCGGAAAATAAGGGGGACGGGGATCCCTGAGCGGAGGACTGTAGTAAAAAGACAGTGGAGAGGATTTCTCAGAGTTTTAAGGAGTGATGATTGCTGTGTATTTATACGGCTGGTTTTGCACCCTCTGATCATCGGAGATGGGATCAACGGCTGCTATTTGATCTTGTAATGCCCATCATGAGGCTCTGTCTGTAGTACTGGATCCTGAAACCCGAAACCCGTTACCCAAATGGTCTGACCGGTCCGATTAAGAAAAAAATCATTTCTTCTCTCTTCTTCTGTTTCGTTTCCTCTGTTTTACGACTTCTAACTATTCCCTTTCTTCTCGTTCTCCGCCGGCCGTCGCTGACCTGTCACCGGCAATTGAACGCCGGTACGCTGCCGCTTTCTCTTCAATAGAAACCGCAGTTCATTCAGTTTCCTCAGTTCTTCCGCCCAATCCAGGTAAGACTCATTCATATTGATTTTTCTTGTTTCCTTGCCTTCTGTAAAGATCGAATGTCAATTTACAGCTGAATGCTTGTTACTGTGCTCTGAAATTATGTCTTTGTTCCTCGAATTCAATTGTTGTATGGTGAAAAAAGCTCAAAGGTCCAATTTAGTAGAGTATGAAGAGCTAGGGAAATGCTATTATCAACATCATCCCTGCGTTTCCTCTATCCTTCCATCTTTAGCTCACTACTTAAGCTCAACTCTTCAGCTGCAAGGTGTTTGCGTGTTCGATCGGATAGATCAGGTTTGTTTGTGTTGAATTTGGTTAATGGGTTATGAATCTGAAAGAATTTCGTTGTTTTGAAACTATAACATGTTCATATCATAATCTAATGATCTATACCTTCTGAAATTTCGATATTTGGGGACTTCTTTTCAGGTTTGATTATGGAAGGGAGCTCAGTGTGCAAGTTGGTGCTATGTGGGAAGTCATCGGTGGAGAATGAAGTTGCTGAGTCTCTGAAGAAGAACAATACTATCAAGCTTTCTGACAGTGTTGACATATCCGTGTCGTTGAAATCAGAAGCTGATAAGCTGCACGAACAGGAGAAATCTTTCGATGCGGGGCTTTACATGAATAGCCTTTCAACCCTACGATTCGGGCGTCTTTTGATTTGGTCTCCCTTGTTAACTTCCACTCATGATGTTGTTTCCCAGTAAGTGTTGCTATAAATTATCTGAAACTTTTGATCTTCTTTGTGAATGTCTATGAAGATTCTTAGTTCGTTTCAGCTTTTGGCAGTAACTTCAGTGAGCTTCCGATTGGTACAGTTTGTGTTGCGGATGTACAATGCAAAGGACGTGGTACATATTCATTTTCCGTGGTTCGAATTTTATTGAAATGATCGGATGGTTTCTCATCGTTGCTAGTGAAATTATGTAGGCCGGTCGAAGAACGTTTGGGAATCTCCTGTAGGTTGCTTACTGTTTTCGTTCACGATTCAGATGGAGGATGGCAGAGCGGTGCCTTTGTTGCAGTATGTAGTCTCTCTTGCTGTTACAGAGGCCATTAGGGAACTCTGCAATAAGAAAGTAATCTCTCTTTGCCAAAGATGAAAGCTTTTGATGATGACATTTTCATCTAGTTTTATGTATGAGCTATACATGTTTTTGATCCTCGACTTCGACGAACTACATTAGATCAACATTTCTCATTTTTAAAACCGCTTCTTTCAGGGCTTACCTTACATTGACACTAGAATAAAATGGCCTAATGATATTTACTTGAATGGTCTCAAAGTCGGCGGTATCTTATGCACATCGACGTACAGATCAAAGAAGTTCAATATCAGTGCAGGTAAACGGATGCTCAATTATCAGTGCAATTGACGTTATTTTTCTCCGTGCTATGATTTTTCTAACTAGCTCCATTCGTAAATGCTGCAGGTATTGGATTGAACGTCGACAATGATAAACCAACAACATGCTTGAATACTGCCCTAAGAGCAATGTCCCATGATGTTTGTCGCTTCACACGAGAGGAAATAGTGGCTTCATTCTTTAACAGATTCGAGGAACTTTACGATTTGTTTATAAACCAAGGTAAGAAGAACAGGATAAGTGAATCTTGCTGGTGAAAGTAGGTTTCCATAATATGAACTCACCTGATTATACAATCGCTTTAATGGCTGCACAGGGTTTGGACCTCTGGAGAATCTCTACTACGGATCATGGCTGCACAGGTGAGCTCATCTTCGAACCCTAATTTATTTCCTAACAACATTGAAGATGCACTAGTACTGTGATGTTTGAATTCGCGTATGTATATATTCGATAGAGAGCCTAGCTGATGAACAAGTCATACCCTAGCTGAATCAGTTTGTTAGATCGTCTTCCTCGCATTGGTTCATATCGGTTCTTCTTCCATACGCTTTTGTGCTCAGTTCTCGTCTGTTGATTTCGTTTACAGCGGGCAGAGAGTAACTATTCAAGAAAATGACAGCAATCAATTTAAGGAGAGTGTGGTAACAGTTCAGGTAAAAAGTCGAAATCCCTAAGCATCTGGGAGAGTCATTATGATGTAAAACCTAATGTGTTGTTCTTACCTGTCCATAGGGATTGACGTCCTCGGGGTACTTGTTGGCTATCGGCGAAGACAATCAAATGTACGAACTTCATCCAGATGGAAACAGGTAGTAAACTTGTGGTGGTGAATTCGATTATGTAAATCTCGTTTCGAATATAAGCTATGAAGTAATGATTCGATGTTTGCTGTTTGAACAGTTTCGACTTCTTCAAAGGATTGGTCAGAAGGAAACTTGAATGAAAATGCAGAACAAGGTGCTGTTTTCCTGCAGAATCAATCTTACGAGTCCGAACATAGTAAGATCAACAAGCATCGCCAATCAGGCTAGCATTCGAGCCCTAATTTTTCACCCATCTCCTTGTTAGATTGAGTAGTTAGTAATGACTAATGAGAGTCTTTGCTTTCATTGTCTATGAACAATGTCGATCTAGATTCATAACAAAGAAACAATGTCGATCTAGGATACCATATATCGTCTAAACAGCAACGATATGATTCCTCTCCGAAAAGAAGCATTACAGGAAACAAAGGCTGTGATTTGATCTTAAGATATATTTGCATTCAACAAAGATTTGCTCGCTACGACACCAGAACTTGTCCTCATTTCGTGCTCCTCGAGCATAGCTACTCTGCTGTTGTTAGTCTTGAGATGAGGCTGCACCCCTTCCCATATCTTCTTCTTCTGAACCTGTCACAAGAACAAGCCATAGTAATATGCAACGGAGTTCTTCAAGGTGTGAGCGTTACAGAGTAACCGAACATCATCTTGTTCTTAAAACTCGGCACAGTGTTTATCGGAAGCAGTCAGCAACATCACCATTAGTTCACTGATTGAAGGCAAGCATTCAATAGGGCTCTACAAGAGATGCATCATGCATGGCGCTTAAAGACAACGAGCATCAAGCTCGAAGTACTTAGTTAGCTAGTTGGTTAGTCTTTCAAACATGAAATCGTACACATATGATCCTGAAGAACTAGCCAGATGGTATTGCTACGTCATTTAGTATTGGTTCTTTCATAAATTTGCTGTCTTTGTAGAATTCATAGGCAGTTATCAGAAAACAGGCGAAATGACGAGTCAAGATACTATCAAAGGACTGCAGAATCTGACAATGGTTCTCAAATGAATGAAGATACTCCAGATTTGCAGTTCAGATTTGCAGTTCTCAAACCAAAAGGGGACTAATTGATACGTATATATCGCCTTTGCGTCATGCAAGCTACAAACTTTCGAAACTCAACAAGGCTAACTACCCTGTTCTTCAGAATGAGCATATGAATGAGAAATAACAGTTTGTTTCTACTTACTAACTCCAAGTCTCTGATACTATACTTAGCATCCCTACATCAAGTGAGTCTACCTGTCCTATAAGAACCCATGAGTTCAATATGGATTGAAGGAAAGTAGGACATTGTTCATCTCATCGAAGGTCCTTTCCCTAATAGGCAAATCATGTGTTCTTACCAGAAGTTAGATCTTTCAACTTATTGTCAAAGGGAACTAGGAAACCAAGCAGATCAAGCATGAATTTTATCAACAAAAGCATCATCACAGAATGAGTTTCAGGGGAAACCTGGTTAGGAGAAGCTGGATCAGGTTGAGCATCTTTCTCATCCTCAGAGCCAAACCAGATTCTCTCCCCAGGGATCGATCCTTCCGGCGGCTCGAGAAGCTCAACGTTTTCATGGGCAGCATCAGAAGCAGCCATCAGCATTCCATTTGATTTCACCCCACGCATGTTCCTTGGCTTCAGATTAGCCAGCACCACAACTTTCCTTTCCTGCCAAACAATGAAGAAGAAGCAGCTGAATCTCCATTCCTGTTCATCTATTACCAGGTATTCAATTCAATTCAGTCCATCTAATTGCCTCATACTCCATTTCTATCACAAATTCAATTCTAGACGGATATGATTGATAGCTAATGGAGCTTACAAGATCATCAGTTCTCACCTCCAGATGTTCTAATGGAATGTACTTCACAAGGCCGCTGCATATGATCCGAGGCTCAGCTTCTCCAACGTCAACTTCTTCCACGTACAGCGAATCCGCTTCTTCGTGTCTCCACGCTTTGATTATCTTCCCCACCCTTAGGTCGAGCAGGTTAGCTGCATCTCTAATACCACCACCGCCGCCGCCGCCTTCCGTCTCCTCTTTCTTCAGATTCTGACCTCCGTCGGCCGCCGTGGCATTATCCGGCGAGCTCGTGTTCATACTCGCAGCCTCCGTCGATGTACAGAAGGACACGAAGGGAGGAATTTCGCGGGAGATTGACAGAAACGCTCTGCTGCTGGTAGTCAGAGGACGAAATCGGAATCGAGAAAGAGCGCAAGAGACTGCATTAGGTGGAGGAGATGATCGGGGAGTGAACGGTGGAAGTCTATTGCTGCTCCGGAGGATAATGGCGGCCGCCGCCGTCGCCGCCGTCTTGGTTGAGTTCGCCGCCGTTGCTGCCAGTGCCATAACCATTTCTGCTTTGTTTGGATAATAGAATCAAAGCGATCGGACCATGGGTAGAAATAGATTTTATACTTTATCCGGTTTTCCATTCGGTTTTCGGGTTTACTCATTTAACCAGGTTTTTTTAGTACAATTAATAGATTTTATTTATACCGCATCCGGTTCCTTTCGATTTTTTAGTTTACTCGTTTAGGATCTTTACGAATTACGATTAATCAGATTGAATTTGTCAACTTGCAAAAAATTTAGGCAAGATTTATCAACGTAAAAAAAAAAACTGGACTAGATTTGTCAGTGTCAACTTTAAAAAAATCTAGGCTACATTTGTCAGTGGATGATTTTGTCAACTTTCAAAAATTATGCACTAGATTTGTCAGTGAACGAGTTTTTCAACTCTAAAAAATTCTCGGCTAGATTTTTAATCTGTCACCTTTAAAAAAGTTCAGGCAACTTACAAAAATTCTGGGTTAGATTTATCAACTTTCTAAAATTTTGGGTTAGATTTGTCAACAGATGAATGTGTCACCTTAAAAAAATTATGGGCTAGATTTGTCACTGTATAATTTTGTCAACTTCCAAAAAATTATGGGCTAGATTTGTCAGTAAACGAATTTGTCAACTCACACAAATTTTGAATTAGATTTGTCAGTGGACGGGTTTGTCACCTTTCAAAAATTCTATGCTAGATTTGTCAATAGATGGTTTTGTCATCTTTAAAAAAATTTGGACTAGATTTCATTTGTTAACTAATTAAATGATTAACTAAATTCGTGGCAAGAAACATAATTATTAATTAGTTAAGGGGTATCTCAGTAAATAATAATATTTTAATATTTGCACAATTGAGCAACGTGGGGCGGCGGCGGACTTGTAGTTGATCATACAAAGACTCCAAATTTGTGGCCGCCATTTGTCTGTAACTCTCTCTTCCAGCAATTCCCCATCTTCTTCTTCTTCCTCAATCTTCTTCTGGGTTCTGAACCTGTAGCTTTCAAGCTCTGATCTTCCTCTTCCCAATCCAATCTCCTCACCCAATTCCCCAATTCGAGCGGTCAGATTTGGTGGACTCGATCGTGACCTCAGAAGCTTCCGAGAGGTAGCTCTGGTTCTCTACCTTCCTGCCTCCTTCCGAAGATTTCATTTCATGGTGCGATCATCGGTAGTTGAATCGAATAGCCCGATGAAAGATTCCATTGGTTAATAGGTTATAGTTTCGAATCCGCCGCGAAATTAGGGGTTTTGATGTGAAATAACCAGCTATAGATTATAATTTCGGAGGTCTCGATTCATAGGGTTGGATGGCGAGTGGTGGAGATGTGATCATGGAGGCTGTAACAATGGAGAAGCAGGAGGAAACTCTTGGTAATGGGGTTGCGGAGAAGCCGAAGAAGATGGTGAAACACCTGAGTTTCCAAGGTGTGACAGTTGTAGGGAACGATCGCAGAGTGATGGATAAGCATCCAAGTTTCAAAGGAGCTATGGAGAAGCAGAAGAGCTTTCGTGGGTTTGTGGAGAAGCAGAAGAGCTTCCGTGCAGTCATGGAGAGGCAGCTGAGCTTTATTGGTGTGAGTGAGAGGAGGAAAAGCAAAGAGTCTCCTGGGAAGCGGGGCGATTCGACGCTTCATTTGGCTGCTCGAGCTGGGAATTTGAGTAGAGTAAGGGAGATTCTTCAGAAATGTGATGGAATTGAAGCTAAGAGTTTGCTCTCGGTGCAGAATCAAGAAGGGGAGACTCCTCTGTATGCAGCAACGGAATGTGGTCAAGCTGATGTTGTTTCTGAGATGCTGGGATATATGGATTTGGATACAGCATCGATTGCAGCTAGGAATGGTTTTGATCCTTTCCATGTTGCTGCAAAGCAAGGTCATTTGGGTAAGACATGGCTTGAATGCAGTTTGATTAGTTAAATTTTGTGTCTTTTGTGTCAAGAACCGTTACGTCCTGATAACTCGAGTTGTTGGGAGAGGTTCAGTGTTGTTTAAATAACGTTCTTTACATGCCCTCTCAAACGAAAATCCATGAAACGAACTCCTGTGTGAAAAGGATTGATGTTTGCACTTGTCGACCTAGCTTTGTGTAAGTGAATTGATTATATCGCGGTCCAACATGATTCTCTGCTACATGTCAGGGATCGAATCGTTCGATCCCAGTAGCTTGAGTTGTTAGGAGAGGCTCGAAATTGGTTTATATAACATTCCTTAACAATGGTGTATCGTTATAGTTAAATACTCTCGTGTTCTGCATTTCGGTTCTGACATAATTTGGTTCTTACAATCTTGTAGAAATACTGAGGGAACTTCTTGATGGATTCCCCAACCTGGCCATGACCACTGATTTGTCATGCACAACAGCCTTGCACACGGCCGCCTCTCAAGGACACATAGATGTGGTCAACCTCCTTCTGGAAACAGATTCGAATCTCGCGAAGATTGCACGGAACAATGGGAAAACAGTTCTTCATTCAGCTGCAAGAATGGGGCATTTGGAGGTTGTGCATTCACTTCTGATCAATGATCCAAGTTCTGGTTTGAGGACCGACAAGAAGGGACAGACTGCACTCCATATGGCCGTGAAAGGCCAGAACGTCGAAATCGTAATGGAATTGCTGAAGCCTGATCCTTCTGTTGCAAGATTAGAAGATAGTAAAGGGAACACTGCATTGCATATTGCCACAGCAAAGTCGCGTACGCAGGTACTTCCTAGTTTCGATTTCTTCGAAAAATTTAACTTGACCATGTTCTGAGTTTGTTGTAATCGTTAGTAACGTGTTTTTGTTTCAACCGATTTGCAGAACGTGAGATGTCTGTTGGCCGTTGAAGGCATTAACATCAATGCTATGAACAAGAGAGGGGAGACACCATTGGATTTAGCAGAAAAGCTAGCAAACCCAGAACTTGTTTCTGTTCTAAAAGAGGCAGGGGCTTCCAACTCGAAAGATCTTGCTAAGCCTTCGAATCCAGCTAAGCAACTCAAGCAGACCGTCAGCGACATAAAACACGATGTCCAATCTCAGCTCAAGCAGACTCGTCAAACCGGGTTCAGGGTCCAGAAAATCGCCAAGAGGCTGAAGAAGCTCCACATAAGCGGCCTAAACAATGCCATAAACTCAGCAACAGTTGTCGCCGTCCTCATAGCCACAGTTGCTTTTGCAGCCATTTTCACCGTCCCCGGCCAGTATGTCGAGGAGAAAGTGCCTGGGGCATCACTAGGGCAAGCCCATATAGCAGACAACCCCGCTTTCCTGATATTCTTCGTGTTCGACAGCCTGGCATTATTCATCTCCCTAGCCGTCGTTGTGGTGCAAACATCAGTTGTCGTGATCGAACAGAAGGCCAAACAGCAACTCGTGTTTGTCATCAATAAACTCATGTGGCTAGCTTGCCTAGCCATCTCAGTTTCCTTCATCTCCCTCAGCTACATCGTCGTCGGTAAGCAGTCCAGATGGCTTGCTATCTACACAACCACCGTCGGTTCCGTGATCATGATCACAACTATCGGTTCCATGTGCTACTGTGTGGTGGTGCATAGGATGGAAGAGTCGAAACTGAGGAGCATAAGAAAAACCGAAAGCCGGTCTCACTCCTATCCAAGGTCTCAAGCATCCGATCAGGAGATTCTCGAGGGCGAATACAAGAGAATGTATGCACTGTAGGCATATTTCTGAGTTGTAAGAATGTGCATATGCTCATTCCTCGCGATATAGAGTCGTTATACGGTCATTTTTTCGGCCGAGACTCGGGAAGTTGAAGGATCCTAAAGCTACAAGCTCCATTAATAGGGTATGTTGGCTCCCTAAACTACTAATATATGTAAATTCTCTTCACTTATGGGCTTCATTAGGGTTTGTATTTGAGTTTGACCATAAGTTAGTGAAGCCATCTGAAGCTGCAATTGTATGTTTTAGTTTGTGTGCAAACTGTGTAGAAATGCAGTACTGAATGAGAACTGTATACTGCAATTAGTCCATGATAAGGAGGAACACCAGATTGTTGAAATTACGGCTGTGAGTCGGTTAATTTGGTCGACCCCAAGAAGGTTTGACACGATCAAAATCGGTTAACTGTAGGTTAACAGACTCCAAGAAGTTTTGACCGATGATCAACCGAAAAAAAGTGGTCCAAAAACTGACCAAAATTTTATCAACTGTGTCCTATAACCAACCATTTTTACTGAAATAATTTGCCCAATTTTGACCGATTTAACCATTTCTGATCGACTTTAACAGATTTAACTTATTTTTAACCAAAATAAAATGTCAAAATTACATTAAAATTGAATAATATTGTAAATCATACACCATGTAAAATAAACACCAGCATTATTCCATTTAAATTGAATAATAACTACCGGTTAACTGTGATTTAATCGTTGACTAGCTTGTTAAAAAATGTTTAACCGTCCTCAACTGATGCACCAGTCAGTTACTCGTTGATTAATCAATTTTAACCATTAACCTAAACCAAATTGTCAGCTCGTAATCGAAACGCAGACAAATTCAAGGCATTTGATGCGGTATATTGATTCCGTCTTCCGAATTTCTGATCGAAACATAAACACGAACACCATTGCTCGATAAAATCGAAAAAAATCGATGTATTGAGTTCTCAATTTGTATCAAAATTTGTATAAAGATTGTACCTAATCCAAACAAGTATGAGTAAATGCTCCATGAGTATTTACACCAAGATCAAGAACTGTGTGTAGAATCAGATTTGAGTTATTCATCTAAACCTTCTGCACTATGCTATGCTTGTAAGTGTACTCAAGATTCTGCAAAAAAAGGTATCAAGCTTTTCGAGAATCGTCCGATCCATCGTGCTTGGAATCACTTCTTAGAGCTTGACCTTTTCGAGAGCCTAATTTCGAGTCTGCACGGAGCGTTTTTGCAGAGAGGCAATGGCGAACTTGGATTCGATGAGTAGTGGCCTCTGTCGAGCTGCTGCCTTGCACAACGACGACTAGGATCACTTCCTTGTCTCTTGTGTCTTCACACCACCAGTTCTGTGGGATGCCGTCGACTAGATCTTCTAGCGTGTGGAACTCCTCGTGGTGTACCGAGACGTCCACGCTGTTCTCGGGTCTGATGATGCCGATTGCCGGTGTTACCTGTTTTATTATGTACAGAAGTTAGAGGAGAAGTAGATATCGGGTGGGCATATATATGAGCTATAAGTCTAAACAGTGAAGATATGTAAATTTTCTAAACATACTTTGATCTAAGGATGTTGGAACTCGTGAAAACTCGGAAACAATCCAAACAGCAGACCTCGATATGAAAGTCTAACTAGAACCCTTACAAAACGCGGATATAGTCCAAACAGATTTCAATCCAAAGGCTACTGTAACCCATGAAAATTCAACCAAACATCAATAACTCACGCAACTTGACGAGCCAAGATCTAATTACTAAACAATTAAGGGTCTATCGGAATTTAAGCATGTAACTAGAACTTACCTCGAGCCATCGCGGCAAGCCATGGGAGCCTCTGGCACGATACTCGGCTTCATCTCCTTCATCCTTGAAGTTGGCTAGGCCTTCGCAGTACAGCCTGTAAACAACTTTCTCGGTTGCAGATTTGTTGGTGATCTTGAGAATGGCAGTGTCCTGGTTTTGCAGGACAATGGTGTTGGTGCTGACAGTGGTATCTGGAACGACTCGAGATTCCTGCAACAGAGACTGGATCTTCTCGTTGTTCTTAAGAATCTCGCCAAACTCTTGTCTCCTCACTGATCTGTCAGTATGAGCAACCTGGATGTGGAACTTGCATCGTACAGGTTTGTGGTCACTCTCGACCACATCCATGCAAGCTTCGTACCTGTGCAACAAGTTGAAATGAGGTTGTGTGGGCGTGGTTGAGTAACAACTAGAGAGAATAATGTGAAATGATGCTTACTGGATAACCGCAGAGACGACAGGGCACTCCAAGTTGCATTCAATCTGTGTTGGCGAAACAGAACTAGGCCGAGTATCGCGATAGATAACCCTATCACACCAGGCAGGAATTCGTTTCTTCTCCCCAGAATCATACCCTATAAGCAGTCCATACCAATTGGTAGGTGATACAGCCATACAGGGATGATCATGGTACATAATTATGAAGTAAATCACATTACCTCCTAATCCCGGGAGGCCCTTTTCGAACTTGTAGGTAGGAGGGAAAGTGATGATGGCTTCACGCATACCGGGGAAGACTTTGCCAGCTTTCATCTCAGCACGGAGCTGATCACGCTCACGGAGCCAGTCAAATGATCGCTGAGAGACGAAGTCCCTGGCCTCGTCATAGGATATACCAAAGAGTCGGTAGTTAAAGTCACCGAAGAACACAACCATATCTGCATCAGACAGTTCTGGCTTTGTGTCCTCGGATGAGTTACTACCACCGCTGTTGCCGCTGCCGCTGCCACTGCCTCCTCCACCGGAGGCCTATAAGGGTGGAAGAGAAGAGCTGTCAGTAATGGCATTAAGCGTGGAAGGGGGCATCAAAGTAAGTAGGTGAAAAGCGTACTTTATCAGGCTTAAGCGTATGGCTAGAGGAGGAGACACCAGCTGCAACAGAGAGGATGAATGGGAAGGAATATGTATAATAAAGGATCCAAATTAAATACGTGGAGAAGGCAAGAGAGCAACAACAAAAGAGAAACCGCAGCATCCAAATCATACCCGCAGCGTTTGAGGTAGGCTTCCCGAACACCATGTTTCTATATATGTGATCGAAATCTGCGTTCCTTCTATTCACTGCTTCCAAATGTGCTGCCAAGTGACAGTTCACGAAGCACATTATCCTGTCTCGTACCCTTATTCTCACCCCAACCCCTCCCTGTTACAGTCATTCTTCCTCAGTCAGTTTCTATGAATCAATCTACAGAACACTTTAATAACTAATATGAACACAACACGTTGAAAATCAATCTATAGAACTCGAGTTATTGGGATGTAACGGTTCCTTGACATGGTATCGGATTCTTGACATCTTCCTCAATCAGTTTCTATTCTTCCTAGAATCAATCTATAGCACATATAAGGAGGGCTTTCGCTGACCTTATTACCAATAGCTCGTCCGAACCCACAAGCAACAGCTCCAGCATCAACATCTCCAACGTGTTGTCTCAAATTCTTTCTTACCCTTTACGCATAGATTTCATCAGCCAATAATGAACACAGAGAAGCACAGTTTGTTCATGCAGAGATAAGAGTAAGTAAGTTAGCAGGTAGTTACCAGACAGAGACGAGCAAAGCAGCAAGTTGCCTGGAACCCATTCTCTCAAAAACAGCTCCTTCCCCTAAAGCTTTACCAATGTTATCAAGCCACCACTGCCCAAGTGCACTCCCTTCCAGTCCTACCTACACCATTTCTTAACATCGATAAATGATTGATTTGTGTTACGCTATCGAGTATTAACACGAATCAATGTTAGCTAATACGTACAGTTTCTTTGGCAGCAGACATGGCGAGGAAACCAGCACCCATCTCGACTTCCTGGAGGCCGACAACAACGACGCCAACATCAGAAGCTGTAGAGCCAAGCCAGCACATCATGGCCTCCTGTGAGGCTCTACCTTGGCCGACGTTCCAGGTTCCGATGAGGACCCTGAAGCTGTCCTTTCTGGTGTATGTCAGCTCCTTGCCAGCTAATTCGGACCTTAAGATACTGTCCATGGGGCCTGGAGAGGTGGTGCTCCATCCTCGAATCCCGCCATGGCTGGCCAAGCTGAATACGTAGCCATTCCCCACGGCTAGCTTGAGCACTGGATTGCTGTGAGCTGTCCACATTGCCAGGAGATGACCTTCCAAGTCCAGCATCTGCATATCAATCACAGTTCAATCTAAAGTGTAATGAGAAATTGAAGTTGAATCTTGATATGGAAATCAATTGAAATTTTTGTGTTACGAACCTGCATGATCCCGCTAGCGTAGCCGACGTAGATCCGAGTCCCGAATGTACAGAAGCACTGAACGGAGGTATTACTCATCAGATTGAAATCCTGAACTCGATTCCCATTCCCATCCCACTGTATAATCAGCCCGTTTGTACAGCCGCTCCAGATCATTCCATCCGCCGTCATCACCACCGCCTCCGTCTTCTTCGCATCCTCCACGAACGCGTTCGTCCCTCTCGTCGCCACTCTCCTAACCGCATCCGCCGCCCCCATTATCGCATTACGCGACCTCTGAAGAAACCCTTGCGACTTCTCCTTCTTATTCGACCCCGATTTCCCCTTCCCTTCCCTTCCGGCACCACCTCCTGCACCGCCACGTCCAGATCTCCTCCTCCGCCATCCTGCTGCTGGTGTTGCTGGTGGTGCTGCTGGTGTTGCTGCTGGTGTTGCTGCTGCTGGCTGCCTTTCTCGTTGCCTTTTTCTCCGCCGTCGACGCGGTTCTCTGTCTGGCCTTCGATATTGAACACGCGGAGCAGCTCCTTGGTGCGGGCGTCCCATAGGGAGAACGTTAAGGACTGCGCACACCAGAGCTTGGCCCTGGAATTATCAGAGAGTATGCATTTGATATCGGAGGAAGAGATGCTGCAGACGCCGTTAACTGTAACTTGGCTTCTTAGATCGATCGCTGATCTCTCTACTAGTAATGCCGCCATCCTCTTCTCTTCCGATTTCAGTGATAGAGATTTCTCGATGCTCTCCCATGGCCATATCTTGATCACTCCTCCTTCTGATCCTGACCATAAGTCTCCTGCGTGCCGCCATTTGTACATCATTTCAAGGTCTCAAAGGTCAACATAAAAAGTCAACATAATTTGAAAATTTTGAAAAGGAGGATTTGGTTAATTCTGTTTTACCGTAGGAACTCATGACCATAGAAAGAACTGGGCCTTTATGGGCCTGCCAAGAAAGCCCTTCCTTAAAAGGCCCAGCATTAGCAGCTTCTTCACCTTCTTCCGGGTCGGGTTTCTGCTCCGTTTTCCACGATCGGATCTTCCCGTCCTTGTGCCCGCTCCAGACCAACCGGTTCGCGGCGTCCGCCATCAAGCAAACCGTCGGCGAAGTGTTCGCCGACTCATGAAACGGCGCCGCATCCTCGTCACCTCTCCTCACCTTCCCGCCTAATCCGCCGCCGGGCTCGTAGATCCGATCAAACTTCCAGAACCGGATCCCGCACTCCTGACCCGCCCACAGCTCCGACTCCGTACACGCTATGTTCCTCAGAAACTTCCCAACCTGCGTCTCCCTCAAGGGATGCGGCCTCAGCTCCAAGCACGGCGGCCGCCCTGGATGCACCGCCGCCCTCGTCGGAACTTTGAAAATTCCGCTGCCGCCGCCGGAGGCGGCGGCGGCGGAATTGTTACTCCCGCTAGATCCTTGACTACCGCCGCTGCTACTGCCTCCGCCTGTGCTGCCTCCGTGTGAGGATCCGGATCCGGTCGGGGCTCCGGAAGCGACGAATTCGGTGAGCGGCTGGTAAGGCTTCAGATCTAGGGATTCGGATTCGTCGTCGGGATTGAGGGAGTAATTAGCGAAATCATCGTCGGTGGCGGATGTGGAGAAATGTCGGCCGCCGGAGGGGATGTCGTCGAGGCTGTGTTTTCGGACCTGGCGGTGGCGCTTCTCGCCGCCGCGGAGCTGCTGGCTGTAGGAATGGACTTTGGCGCGGTGCTGGTGGGGGACGGAGCTAAGTCCGGCCAACGCCTGTTTGTCTTCGTCTTCGATTTTCTCGCCGGCGTCCATCGGAAACAGAGGATGAACTGAAACAGAGGATCAATGGAATTTTGGGTGAAAAAATGCGAAAAGAAAGAGAAGCGAGAGAGAAATTGGAGGAATTAAAAGGGGGAAGAAAGAATTGAGGATCTGATCGGACTTAATCAACACAAAGGGGAAGATCAAATTGAATTGAGGAACTCCGGCACCGGATTCATCGGAGATTGTACGGACGAAACTGTTTGTTTTCTGCATGGCTTCATCTTCATGTTTTCATTTGGGTAAAATACTTTATGGTCACTTAACTTGGAACCTAGTGCTATTACGGTCACTTTAATTTATAGTCAGTTAATTTGGTAGCTTAAATTTTGCAATCATGTCTACTCCGCACCTTAAATACTATTTGTGTTGTACTGAAAACCAAACCGCTTAACAGATAACCAATCTTTCTCTCTTTCTCGTTATCCAGACTTGTGAATTTATCGATTTTTTCCCTTTATTTTATCGCATGTTCGATTTTTCTTTCTTCTTTTTACTTAATTGCATACTTTGAATTCTAAATTGAATCAAATAGACCCCAGGACAGCCGCCCTCAGAACCTCAAAGGATGGACCGCCCTATCCAACTGGACCGCTCTCACCCTGTACTGACAGATAAGAGGTCAGGCATGTCACGTCAAGCTGACTTGACGTTACTCCCACTGGCCCTCGGTCAGAGCCCGGGTCCCGCCACTGATGGCGACCCCACGAGGTCCACTAGGGCATGACACGTGGATCTCCATGATGCGTCGATTGGACCCTATAAATACAGGGTCTCCCATTGAGAAGGGGACAACACACACTCGGGACCACACGCCTGATACTACAAACTTTTATGCTGCACGTTAAGGGCTGTTGGCTTCCGCCCTCACCAAAGGGCTCTCGCCCGGTACTTCTCTGTTACCCGCTCTCATACCCATTTGCATTACCCCTCACTATTCCCACACTCACTAACCTCCTTGCATATCCGCCATACAAGGTACTACCCATCAGGGTTCAAGGCGTATCAAGGACGCCCTCCCTCTCTCTTCAACCTCTAGTTATTGGTCCACCAGTCCAACTGGGCGGATCAGAATCCATTCGGAGAATCGATACAAGAAACCGAGCAGACACAATCATGAATATTGAGTTACTGAGTTGATCAAGTTTGAAGTTAAGTGACTTCAATGATATAATGCTTACACTCAAGTGACCATTCTAGTATAAATACTTAATATTATTAATCATTAGACTTATATTAAAAGCACTTAATCACTAATTAGCCCAAATAATCACTAAGCAGGATTTTATAAAGTTTTGGGCCGGGCCCAGCCCAACTGAACCTAAACCCTAGTTTCACTCTGGTCTAGCATAAGCTCTCAATCCTCCAACAATGGCGTCCAAAAATCTCACTCTTTCCCCAACCAGCAAAACAGACGACGAACGACACGATACTAGAGTAACCAGAGAGCAATCCGACGAGCAGAAATGTTCCGGATCACGAGAGCGAAGCCTCTCGAATCTCTAACGCACCAATTCCTCCAGCGATGCTCCGTCAGCGGGACTGCGAAGGGGAAAGCGAAGCTGAAAGACGGACCGAAGAAGAAGATGAAGGTCTCCACCAAGAAAGGCGGTAAGGGCGCCGTTGATCCTTCCGCGCCGCCAACTTCCCGCCAAGACGCGGAGAAGAACAAGCTGTACGATCAGTGCCTAAACGCGCCGACTCCGGTTCGGTACCTGAACCCCAAGGAGCTGAAGCGAGAAGCGGAGAGGCAGAAGCTAGGGTTGGAGAGCAAAGAGCGGCTGCGCGAGAAGGAGATTCTGAAGAAAGGCGGGAGGCAAGCTATGGGAGTTCCCGACGAGCCGTTGATGATGGGGACACCTGGATTTGACCTAATATCGCTTGGATTGGTCGACGCCGATCAGATTCCGAAGTACGAGCTGACGGTGGAGGATGGGAGGAAGCTGGCGAAGGAGTACAGTAGGTTTCTGATGAGGAAGCATCGAGCTAGGCAGGCTGCGGAGACGAATCTGTTGAGGCTGAAGAAGGAAGCGATCGAAGCTTTGCCGGAGAAATTGAAGGCGGCTGCTCTTGTGCCGGACTTTACACCGTTCCCAAAGGAGAGATTCATGGCGACATTGACTCCTCCGATTGAAGGTTACATTGATAAGGTTAAGGAGGCTGCAATGAGGAGTTCTGGTGCTCAGAAGATTCGATAGAATAGAACAGTGGTGAGTTGTTCTTACCTGCATTTGCTATCAATTGATTCAGAATGAATGAAGTTAATACCTTTGAATATTACTTGGCTACACTGGTCTCTGGTTGATCAAATGGTGGCATTAGCAGAATGTTAGATAACTAGTTGCTTGATCTTTAGCTACTTTGGCTTATGATTTTCAATTGATTCAGAATGAAATTTATACCTTTTCGATCTGGGAATCCTAAATGACTCATCTTTATGAATATTACTTGGCTATACTGGTCCCTGGTTGATCAATGGCGTTAGCAGAATGTTAGATAACAAATTGCTTGATCAGTATCTACTTCGGCTTACAATTTTTCGAAGATTGGATGTTGAATGTAGATTTCCATGATCATACTGAATATCTGTTGACTGATATGATCATCAATTCCTTCAACCCTGTAGATTGAACAAGGAGGGGGGCAAATTGTGTTTTAATTTGATTGGCTAGCTGGATGATCACTTCAATCACTGGGAATGTGTTAGGGGAAACTAGTGCAATAACGATGTCGAATCTCAGAAACTTCAAGCAAATGATTATCAGATGATGCTGCTCTGAAGTTTATACCTTTTCGATCTGGGAATCGTAAATGACTCAGCTTTTTGAATATTACTTGGCTGTACTGGTCTCTGGTTGATCAATGGACTTAGCAGGATGTTAGATAACAAGTTGCTTGATCTGTAGCTACTTTGGCTCATGATTTTCAAAGCCATGATTGCTTGATATCTGTTGACTGATATGATCATCAATTCCTTCAACCTGTAGATTGAACAAGGAGGAGCAGACTCTGTTTTAATTTGATTGGCTGCTGCAATAATGATGTTCAATCTCAGAAACTCAGAAACATCTCTGCAGATTCCTGAAACTGTTGTTCCTTTAAGTAGCTTGTTAGATAGGAAATTCGATCACTCGTTGTTGTGTTCGTTGTGTTCGTCGCTCTGGTTTGCTTCAATGTGTGTAACTTGTTTGGATAACAAAAGGATTGGAGATTCTGTAATTCAAAGCCATGATTATGCAATACTGCTTGTGCTTAATATCTGTTGACTGATATGATCATCAATTCCTTCATCCTGTAGATTGAACAAGGAGGAGCAGATTTTGTTCTAATTCGATTCGCTAAGCCCGACGAAGGTTCGATCATTCGTTGCGAATGTGTTAGGAGAAACTAGTGGCAATAATGGTGTTGAATCACAAGCTTGACTTGGTATTTTTTAGGTGATCTCGAGCTCGAATTTGAGCTTGAAATTTGAAGGTCGTGTTGAACATGAGCTAATTCGAGTCTTAATTATTCTTAATGAGTTAAGCTCTTCACTAATTTAAAAGCCGTAACACGTACAATTTGTTTGAGCTCAACTTAGAGTTTGTACAATAACATATCATAAATAAGTCAACTTCCAGAACAAGTTATCATAAAATTATCAAATTTCTACCATTTTTTATCTATAATTTACAAGTTTCTATTTACGAGTCATCGATCAAACTCTTATTGAGTCACTCAGAAGTTATAAATGAGTTGGCCCACGAATCGATCCAGTTGGTCTAAACCATGATCAACTCATTTACCATCAAGCCGAGTTTCAGATGAGTTAGCTCACGAGCAACTGTACTAGCTCAATTTCCTTCCCAACAAGCTTAAACATTTCAAATATTCATGTATTTTTAGCTGAATATTGATTTATCATATTAGGGATTGAGATTATCGAGAATTAACAGATTTGAATTATTAGTTCTATGCAATTTTTATTTGGCATAGATAGTTCTGATGGAGACATCAAGATAACAAGTACAAGTAGGAATGAAAACCAAGTCCCAACCCAGGAGGTCAAGTCTACCTCCATGACCCCTGTGAGGTTAATCAGGGTCGTTCGTGTCACGTAATGGGCGACCCTGTTACCTGAACGGCGAACCGTTTTAAAGCGCCACGAAGGAGTAGGAATCCGAATGCGAATGATTTCTTCAAAGATAGCTTCTCCTGGAATGCAAGCGACTTGATTAGCTCTATGCATAATTGGTGTGTGGGGTTAGCTTGGAAACTCTACTACACTTAAGTGGAGTAATTATTCAAGAGATGATCACCATTGTGATTGACTATCCTAATTTCACGTGTGCTCGCGTAGCACAACGTTTTAATAGCATGACTCATCGACTAGCTAACTTTTATCGTCAAGCCATGCATACTTCATCGCGTTACGTAAATTTTACTCATTTGTCTACTTCTGATCAGATTCCTTTTAGAGGTTCCTTAACGTCTTCAATTATGTCTGGTTAGTCACCTCTTGCCCCTTTAAGCCTTCTACTTCCCATCTTTCATCCTTTTTCATTTTTCTATTTGTTTAATTAAGATGATACATTATTTTACCACGAAAATTAACATCATGAAAACAAAATTCGGAACGAAATGACCTAAACGATAAAAATGATTGACATAAGAGGGACACAAAATAATTATTTATAGTATAGGAGCTATATGTTAAGTTGAAAAAGTATTGGAGGCAAAAATGTTATTTTCCCTCCTTTTCCAATTTTCAGTTTTTAGCCTCGAGGAAGAGAAAACGCTGCGTTTCGACGTGGCTCCCGTCTTCGTGCTTGAGATAAACAAAAATCGAGTGATCCTCCTCTCTACTCGTCTTCTTCGTTATTCCAGGAAGCCATAGAAATTTCTTTCTTCGGCGAGCAATAAGCACGGATTTCTACAATGGCGTTGAACTCACAGACGATTGCCGGATTGGCTATGCACTTACCATCTCCTACTTCCACTTCATCGACTTCCTCGAGCAATACTCTCTGTATGGTGAAGCGCCCGCCTCTGAGCTCGTCCTTCTTCTATGGCGGAGGTACTCATCAATCAACTCTTCACTGATTATATTCATCTCTCATAGCTGAACCAGAGATGAATGAATAAGCTCAGTACCTTCTCAGTGTTGGAAGCTAGGTTCAATTTGCTGAAATTTCAATTTTGCTTGTAATTGAAGCTCTCGGTATGATACGGAGTCCTGTTGGTTGTTCACGTCGTCTGAGACAAGGTAGAGGAGCTCTTGTCATCCGTGCGAATCTATTTGATCGGTTTGCTAGAGTTGTGAAGGTAAATTCCGTTGGAACTATAGTATTTCATATTGATTGGGGTTTTAATTTCCCATTGATAGATGAATCTCTGCTAATTGCAGTCATATGGAAATGCAATCTTGAGTTCGTTTGAAGACCCAGAGAAGATTTTAGATCAAGCTGTGCTTGAAATGAATGACGACTTGACAAAGATGCGCCAAGCCACAGCACAAGTATCACTTTCTACTTTGCTGCCTTACTCTTATTTCCTTCATTTCTATATAAGTCAAATGATTATTGTCATAGGAATGCATTTTTTCCATGATGCTTAAACGTTTCTGCTTCTCTTGTGGCTTTACATGATTTCCTTCATCTGTATTTAGGTTTTGGCAACTCAAAAACGTATGGAAAATAAGTACAAAGCTGCTCAACAAGCTTCTGATGAGTGGTAACACATGATTGCTGCGTTATCTTTAACCTGAAAGTGCTTTGAGTTGGTTTGATTGACAATATTGTGTTGAGACGGGTTTCCCCTATTTCTTGTAGGTACCGGAAGGCACAGCTTGCTCTTGGAAAGGGAGAGGAAGATCTTGCACGTGAAGCTCTCAAGCGGCGTAAATCTTATGGTGTATGTTAATTTATGAAAACTACTCATTTCACCATGTCTCGGCAGGATGTTAGTTCAGTTATAATCAGCTTCCCTGCAAAATCAAATTACGTGTATCGTTGCCATTAGTATCGTTCTGTATTGTTTACCTTATGGGGCTCCTTGCTGAGATACACCACTACTCAGCATATAGTTTGCACTTTGCCTTGTTAGTTGTGTGATGGAGTGTGGTGTAAACTGCTCATATGAAGTTAGGCCTGATCTTTTCTGGAAAATGTGATTCAAGTGGGATTTTTGTTGGTTACTTGTCTCAGCCAACTCTCACACTTCAATTCTTGCAGGATAATGCTAGCGCCTTGAGAGCACAACTAGATCAACAGAAAACCGTAGTTGACAGTCTTATCTCTAACACCCGGGTATGTCATTTTTACCAATGCAGCATTTGTTTATGGAAAGAATCGAGCGAGCAAATAGGTGAGATTGTGCTGGGAAATTGGCTTAGTTTTCTTTCTTTCGTGTGGTTTTTGTCTAACAGTGAATACGGCAAATAAAGCAAAGCAATCAGATTTCTCAGCCATAATTATGCAGAATATTAAAATAGTGTTCCCAAACTACAGTTTAATCTCCCACCCCACACCCTCTATTAACCCTATGAAATTATTGTTGTTTGTAGCTCTTGGAGAGCAAGATACAAGAGGCAAAGGCGAAGAAGGACACTCTTAAAGCACGTGCTCAGAGTGCAAGGTTTTTCTCTGACATCATTGCCCCATTTGAATTTTCCATGTATTTGTTTTCATATATGTTTCTGGATTTCTTCCTGAATGTATTTGTCACATTTAGGACGGCAACCAAAGTGAATGAGATGGTAGGAAACGTCAATACTAGCAGCGCTCTTTCGGCTTTTGAAAAGATGGAGGAAAAAGGTATGCATTCAACACAAATATTTCATGCATAACAGCATACTATGTTTGGTATGCAACACAAGCAACGAGAAAAGTTATCCTATAAGTATCCATTAATGTACCAGAGACTGCTTTGTACTTGTCTAAAAGATACACCTGATCATTACTCGCTGTAGTTCCCCACTGATCAATTTTCAGTTTTTCACTATGATAGACAGAGTGCTGCTTTTAATAGTGAATTGTCTGAGAATGCGAGCACCTGACAATATGAGGCACTTGTTGCATTTCTTCTAATGATAGGTCATTTTCTTGAATTTCTTCTAATGTTAGGGTCAGTTTCTTGCATCTCCGAGTGATGAGAATCAGTGTCTCATGCAATCAAGTGCTCTGCAGTTTCAGCCCTAGCTATTCTTATATTTGGGATTCTGTCTGTTAGATGAATGTTATCGCACTTATCGGTTCTGGATTTTTAGATTTTAACTATGGTGATTGTCACTTACTGGAAGGTCTTGCGTTCTCCTTTTGCCCCAAAATTGGACCTAAACTCCTGTGTACTCTTTTTGGCTTTGAATCCTCACAGTGATGACAATGGAATCCGAGGCGGAAGCTCTTGGCCAACTCACTTCTGATGAATTGGATGGGAAGGTATGGAAAACTGTCGAATTCATTGCCACTTATAAGCTATCATATGTCCAAAATTGGAAGCTTAGCAAGCAAACTGTATTTAATCAGACTAGACTGTAGGCTAAGCATTAAAACGATCGTTTCTTGTCTTCACTGTGCGGATTCTGTAATTCGAGTTCATAAGGCCGCCTTATTTGCTTTCTTCGATTGTTCTTGTTCATCTTCGTTAACACTGATTCGTATCGTTTTCCTTGTTAAATCCCTGATGAAGTTTCTGGCTCTGGAGAGCTCATCAGTGGATGATGATCTAGCTACTTTGAAGAAGGAACTAGCCGGTAGCAGCACAAAGGTACAATAGCTTTCACATATACTGCTCTTTATTTCTTTACTCGTGAACTAGAAATGAAACTCTAGCTTAGGGCGGCCATATGGTTATCCGGACTGATCGAAATCAGCCACCGTCATAGGGTTAGACCCTTTGCGGTTTTCTGCCAATTCAATTGAAATCAATGAATTAAATGTTCAAACTCATGTAGTATTGGCCAGTTTCATCTGCTATCAAACTAAATTCAGTGTAAGCTACTCAAATCAGTCGGTCTAATTCGGTTGGCTGTGGCCGAATTGTGCCCAAATTTCGGTTGTTCTTAGCAGACTGAATTCAATCTGGGTTTAACAATGACCGACCCTAATTCTAGTTTAGCATTTCTATGATTCTAATGCTGAAGTTCATACTCTAGACACCATTTTTCCCTTCTTCTAATTCATCATTTCTTCTTCTTCTTTCTGCAAATCTCTTACCAGAAACAACTTCCACCTGGACAAAGCATTTTCAGCAGCTCAAGAGATCCAGAGATCGAGTCGGAGCTGAACGAATTGCGGCAAAAGAGGAAGGAATTCTGAAAAATCAAAACATAAAGCTAAAAAGAGTGTGCCAAATGTGTTCTAATTAGTTTCTGGGTTCGATCAGATCATGTCTGAAGGTCGATTTTGATCCACTTGGAACTTATATGAGATGATTAATGTTCAATGTCGTAGTGGTATATTGTAAAAATGGTGCATTATTGGACCAAGTATATGTAGTAAAAATGCATCACATGTAACTTATATTTGGTGCGTACTGATCACTAACGTTTATTTCGATCGTCGGATGTCACACAGGTTTATTTTCAATAGTTTTATCGTCACGTCAGATGACACATTCGATATTTTACGCTAATCATGTAAAAGAAAAGGTCAAATGTTGGGTCGATCTTTTTAGTTGAAACGAACATTGCGTACACTTTTGAGTCTCAACACCGAAACAAAGGGTGAGATTAGTGGTGCTGAAACCCCCTACGTGTAGATTCATTCAAACGTGGCGATCCTACGTTTAAATGAATCTACACATAGCGGCTTCAGCACTCTAATATTTTCCGGTTCATGGAAACCTATGTGATCAGAGTGCTGACATCACTTCAAAACTAAAACGAATATTTCGAAGAATAATTAGGATGATATGATATGATACTAAAGGAGTATCTTATCATTTGATGCGCATCAATCAAACTGGACAAATAGAAATCCAGAAATTATGTTAAATGATTGAGTAATTTAAAAACTGTGATTAGTGTGCAATTTGAATTCAGTTTGTAAACACGGAAAGAGGTATAGATGAGTCGAGCTCTAAAACGAATTATCAAGTCCACTAATCACAAGCCACTAATCAAGTCTTTATCGAGTTACTCATGAGTCATAGCCGAGACAACTCACGAGTATGTCGATCTGAGCCATGGTTGGCTCAAGCTCGGCCTGCTTACTATCGAGCGAGCTTTTAGGCAGTTTTTATGAGATGAGCCTCGAATAGCTCACGAGCGCCTTGACTAACTAGAAAATCATAGGGACGACTATTCAGACTCAACTGAAAACTCCGTACAAAAGTCTGCAATAAAAGTCCATACGAAGTCCAACGTCGATGTATTTCTAAGTTTTTTTTTTCTTCTCTTTTGAGAGGTAATTATGGACTCGAGCGTGATGTATGAGTTTGGACTCTCATAGTCCATACGAATGAGTCCCCTCGTAACTATGTAAGGAAGCATAAAATAAAATCGATATTGCTCATGTGTTAGTACTTAGTAGGGTCAAATACTTAAAACGTCCCGAAACTATAGATCGAGTTACAAACTCATTCTAAAATTTTAAGTTGTTACAGAGTGATCCTATTACTATGAAATGTGTTACAATTAGTCCCAGTGCATCAACGGTAAACTTTTTTAGCCATTTCGTCAAGTCACTATTGATACGTCATCAAAAATATTATTTAAAATTCAACAATCCAATTCAAATCTAAATTCATCTAACTCGTGATTTTTTGTTCAAATTAAAAATAAATCTAATAAGTTAGATTAATTTAGCATTCTACAAATTTAATAAGCTTGTTTGATTACTTGATATAAAAGCATAAACATTTTATTTGATTAATTATCTGATTTTTCATTTTCTTTTTTTAGTTTCCAATACCCCGCTTAACCCCTTCCGCACTGCCCTCGCCGATTCCCTACGTCTCTTCTCTTCGGACCCCGCATTCTCGCTCAACTCACCCTCTCCACAACTTCCGATTACCTGAACAACGCCGTTCGCCGCATCCTCCTCCGGTAAGCTAACAACCATCGCCGTCGTAGTTCCTCTTTTTCTTTTGCCTTCTTCTGTAGTCTGTTCAACAATGGCGTCAACCGTTGTTCGTTTACCATTTGATCGGAACCGTTGTTCGTTACTTCAGTTATAGAAATACTACACTTCTCTCTTCTTATTCTGTTGTTCCTCCGCTTGATTTTGCGCGGAAACTCGATTTATAGGATAAGGTCCGATGTTTCAGATCTTTTTTTATTCTGTTGTTAGGTTTCTATGGTTATTTTCATATTAGCTGAAGGCTGTTTACGAATCGTAGTGAATCATTGTTTCTGTTCATTCTTAATTTCTTACAATTCAGCTGCAAAAATCGGAATTAGTTCCGTTTATTTCTTCATTTTATATTTTCTTCATTCTCATCCAGAGAAGGAAATGGTGCAAATCGCTGGAACTGAAGTTTTTGCAGATTGTTTTTTCTTTCTTTCCTCGTGTTATGCAACAATTTGCGCTGTGTTTTGGTATCTCGTCAGTTCGATTTTGGTCTTCTTCACTGCTTGATTATAATGAGCGTTGGCTTAACAGTTTGTGTCCGTTTTTTGACGTCTGTGTTGGATTTCTGTTTTCTCAGCTAGCAGAGTATCAGGACATGGGAATGCAACTCTTTGCATAGGACAAAGCATATGAACAATGGCTTCTAGAGCAATTTTGAGGAGGAACAAAGGCATTTTTGATCACTTCAGTTCTTCTGCCCGTTCGAGTTACAATCTCCACCGTCTACAGCAAGGAGCTCCGCGATTGGATTCTTGTGGAAATGGCTCGTATGGAAGCTGTCAGTCTTCAGGCCTTGTGAATGTAAAGGAACCAAATGATGCTGCAGCTAGAAAACTAGATGCATTTGGTGTTTGGGGTGATGGGCACTTTAGGAGTAGTTTCTATAGTAGGGCAGTTTTGGGGTCAAGAAATGTGAGAGCAGAATTCTTTTGCCCGCTGAGATTGATGTCCACATCTCCGGGTAATGCTTCTACTGCCGCAGCTAAACAGCCTGAATTAGGAGTTGATGATGAGGGAAATGAAGAATCTATGGCTAAAAAGAGAAAAGAAGTGTCCCCTGAAGACTGTGATGAAGCTGTTGAAGGCTTGAGTACTGCAAAAGCCAAAGCCAAAGCGAAAAAGTTACAAGAGTCGCAAACTATTGTCAAATCGGTTTTAGAGAAAACTTGGGCCGTGCTTCTTGGAATTGGTCCAGCGTTAAGAGCTGTGGCTGCAATGAGCAGGTTAACAGCATTACCTATATATATTAATTTGTGATAGAGCCTTAAGAGATCCTTGATGATGCTTTCCTTTGTAACGTTTTGCTCCATCAAATTTACGTTAACCATTTATTTGTGTGCTAATCCTCTATATTAGGGAAGATTGGGCCAATAAACTTGTTCACTGGAAAAAGGAAATTATCTCGACTTTGAAGCATTACTGGCTGGGTTTTAAACTGTTGGGAGCTGATGTGAGGATCAGTATAAGGTTGCTATTAAAACTTGCTGAAGGGAAGAGTCTGTCCAGAAGGGAGAGGCAACAGCTAACACGAACAACTGCAGACATTTTCCGTTTAGTTCCTTTTGCAGTTTTCATCATTGTTCCCTTCATGGAGTTTCTGCTGCCTGTATTCCTGAAATTGTTCCCCAATATGCTGCCATCAACATTTCAGGACAAGATGAAAGAGCAGGTGAGATTATTTACACTAGCTGGACGATGAAAGGGCTGGTCAAAAGATGATTATTTCACCTGCGGTGAGACCCTACTTTGCTAACTAATCTTTGATTAACTGTAGGAAGCATTGAAAAGGAGGCTAAATGCAAGGATAGAATATGCTAAGTTTCTTCAGGAGACAGTAAAAGAAATGGCAAAAGAAGTTCAAAACTCACGAAGTGGTGAAACTAAGAGAACTGCAGAGGATCTTGATGAATTTTTGAACAAAGTAAGTGCTACGTTAGTTTCCATGTAATGGCTTTTGTATTTGTTCTTTTCACGTGCATGTCTCACTGTTACCAATTGTTCAGGTTAGAAAAGGTTCTTCTGTTTCCAATGATGAGATTTTAAGCTTTGCTAAGCTGTTCAACGATGAGTTAACTTTAGATAATATCAGCAGGTATGGTCTTATCATGACTGATATTTTCTTTGCTTACTATGTCATCCCCTCCATTCTTTATCTTGACATATTTGTTTCTTTCAGGCCCCGATTAGTCAGTATGTGTAAGTATATGGGGATCAGTCCTTTCGGAACCGACTCTTACCTTCGATTTATGCTCCGGAAAAGACTTCAAAGGTGAGTCTTGTCACCCATTCTTATATTTCTAAGTAAGGCTCTTTATTCTTTGTTGAAGTTGTTTTTGTTCACAAATTTTTGAACATCATTGTCATAACCTGTTTCATTGTATTGGAATTTGTATAACATGGCTTAGGCTCATAGTGACTACTTATGTAAACGTTGTAATGCAATGAACTGTTCATAAAAAATGGCACATGCTAGTTTTCATATTGGACCCTCAAGTAATGTAAACTGTAATTGATTTATGATCATTTACTCATTTCTCTTTGATTACAAGGAAGATGAAATGTTTTTAAATTTAGCATATAATTCTTTTGTCTCTTGGCAGCATAAAAGCTGATGACAAGATGATCCAAGAAGAAGGAATCGAGACACTTACAGAGGATGAACTTCGTGCAGAATGTAGAGAACGTGGAATGCTTGGGTTACTTTCAGTTGAAGAAATGAGGGAACAGGTTGTTGTCTTGGCATATTACCCTCCTTCATCTTGAAAATATGGCTTCTTGATATGAGTAGATTTTAGTTGTTACCTAGGAAAATAGTATGTTTTATGAACTGTCATTGTCCTTATAATTCTATTTCTGGACTATGAATTGTCAGCTGCTTACATTGGAATTGGGTGTGGTATTTTCGTGTAGCTCCGCGATTGGTTGGATCTTTCTCTCAATCACTCCATGCCATCTTCTCTGTTAATCCTTTCAAGGTGCTTCACCAATATTTTTTCCCGCTTCCCTTCAATTTTAATGCTTTGTTAGTAATTGCAGACAAGTGACCCCAAACATTCTGATTTTACTACATTTTGCCAATATTTGCAGGGCTTTCACTGTGTCTGGAAGAGTGAGACCAGAAGAAGCTGTTCGTGCAACACTATCATCTCTTCCCGATGAAGTTGTGGATACTCTTGCCAGTACTGGTTTGCCATCTGAAGATGCTGTTTCAGAAAGGAGAAGGAAGTTGGAGTTCTTACAGATGGAGGATGAACGTATCAAGGTATTTATATTTATTCTGTTAATACTCATTTTTATAATACAAAGATGTATGAACTTTGGCAGATCAGGTCAACAATATAAAGAGAATTGCTTTCTACAAATTTTAATAATTCAAGTGTTCTACATTTCAATCTTCTAATCCTTGTGTGCATTTAGCCACAAGAGAATGAGCCCTAGGCTTTGTTTCTTCAGCTTAGAAGAATAGGAGGAGCAAAAGTAGTTTAACTCATTCGTAATGGAAATATCACGACATTTGGCCGAACTTATGCTTAAAGTAGGGTGAACAGAAAATCACTTCAACATGCCTTTTAAACTGCGGTACTTATCTGCAACTAATATTATAGGAAGAGGAAGAGAAGGAAGAGGAAGAACTTGCTAGGATTAAAGAACATAAAGTACGTGAGGAGGAAGATGTGGCATTGAAAGAGATGACTACGCCAACAGCAAATGAAGCTCAACAACAGGCCAGAGAACGAACACTAGAGAAACAGGAAGAGCTTTGTGAACTCAGTCGTGCATTGGCTGTTTTAGCTTCCGCATCAGTAAGAATTGCCATTATCCGTGTTTTGTTCAATAAAACTTCTCCTTCACTATTTTTACGCCGTTCTTCACGTTTCCGGTTGTTACATAATCAATCCATGTGTTTAAAGTTGGCTGTCTGTCTGTCTGTCTGTCTGTTCATCTTGCAGTCAGTGAGTAGAGAACGTGAACAATTTCTGAGACTTGTCAACAAGGAGGTTAAATAAATTCTCCTTCATATCCTCGTGAATAGCTTGCTTTATATCTGTATAATTCATGATTATTTTGTACTTCAATTTACTTTACAAGTTCCTTTTCCAATTTATGTTTTTTTTTTGTTATTCAGATAAAGCTGTATAACAGCATGATAGACAGCGAAGGCATAGAGGACGAGAAGGCAGCCATGAAGGCTTATAGAGCAGCTAAAGATGAGAGTGGGCGTTCATCTGAAGTGGAAAAGGAAAAAGAAGAAGAAGAAGAAGCTGATGAAGTTTCTTCAGCACTTATTGACAGGGTACCCTGCTCCACCATTTTTTCATAGCCAAACCAGTAATGATTTCGTCCAAGTTCTTGTACATTAGCAACTAATAATCTTCCCTTAAATTGTCATGATCAAGGTTGATGCCATGCTCCAAAAGCTCGAGAAGGAGATTGATGACGTCGATGCAGAAATCGGAGACCGTTTTCGACTACTTGACAGGTGAGAATAATCGCTGTGTTTCTTTTTGGAGTGTTGAAAACACTAGTTGCTAATCTAATAGCAAGACTAAGAAGTCAAATTCTATATGTTTATCACTTGCTCTTCATTAGTTGGGTTTTTAATAATGTGGTGCAGCCCATAATAACTAACACGCACCCTTTCGCGATATGCCTCAAATTATTCTTTTACACTTTGGCCATTCGTTTTCTACTCTTTTAGTATCCGGACTTTTTCGTTTGTTCACGGGTTACATGGTTCTGTAATTTTGCGTTTCTTCGTCAAGATTCGTAGGCTGTCCGGAGGCCACGACTCGAGTTATTGTGTTGAATGTGTTTTCAAGTCCTGCTTCGTCGAGTCTTTGATATATCGTTGGGTTTTCGTAACATTTGGAGTGTGGTCTTTTTGGGACACCTATGAATTTTCATTGTTACAAGAACTATGGAAGATGGTTAAATTTTGTGAACTGATTAAATGTGAATGATAGGGATTACGATGGAAAAGTGACACCAGACGAGGTGGCGGCAGCAGCCAACTATCTGAAGAACACACTTGGAAAAGAAGGCATTCAGGAACTCATTAGCAATCTTGCCAAAGACTCAGGTGCTTTCTTCAAACACTGTTCTGATGCTCTTGCTGTACTCTATATTAGCTCAGTTCTAAAACTCACTCGTTCGTTTCATTCTTTGTTATGGCGACTGATCAGACGGTAAGATTCGTGTGGAGGACATAGTGAAACTGGGCAGCCCATCGGAAGAAGAATCCGGCGACGGCGAAGAGGAGGAGGAGAATGAACGATCCAAGTGAGTGAAAACTACTTGGGTTTGTAATGTGCATATACGATACGACGCCGTTTCCTTCATTTTGGACAGTTTGGATGGATGATTCCCTATAACATCAATTTTTGGGACACTAATAGATGAATGAACCCATATATGAAATAAAGATTATACTCACATTGATTCAATCTTATGTGGATGATTAAATGTATCTTAAGTTGTTGTTGGTAGTCTTATTCATGTCTCCGCACGAGACTCAAGTTTGTTTTGAATAACAATATATTGAGGGTTTTTTCGGCAAAAAAACCCTAAGTTTTGTACCAAACTTCAACTTGATTATTTGAAATGTTTAATCTTCTTGATAAGGAAGAAAATTTAGCTCGATACTAAATGAGTTGAGCTCGAGCCATTAATGGTTCAGAATCTGTTATCTTGCGAGCCGGCTTGACTTGTGGGTCAATTCATTTATGGCTTGTGAGTGACACGATAAATGTTTGATTGATAGTTCGTAAGTAGAAACTTGTAAATTCTCGTGAGTGATACAATAAGAGTTGGAATTGATGGATTCATAAGATTCAAGAGTTTGTTCTGACAAGAACAAACTCTGACATTTGTTTCCCATCTAAGTTTTTAGTGACACTTTTTTTTTAAAATAAGTTAGTGGCACATTGGCAACACGCGAGAACTCAGAAGTAAACATTAATACGCCAAATCATAGCCTCCCGTGGAACTAATGTCTCAATAGTAAATGTATATCAACTATTTTCTTGCAATCACTTGGCTAAAAGAGCAATGGAGAGCTGTCGGATTTGTGGTTACTGTAATAGCTTCGAGTTATTTGGTTTTTGTTCGGTTTTGTAATAACCATCTCCACTTTCTGTGGTTTTGCTCTTGATTAATAATTAATTACACCCTTAACAACAGCAAAAAATCCTCACAATTAAATATAACATTTTCAATACAATACTGAACAATCACCTCTCTATCACACACTCAAATCCACATTTACTCAAGATTCGAACTACCAATCTTATTAATTCTCGATAATTTCATTCCCGTAACAATTTCGTCCACATTTACTTAAGACTCGAACCCGTTAATTCTCGATAATCTCAATCCCTAATACGATTTAATTAACATTTGTTTTCCATCCAAGTTTTTAGTGAAACTTTTTTTAAAACAAGTTAGTGGCACATTTTTCATCTTTTCCAATTCGGGTGTGACTTGTCTTCTCTCTCCTTCTCCCGCTCTCTCTGTCTAGAAATGGACGTCTTCTTCTTCTTCTTCCAGCAGTTCGTCGTCATTGTCGTCCTGCTCGCCATTGTTTACTCTTCTTCGCCCCTCTCTCTCCCCTCCCACACCCTTAAACCATTCATTCGCGTTGGAATCGCGTAATTCGCGCCGCAGATTTTGAGAGTGGGTGGGAAGATCTTTTCGTCCTTCGATGATGATGGCGATGATGGTTTGGGAGGCAGCCTTGGTGTTCCTGGTCCCGTCGTGGTGGGAGATCAAAGTCACTGTAGCCGCCACCGTGTTCTTGGCCTCTGCTTACTGGTTCTTTGCTCACTGCGGAGGAGCCGGTCTCGATTCTTCTCGTGATGGATTTCCGGAGCAGTTGGGTGATGGCGGAGATGGATTTGAAATTAATGATAAGGTTTCTGCTCTTCTGCTCTTGTTTGGTTGATTGTTGATGATTTCGATGGTTGCTTAGATTGAATTGATGAATTGTGAATGTGATCGTTGATTTCATTGATTTCCTTACGGTGCATAGAAGGAAAGTCAACGCGTAGGAAGTATGAATTGTCTGTTATTTTGGACTGATCATCTTGCTTCTGATTTCTGTTGTGTTTGAGTCATTTGACTGGATGAAACCATGATCATTGGCTTTCTGTTATACATTTTTTCGTGCTGTATGTTCAGAACTTTCTGTCACCAGTTTGGCAACTTAGATTGTGCTATTTATCTCTGACTTGCAAACAACAGTGGATTTTGAAATGAACGATAAGGTTCTGCTCTTCTTTGGATTTCGGTGGTTGTTTAGGTTGAATTGATGAACTGTGGATGTGATCGTTGATTCGTTTATTGTCATTGATTTCCTTGCGGTGTATGGAAGGAAAGTCAACGCGTAGGAAGTATGAATTGTCTGTTAATTTGGACTGATCATCTTGCTTTCTTTGGAATTTATCGGGTATTGATTAGTTGCGGGATTTGCTTGGGACTTAATTGCTTTGTCTATTGATCATGAATACGGAATGTGGCTTCTGATTTCTGTTGTGTTGGAGTCATTTGACTGGATGAAACCATGATCATCGGCTTTCTGTTATTCATTATTCCTACTGTATGTTCAGAAATTTCTATCACCAATTTGGCAACTTAGATGGCCCTATTTATTTCTGACTTTGGATCAACCTCTCTATTCCGAGATTGTTGGAACTGTGTATTCTAATTTCATCACTAATTACTACAGTTTCCGTAAGGGAATTGAGATTTGAAGTTGAATCCTAGCAGTTACGAAAGCTCTTGTTTAAGAAACTTATCCTCAAGCATTTGGGCCAAACTTAAACTTAACAAATCCAAAATCTGTTTTGTATAAGCTGTGAATCTCATTGATTTGAATATGTCACCCACTGTATGATCTATGCTCGATTGATATTCTGCTAAGGGATCGAAATAATGCTCTTTATACGATGAATTGCTGTTCTCCAATGAAACTTTATTTGAGAATAAGTGTCTAGCTAGCTTACTAAGTTGATAATGAGTTATTCTGCCAAGATGCAGCGTGAAATCTCTTTTGTCTGTGTATCATTGTTTGTCACCTCTGGCATGCAAAACTGTCTCTTGTTTCATGATTTTATTAAGTTCATTATGGTGCTTTTTGAACATGTGGATGATTGTAGATTCTTGACTTCTATACTGGTGTCATTGGAATAAATTTCTGTTTCTTTTTTTGGTAAACGAATAAATTTCTATTTCTTTGACATGCAGCTCTGCACTTATTTTGTAGATTGGCCCTCTGAAAGCTGATGCACAAGCCGGTTCTGGTTATCTAGTCAAGGTACCTCATGATATTGATTCAAGCTTGATTTTGTATATGATCAGTTCAGTCTGGAAGATTCACAATTCTGTCTGTCTTTGCTTTGGGGTTGTCGGCAATTTCTAGTCCCAGTTGAATACCATGTTGAGTGTTGCTGCTGTTCTCTCTATTTCAGGTGGAATTGTTGGCTGCTAAGAATCTAATTGGTGCAAATCTGAATGGCACATCAGATCCTTATGCTCTTATTGCTTGTGGTTCTGAGAAGCGATTCAGGTCTCTTTGATCTTTCTTTTTCTCTAAGTCTTTCACTGTTTCATTGTGCTGAAATTCTTTGTGTAAAGAATTGTTTGTTCTTATGCTTGAATAATGAGGGTGAACCAGTTACAATAGCAACTCTGAGATTCCCCTCAACACAATATTCTAGTAGTTCCAGTTTAATATGAATACCTCTTTATGTTTTAATTTAAAGCAGCAGTCTTTTTCGTCTCATTCCTGAATTTATTAACTGGATGCTGTATCATGATGTCGGTTTGCAAGTACAACATTATTGCTACACGCCTTGGAAATGGGAACAAAATGTATTCTGTACTGACTTCATGTTCTGAGTTGTACCATGGTTAAGCTCATGTGTTTTGTCACATGCCTAGCAATGTCATTATCATTTTGGTTTAGTATGATGGATAATATTGTTAAATTGGAATAGTTGGACTACAGCCCTGAGCCGTTAACACCTGAAACGGAGTTTTTAGCTTTAAACAGAAGGCATGTCACCAAGATGCTTCAACTTAACGCGAGAAAAATGAGGGCACAAGCTTTCATCCCCATATTTCTTAAAATACCCTTGTTTCCTGCACTGCTCTCACAAACTTCACTTTCACTGTCACAGCTCAATGGTCCCTAGTTCACGAAATCCCATGTGGGGTGAAGAATTCAATTTTTCTGTTGATGAGCTACCTGTTCAGGTAAAATAAATAATAGAGTGTTGGTCTTTCTATGTTTTCTTACCAAAATATAGCTTTGTGTATCATCCGAGCATGCAAAGGATGTTTAACTATTTGTGCATCTCATTTTAAGCTTGATGGCTGATATATTTCGCATCTTTTTAGTACAGAGGCTCTTGTCATCATTATGCCCTATCAAATTTCGGAATTTAATGGAGTCTCTTTTCTGAGTAACCTGTGAGATTATTTTTAATTTACTGATCTCTTTCCCAACATACCTAGCAGATTAATGTGTCGATATATGACTGGGATATAATTTGGAAAAGTACTGTTCTTGGTTCTGTCACTGTTCCAGTTGAAAGCGAAGGTCAAACTGGTGCCTTATGGTACACGTTGGATAGCCAATCTGGGCAAGTAAGCATTTCTAGCTGTATGTATTTTCCAATTTATCTGATATTCTCAATTTACTAGGATATTAAAACATAATCTCGATATACTTGACAGGTTTGTCTTCACATAAAGACTATAAGAATTGCTGGAAATTCTTCTAGGTAATATATTGGTTTTTGGTGCCCATGTCTCACTTTCTTTTGTGTTACTGTGACTATTGTCAGACAGTTTTTCTGATAATTTTTGTCAAATATCATTATATATCATAAAATATCCAAGAAATAATTGCACCTAGGGTTATGTCTGAGATTGAAAACTGAAATCTTGTTGCAGTACTATCAAACTAAAGGCGTGTGCTCTATACCATTGCTAGAGTTTGTGTCATGGTACTTTGGAATATAATAATTTCAAGGTCTGTTCTTACAAATGTGCATCTAGAAATCTGAAGTTAAAAAACTGCAGTTATGTATCTGTGCTATGATCACCCTGCATAAAGTAGGGCTTGCAATCTGTCAAGAGAGTTTAAACTATCCATCTAGGATAAATCAACCTTAGTAAAATATTATTAACAATGTTGATGATATTCATATGGGTAATGGTACTGTGCATATTGACAAACATCATGATAATGTGAATGCCACAAATTGTGAAAGTATTATTCAACTTATTCCCACCTCCCAAATGAAAAACAGGGTTATGAAAGAATACGCTGGAGCTACTAATCGAAGAAGGGTTTCATTAGACAAACAAGGGCCTACAGTGGTTCATCAAAAACCAGGGCCTATGCAGACAATATTCAATCTCCTTCCAGATGAGGCATGTTGAACGTATCTCATAAAATCTTAACTGAATAAAGGCATAGAAGTATATTTGATCACATTATGCTTGCTTAACAAAGAATTCATTTCTTTTAGGTGGCAGAACATAGCTATTCATGTGCACTTGAGAGGTCGTTCCTGTATCATGGACGTATGTATGTCTCTGCATGGCACATTTGCTTCCACTCTAATGTCTTTTCTAAGCAAATGAAGGTTAGCCTGTTAACCTTTTCTGCGGTCTGGTTATTTGATTGTAGCACTAGGATTAAGTTTCCCTGTTTTGTTTCTTTTAAGAAAATTTTATCATTATTTTTATATTCTTACTTTTGCAACTGCAAATCTGTCAACCACTTCCTTGAGAAGCAAGTTGTGTTACGCTAAAGTTTCTTCTGTTCAAGAAAATTTCTTATCTTTACTATTACACTCATACTTTTGCAACTGCAACCTGTCAACCACTTCCGGTAATCAAGTTGTTTTAATGTGATGCTAGCTTTTTGAAAAACTCATTGTGTTGTTGCTTTATTGTTTCTCGGTTATTATGGCAATGTTGTTAGAACAAGAAATGAATTTTGTAGCTTGTACTGTATAAACTGTTGGTCATTTCGGCTGTATATATATTTTGTTTTCTTATTACTTTCAGTTTTAACATGTAATAGATTCTCTTTATTTGGAATAGTATATAAGAAGCTGATGTTTTACACGTTTTAATCATGGTACATTCCTTTTGTATGGATTATTCATGAACAAGACTTTTTTTGTGCTTGTGTTTGGCAGGTGATCATACCATTTGGAGATATTGATGAGGTATATGCTCAGTGATATTTTCAGAGTTAGTATATGGTTGCATATATGCCTTATACTTGTTGGTTATTTTGTAGATACGTAGGAGTCAGCATGCTTTTATAAATCCTGCCATAACCATTATCCTACGGATGGGTGCTGGTGGGCACGGTGTGCCTCCTCTCGGAAGCCCAGATGGTTAGTCTTCAATAACATGTGCTTTCAATCGTATATGTTGATTAATGTACTACTTATGCATGCGTGTGTAAATATATTCTATGTGTCACTGCCAGTGCTAGGGTATTTATTAAGTTATGTAACTGGTGAGTTTCTTCATATGATGAAATCTATGTTATTTTTTCCGTTGTAATGCAGTATTTCACGTAGTTTATGCTTATACTACATGATAACACTTGGAGTCTCTGTCTAACCACTCAATATTCTATTTTTCTTACATAAATTTTATGATTAAGTTGTGCTTCCTTTTTGGTGTCATTTTCAGGTAGAGTGAGATATAAATTTGCATCATTTTGGAACAGGAATCATGCTATAAGAATATTGCAGCGTACAGCAAAGAATCATCATGCAATGCTAGAAGCTGAAAAGAAGGTATTATGATTCTTTTTCTCTTGTATAATCAGCTATATATTTGTATTGGAATTACCTGGATTCACTAAAATGTTGAAAAGCTTGGTTTCAGTTGCAAATCCTTCAATCAGTTAGGATACAAATATTGTCTATGTGGATTTTCTTTCTGTACTGAACAAAAAATAGTGTTCTAAGTTCTGCAAAAACTTAACAGGACACGAAATGTCCTTGAAAATCTTCCGTCATCGTTTGTTCATGAAATGGTTCATCTGTCTCTGCTGGCTGTTCATGCACCTTGTTGAATTTTTAACATAGCAACTTTGGTTGCAAGTTTTCTCCATTGACAGACCATTCTGTACTTTTGATACATAGGAAAGTGCAGAATCAGCGTTACGGGCGCATAGTAGCTCTATTAGAGTTAGAGAAGGTGAATCCTTGTCTCGTCATAGAAGTGTAGTGAAAGCTCAGAAGGTTCAACCATTTATCAAAGAAGAGGTTCTTACGGGCATACATAATGTGAGGAATATCTTCTTTTATAATTCCGATAATATTCAGTTGCAGATTGTACCTTCTATGATTTGAAGAAATGCAATTTATTTGTCTCCCTATGCAGGATATATTTCCTTGCACAGCTGAGCAGTTCCTAAATCTATTGCTGAGCGATGATTCTAAATTCTTAAATGAGTATCGATCAGCTAGAAAGGATACAAATTTAACTGTAAGTTGAACATCCTTCACATAGTATTGCATCAGTGTTTCTATTCATGCAACTTAGTTCGTAGCCACGCTCCGGTTAGTTTATGCCTTTGTATGAGATTGCGGAAGGGCTGAGAATATATCTAAATATAACAAAAAATTGTTTCATGAGTGTATCCAGTCTAAAAGTAATTTCATATAACCAGTGCTAGTTTCATGGTTTCATCGTCGTTTGTTTTGCATTTGACCTGCTAAATTCTAAGACACTGGAGCTGAGATCATCTGCCAACATTTGAAACATATTTTTGATGAATTGTTGTGCAGATTGGACCATGGCACCCAGCAGATGAATATGATGGTCAAGTAAGAGAATTGACTTTCAGATCTGTATGTAATAGTCCTATGTGCCCTCCAGATACAGCCATGACGGAGTATCAGCATTTTGTTTTGTCGGCGGATAGAAAAATCCTGGTTCGTCCTCTTTATCTTGCTTTTAACGCTTATTTATTGCTTACTGTTCTTATTCTGCTTCTCCCTGCCTTTTCTGGATATGTTGTTCACACCATGTGTAGTATTTATTTCCTTCTATTTTTGTTGACCACTTATATGTTGTTGTGTTGTAGGTATTTGAAACAGTGCAACAGGCTCACGATGTACCTTTCGGATCTTATTTTGAGGTACTTGACTTGATGCGTAAACGTTTTGATTTTGAAGCACCTCATTACTAGCCTGTTACACAAAATATATTCGCTTAGCTGAGCTTACTAGTGCATATTATTGAATGAAAGTCTTCTGCTACTGCTAGCAAGGCTGTACATTGAATGTTGCATAGTCCACAGATGCTTCATAGGAGAATTTTCTATTTGCAATGATGTGAATGAACTCACTTTTGATCATTTTTTTCATGAGTTGTCCGTGATCTGTAGTTCATTTCTTTTCTTCATGTAATTTCTCAAATAACTGATAACTTTACGATATATATGTCCTCTTAATCAGATTCACTGCCGCTGGAAAATTGAGACCAACGCTGAAAGCTCCTCTAGTATCGATATCAAAGTCGGTAGGTTTCTGTTTTCCCTTGTTTTAATAGTAAAAATTCACCAAATTTAGCCGTGATTTGGGGTCAATGGCCATATTCTTAACTTGGAATCATGGAATGTATCCTCAATCGCATGCTTCATTCTCTACCTTCTTTTCATTAGAATAAATGATTTTAATCCCGATTTCCCCCTTCCAGGAGCGCATTTCAAGAAATGGTGTGTGATGCAGTCGAAAATCAAGACGGGAGCTGTGAATGAGGTGAGTGTGGGGTTTTCCATTTTCATTTATCTTTAGGTGGTTGCATTCTTTCTGTGGAAATGAACGACACGCTATGATTATAACGAACAATGATGACGATGGTGCAGTACAAGAAAGAGGTCGAAGTTATGCTCGACGTGGCTCGATCATACATTGCCTCACGTAACGCAGAGACCAACGATCAGCAACCATCATCCGTACCAACTGCAACACAAGATGGCAACTGAACGTATCTGTGTTGCATCGGAGAGTCCTCTTTTCCACGAAGCATTATACGTAAGTAACTTGTGTGTGTTTCCCCTAACGTCTAAGAAGAAGAAAAGCACTGTTTGTTCTTCCGGTTCATACACATCGTCGGATATCGACGTGTGCTTACAGAAGAAATGGTAATGACGGCACCCTCGTCTTCCTGAAAGGAAGAATATAAGCGGTGCATTCGAAACCAATTCAAAGAGACTTCCTTTCATCACTCTTTTTCTTGGGTTCATTCATTCTTCTCTGCCTTCTGTTCTGTTGTATTTAATACTCATTAGGCATAGGGTTGATTGCTGTTGCTTATGTGATATATATATGAATATGATGCTCTCTTCAGTCTTCAAAAGTAAGCAAATGATCTCAATTTGTGGCTCATATAGTAAATTTTTAAAAGTTTGGTGATGTCAGAGTTATTTGACCACAGTTTGGTGACTATTTGTATAACAAACCCCTCTTATTTGCCTTGATTGTAGCATTTTGCAAAAGAACGAGTGAAATTTTTCAATCATTACTCATTAGGGTAAATTGTGGGTTTAACCTATTTACCTTTATCTTAAAGTCAACAGATTGCAAGAGAGGTTTGACTGTGAAGTGTGAAAATGTTACTTTCAAGTTTCAATATTTGTTCTACTTAAGTTGTCCCGGCAGCTGATTCGACGAGTAGGTTCAATCTGGAAGATCGTGTGATTTGAATACGAGGGTGCATTTTCTCTACCTGACGCACTTTGGAGTTGTCGGGTTATCTTGCAGGCGTATCAAAGACAGTAGTAAGAAGTGTTCATGTATGGAACATGGTTTTCCAGAACCAGGCTAGAGGTCGAGCCGGCAAGGTCAAGGGTTCAAAGGTTTGATGGGAAAATCAGGATCGAACCGAGATTTATCGTTGTCGGAGAGCTGGCCGGTTCACGGTCGGCCCGATCCGGCATTAACAACACTAGTATATAAGAGAGGGATACATATGTACTTGTTAAGGCATCCATAGTCGAGTATTAGGTTATTGTCCAATCAATGCTAAGATCATATCCGTATTTGTACGTCTTTGCGATTCGGGTCATCACGTGTTATTGGTGGACTAGTGACCCGAATTCAAAACGATCATAATCATCCAGCTACAGAGAGCTAGAATCGCCCTGAGCTAAAACCACCATAGACGCACGACGACCCATGCGCCTTGATTGGGTCTTCGACGCCTGGTGTGGGATATTTGGCCGGTTTGAGTGGTCCAACCGATTTTTTGGTAGTACCTAAAATCAGTGTTTATATGATTTTATTTCTCTACAGAAACGAAAGAAAAAAAATCAGAATACTGTAAAAATGGTTAAACTTTTCTCTCGCATGAGAGTTTTTTCTCTCGCATGAGAGTTAGGATTTTTCTTGCGTTACCTTGTCTTCTGTGCACGCCGCCGCCGGTTTTCTCTTGCCTACCTTCTTCTCCGATTGTGTGCATCTGATTCCTCCCTGCTCGTGGCCTATTCACCTAGTGGATTGGTTGCGGGGCCCCTCGCGATTATGTTTCTTCGGTTACGTGGATCTCGAGGGCTAGGGTTTGAGGTTCGTTCTTGTACACGTCTGAGTTTTCGGCCGGAAAAATACGGCAGGTTATTACAATGACGGCCGCTACACAACAAGACCTTGATGGAGAACTGAACGACTTCGACGAGCTGGGCATCGAAGATGAGCCACTTATGTTTCCAGAGGAGGAGGAGAATCTCGTGGCTTGGGGTTACGAACACTGCTTGGTTGGTCTCCTGCTCACCAATAAACAGTTCAATTTCAAATGCTTTCAAAAATCGCATGGCATGTATTTGGCAACCGGGGCGCGGACTGCAAGTCCAAGAGATCGGCGATAAGCTCATCCTGTTCCGATTCTTTCATGAAAAAGATGCATGGTGGGTTCTCCAGAACGGACCTTGGATCTTCGATTATCAGCTGCTTATTCTCCATGAGATGAAGAGAGGTGAACTACCAAGACAGGTCCAGCTGCATACGCTGACTTCTGGGTCCAGGTATATAACTTGCAATATGGGTTCTTCACCGAGAGGGTTGCGAAGGCTTTGGGCGATTTTATTGGAATTTACATCTCCTTCGATGAGAAGAGTTTTGCTAAGACTGGAGGGATCTACATGCGGATTCGAGTTACTTTGGACGTCAGGAACCCTCTAAAGAAGGAGAAGAAGATACAAAAAGCCAAGGGCGAGATCATTATGGCTAAATTTCTTACGAAAAATTGCCAAACTTCTGTTACATTTGTGGTCGTATGGGCCACATTGATCGCCAGTGCGAGATTTATTTTCGGCTTCCTGATGAGGAGATTGTTCGTGCCTGGGATAAAACCCTTCGGGCCCCACCGAAGAACACCTATGCTCTGGGTGGCGAGAAGTGGCTAGTTGAGGAAGTTCAAGACAACACTTGCCTCTCCGTTGCATGATGTGAGCAATGTGGTGCACATGCAGGCTGCACGTGTAGCCAATCTTAGGCTAAACCTAGGAGCTTCTTTACTAACGCAAGGCCTCGAGGTGAAATCCAGTGAAGCTCCAGCCGAGACTAGTGGTGTCCCTATTGTTATTCCGGAAGATAGGAAAAGGCAGCGCACGAATTCAGCTGGGAAAGGTTTGGCTGTCAGTATGGAAGTAGATTATGGTCATGCTGCTTCGGACAGATCGATTGGGATCCAGGACCCCACAAACCTGGCATCAACAGGACTGCAGGGAAGCAGGACCTGTCCGGGGCAATGATTATCTTGAGCTGGAACTGCCGGGGTCTCGGCCACACCCGGGCAGTTAATGTTGTTTGTGAGCTTGTTAAGACTCACAGGCCTGATGTTGTTTTTTTAATTGAAACTTTTGTTAATCAACAGAAAATGGAAGAAATAAGAGTTCGTTTAAAGTATGATGGTTGCTTTGCGGTTGATGCCCAAGGCCATAGTGGCGGGTTGTGCGTTCTTTGGCGGGATACCAACCGTGTTGCGGTGCTGAATTATTCAAAGTTTTTTATTAACGTGCAGCTTACTTCGGAGTCGGGCGATGTCTCCTACATGACAGGTTACTACGGTGAACCTGACAGGACCCGACGACATGAATCGTGGGATAGATTGCGGCTCCTTTCGCGTCCGGAACCGTGGCTCTGTATTGGGGATTTTAATGATATTCTGCACGATAATGAGAAGAAAGGGGTTCACCCGCACCCACAAAATCTCTTGCAAGGGTTTCGGTTAGCTGTGGAGGACAGTGGTCTGGTTGATATACCTATGGAGGGGTATCCGTTTACTTGGAGTCGGTCAAGGGGCAGCTCAGCCGCGGTGGAAGAGAGGCTAGATTGGGCAATGGCCAACGAGTCCTGGTTTGATGCATACCCTAATGCTATTTTGCTCAATAAGGTGGCGCCGATTTCTGACCACTCTCCTATATTATTAATTACTGAACATGTAGACAGCAATGGGTACTCTTTCTCCTTCCGCTTTGAGAATCAATGGCTGGTTGAACCAGATCTGCGGCCGCTGATTACTCAAACATGGGACGAGGGTAGTGGTCTGATGTTAACAGCCGATTACAGCTCTGTATCCGGCGCATGAGTGAATGGGGAACTAAGCAGCGGCTCCGGTTTCGAAACCAAATCTCTAGTACTCGGTTGAAAATGGAGGAATTAAGAGACAGAACTGATTCGGCGGGGCTGTCACAGTACGAAATTGCCGATCAGACATGGTCAATTTATTGGATCAGGAGCAAACTTATTGGAAGCAACGAGCCAAGCAGTTTTGGTTTAAAGGGGGTGATCTTAATACGAAGTATTTTCACTCCACAGCTACTAGTCGGCGCAAGAGGAAGACCCTAAAGAAGTTAAGGGATGGCAACGAAATTGGGTTGAAGGTGATGTGGAGATGGGTCGGGTGGCCAACGATTATTTTTGTAATCTTTTTGCTCGCGGTGCAGTCGATCTGTCAGGTCTCGATGGAGTGATCCCAACCCTTGTAACTGCTACCGATAATGATAGCCTGCTCCAGGGATTCACAGACGAGGAATTTCGCGTCGCCCTTTTTCAGATGAGTCCGGACAAGGCCCCGGGTCCTGACGGGTTAAATCCTGGCTTCTATCAGCGTTTTGGGACATTGTGGGTAAAGAGGTGGTCCGGGAATGCGTGCGGTGGTTGGAGAATAAATTCATTCCAATTCAGGCTCGGGAAACTAATATGTTCTGCTCCCGAAGAAAGACGATCCTAGT
Source organism: Linum lewisii (assembly GCA_034768395.1). Taxonomy (NCBI): domain Eukaryota; kingdom Viridiplantae; phylum Streptophyta; class Magnoliopsida; order Malpighiales; family Linaceae; genus Linum; species Linum lewisii. Next base: position 77,500,009 of record CM068297.1, on the reverse strand, counting down.
AGCATGGTGGATTTACGTCCGATCTCCCTTTGCGACGTTTGATACAGGTTGCTTGCTAAGGTTTTAGCTAATCGTCTTCGGCGTGTCATTCCTCATTTGGTTAACGAAGAGCAGTCGACATTTATACACGGGCGGTCGATTACCGATAATGTGCTGATTGCTACTGAAACGTTGCATAGCATGAGATGTCGATACCGAGCTAAAGAAGGGGAAGTGGCGGTCAAGATTGATATTTCTAAGGCCTACGACCGTGTTGAATGGGATTACTTGACATTTGTTATGTCGGAGATGGGGTTTACGGAGAGGTGGATCGCCTGGATGAGATTATGCGTTGAATCGGTCCGCTACTCGGTCATCATGAACAATACTAAGACGGATCGGTTTGAGCCCGGAAGAGGCCTTCGGCAGGGATGCCCTATCTCGCCGTTTCTTTTTCTCCTTTGCGCGGAAGGCCTATCAGGTCTGTTTCGCAGGGCAGCAGTCAGAGGTTTGGTGCATGGAGTCAGGGTGTGTCATCGTGCGCCGGCAGTCACGCATCTGTTGTTTGCCGATGACAGCTTCTTCTTTTTCCGAGCCCAGATATCGGAGGCTCGAGTTGTACAACAGATTTTTGAGACTTACGCAAGGGCCTCGGGGCAGCTCATTAATTATAATAAGTCGGGAATTATGTTTAGTAACTCGACTCATGGCATGCTGGCGCAGGTATTGAAGCTATTTTGGGGATTTCTAATCGTTTTGGTGGTGATCACTATCTTGGGGTACCTTCATTGGTGGGACGGAATCGTACGATTGCTTTCAGGTACCTCAAGGATAGAGTGTGGCAGCGGTTGCATAACTGGCGGTCTCAGAAAATCTCTAATGCTGGTAAGGAGGTCCTGCTTAAAGCAGTTGCTCAAGCTATCCCTGTCTACTGCATGGGTGTCTTCTTGATCCCTAACTTGTTGACTCTTGAGCTTGAAAGAATGATGAATTCATTTTGGTGGGGCACGAAAGGAGCTGGAGGTGGTGGTATTAGTTGGATGAGGTGGGGACGGCTTTGTCCGAGGAAAGCCGAGGGTGGCATGGGGTTCCGGGATCTCCGGGCCTTTAACCTTGCCATGCTAGGCAAGCAGGGTTGGAATTTCTTAACTAAACCGAATGCTCTCGCTACAAGGGTTTTCAAAGCTAGATATTTTCCTAATGGAGATTTTTTGTCGGCACCGTTAGGCAACGGATCGAGCTATGTGTGGCAAAGCATTCGGGCTACGCAAGAAATGGTTAACCGGGGTGTGCGGTGGAGGTTGGGTAACGGTAGTAGAGTGGCTGTATGGGATTCACAATGGCTAAGGGATGATGGGAACTTGTGCATTAATACGCCGCAGGATGACTCGTTGCGTGGATTAAAAGTAAGTGATTTACTAATACCTGGAACGGCCGAATGGGATGTCGAGATGATTGAAAGCCTCTTTGAGGAGCGGGACGTAGAGGAGATCCTGCGCGTGCCAGTTGGTTTGGGCGGTGCGGAGGACAAGAGAATCTGGCACTATGACAAGCTCGGTTGCTACACTGTCAAGTCGGCGTATCGAGTGTGCATGGCATATGTTACACCTAACCTTGAGTTACATGTGCAGGGCCCTTGGAGTCAATTATGGGGTCTGGACGTGCAACCTAAAATGAAGAATCTTGTTTGGCGCCTGGCTAGAAACGTGGTCCCCACTAGAGCTGCTTTGAGAAGGCGGAGAATTAATGTGCCGAGGGCTTGTGGTGTCTGTGGCCTCGAAGAAGAAACGGCGAGTCATCTTTTCCTTACCTGTCACTTCGCGGTCGACTGCTGGCAACATACGAACCTGGCTAATGATGTAACTTTCCCGGGAGCGAATCTTGATGACTTTCCTAGTTGGATCAGAGGATTGCTTCAGTCGGACCAGCTCAGAACAAAGCTAAAATCGTGGCTATTCTTTGGGGTATATGGCGGGAAAGAAATCGCAGAGTGTGGACGCAAGAGGCGCTGACAGTTAACACGGCGACTAAGCTGGCTTTGGATGAGCACGCCATGTGGAAAGCGGCTCAGGCCCCGACTGCTCCCATCCGACAGGTTAGACAACAGCCTGTGTGTGATAAATGGCATGCACCCCCTCCTGGAGTTGTTAAATGTAATACCGACTTTGCTGTGTTCGCTGATGAGACATCCATGGGAATGGGAATGATTATACGGATAGCGGCGGCGGTATCATAAAATATAAAATGTGGCATGGCAGGGGAGTGTGGTCACCGCGTGAGGGCGAAGCAGCCGCTTTGGTGAGTGCTTTACGGTGGCTGGCTGATGAAGGGTACATCAATACCATTTTCGAAATAGATGCGGAAGAGGTGGGGAATGCGATTACTGCAGCAACGCCTGACGAGTCCGAGTTTGGTTGTCTGATTTCTATGTGTCGGGATGTATTGGCTTGCAACCCTGGCTTTTCGGTTCGCGTAGTTCGGAGGAATAGGAATATGATAGCCCACGTGTTAGCGCGTAGATCCATTTCCTTTGAGTCACCTTTTATAGGGAGCTCTCCTCTGATCGGGATGGAGAATGTACTTAACCGTGTTTGCTTCACTAGCAACCATTAATGAAGATCGACTATTTGCCTCAAAAAAAAAAAATACTGTAAAAATGGTTTCGTTTACGTCATGAAAACTGTCAGCTGGAAATTAGCTGTCAAATTCCCCCATTTCTTCATTTCCATGGAAAATTCAATTCAATCAATCAATCAGACGCAACAAAATACAAATGTACATGCAGCACTCAGCAGCAGCAGCAGCAAGCAAATACAAGACAAAACCCCTCTTCTTCTTCCTTCGTCTTCCTCTATTTCTCTCTGTTCTTCTGTACAAGTCCTCTGAATTCCCCTGAAGCTGAACTCTACCAGCTACTACTACTACTACTTACTTGATCATCGGAGAAGACGACCTACGGCGGCAACAATGGAACGACTGCTCTCCTCTACCATCTCCGGTGAGTCCGTTCTCCAAACAGTGCATCTCAATCTATCTATCTCTGTTTCGTTTTCGCCGATTGAGTTACGGTTTCACGGACTTGTTAACCTTCGTTGATTCTTAGCTTCTTCTTCTTCTTCTTCGTCTTCTTTGTCAAAATTGAAATTCGAATCCCTACTGTATGAACAGTAGCTACTGGTTTTTGATTTTGTTGTAATTTTTTTGAATTATTATTTTTTGGTAGCTTCTAGAATGCAATTCGATCGAGTGTTGCTCTGTTTTCGTTTTGCATGGTGTGAATGAATGAACCTTTTGCTCGCAGTGGGGCCCACCAACCAGAAGGCGTAGCTAATTAGCTTAGCAGTATTAACTTAATCTGATTAAGCTCACTAACCACAATCATAATGGTGGTTTGTTCAATCTTCTTTGCTAATAATATATAACACATGATCTTTTCTCGTAGTGTACACACTTCATTATTTAATTGCTTATACATTATGCTTTGAGCTTGAAGTTCATAAGGATTCAGCCTTGAATTACAAGCTAGATTACATCTGCAAATCTATCAGTAATTTGATTTGCTGAGTTTCAATTTCACTGATGAATTTACCTTTTTGAGTTTTTTTCTGCATTTCTCATCGCATCATTTGTAATTATTCACCAACTTTCAATATCAGGTGACCCTACCAGCCTACCAATTAAATCATGTCTGTGTCTAGCTTCATCACAAATTTCTGTCTCTTTACTCTTTGACAAAATTTCACCAAATACTGATGTATATTATAAGCATCTTATGATGAGTTTGTATTAAACTGTATTGTTATGAAAGATGAACAGTGCTCTGAGCTCTAATCTCCATTGCTGTTATGGTGACTGGTGAGACTTCCATTTAAGAATAAAGGGAACTGTGAACAAAAAGAACTGTTCTTTCCTTTTCGGCTTTTCTCCCCCACTCTTAATTTGGCAGGTTTCACATTAACAGCTGTATATTCCATTGTCAAGCTAGAACTGAATAGACCCTTTTAAGGAGTAAAGTATTGTGGACAATTTGGCAGTAGTAGTAGGTCATGGTTTGTTGCTTTCTCTTCTTTGGCTGGTTTCTAGTGATCAAAATTGATGCGCAATCACATTGGTCAACAACTATTGTCTGTTTCTCAGGGAAGTCACCATCATGGTCACACGGGATCTGGTAGTACTGGTTTTTTGATTTCTACTCTTACCTGTTTGCGCGTGGATGCTTAATTTCTGGATTCCTGACATTAACCTACCAGCATTTGTCAACACTGGCCTACTTGGGGGAAGTTGGCATTTACTCTGGAAGTTGAATGCTTTTAATCTTCACCTTTCTTTAATGCGAAGCAACAGATGCAGTGCAAGTTAAGCATTTTCCCTTTTGGAGTGTTCTTCATGCTGTGGAAGGGTTCCTTTTTTTTAGCAGGATAAGGAATGATTGGTATTGAAAATAGGAAGTGTCAATGTGTTGGGTTACTTTGATTGTTTGCACAAATTGATAAGTACTTGAAACTAGTTGGTAGTGTTTCGCTTTCTGAAAATGATATTCTTTTAACTTATATGACTTTGATAACTACTTCATAGAGGCATAGAGTCTGTGTCGATGAATGTTATATAAAGTGATTATGAACCTATGTCAACAACTCGAGTTATTTGGATGTAGTGGTTCTTGACATGGTATCAAAATATTTGACTGAGAGGTCCCTCCTTAAGTCAAGTTAGCCCCAAATATAACCATTTCACCTGCACAACTCTTTCGTGGACTTTCTTCCTTTTCGGGTTTTTCGGGTTCGGTTTTTACTTTACAGAGGCTGCAGGTGTACACAGAAGCTATTGAATGAATCTTGTTATCTGTAATTTACTCATTTCTATGTCTTCAACTACCAACCATGATCTCTTTCCCATTTTTATGCAGGGGAGGATAAGGTATACACACACAAAAGAATGGTGGAAAACAAAACAAGTCCTTGCTTTCTTGACCAAGGAAATATCACTTCTCTATCAACCAAAAGGCACAAGGCTGACCCTTCTGTCTCAATGAAGGTCTTCCTCTTTGCTCCCCACTATTTCAAGATTGAATAATTCTACTACCAACTGCATGCCCAGCATCAAAATAATCTGTTAGCTGAAATTGAGAATAAGAAATGGGTGCTTAGTCACTTTCAAGTTGTTAAAGTTCTTTGCTTTGGTGATACGCCACCTAAAGGTTTCTTTTTTTTCTGCATGGTGCTATAGGACCGGAAAGAGAAGTTTGGTGAAAGAATTGTAGATCTCCAGCAGCTTGTTTCACCATATGGAAAGGTACCTAACCATTTATTTTCTGTTGGTTGACAATTATTTTCCCGTCTCGAGGATATGTGGATTAATCATCGATAATTTGGTTGGTCGTAAATCTTTTGTCCTGCGTTTGTTATCTACCGTTGAAGATGCCATTTCTGAGGTAGTGTCTTTTGTTTCGAGTCCAGACAGATACTGCATCAGTCCTTTTGGAGGCGATAGAATACATTCATTTCCTTCATGAACAAGTCAAGGTTTGTCTTTCTGCTCAACTTAGACATCCAATCTTGACCCGTATTCATGTTAGTGTCATTTCCATCTTCATAGGCATCACTTTGATGAAGCCCCAAATACCAAGATGTTTCATTTCTCCACTATGCCATAAATCGTTGTGCTTAAGATCAATAATAAGCAACAACTGAATGTCCTTTCGATTAAGCGAATACATTTTCTGGTTTCGTTTAGATTGGACTGGTATACTGATGTAGTTCAAGTACCCATATGACCAATTATCTTTGACATCTTGGACCCGTTTCAGGTGTTGAGTGCTCCATATCTGCAAGCCACACCGCCAGCTCGTATGCAGGTGAGCATTCAACATACTTAGATACGAAACATTGTGAAAGCTTTTCGATTCTGGTGTAGGAACACATTGTACATGCCCCTCTCCCAGCTTCCAGTAAATAGAGATCCTTGATCTGCAAGCCGGCTCACGGGTCTTCGTTTTTAATGGTTTTTGTGGCAGGGATTGGACGAGTACAGTTTGAGAAGCAGAGGCCTATGCATCGTACCGGTGTGTTTAACAGCAGGAGTTGCTAGCAGCAATGGTGCAGATCTTTGGGCACCAACTAAGACCAAACCTGTTTCGCAACAACACTAACTCGGATCGTCCGCAACCAAGTTCATATATGATAGATAGAAACAGAGTTGTTCTTATCAAAGATGGCCCCTTTTCAACATTGTAAATCTTGTGGAGTTTTGGTGGCCATGGAAACTTGTGGAGGCTATTTGCTTTGTACAAGAAATAGGGAAAAATGCATGATGTTGAGTTCACCACTTGTATCATAAGTATATCAAATATCAAATAATACATGCTTTGATTATGATTTACATGAGCTTACTTGCTCGTGGTTCTATGTTCGAAGATATGAATCTTACATCAGAGTGACAGTGAATTTTACTGATCAAAGTTCCACACGAGTACATACTAGATCTTCTAGTGTAACGTTCAGATATGAATCTTGCATCAGAGTGACGGTGAATCTTACTGATCAAAGTTTCTCTACTTGGTCCACACGAGTACATACTAGAACTTCTAGTGTAACATGGTTCTATGTTCGAAGATATGAACTTGCATTAGAGTGACGGCGAATCTTATTAATCAAAGTTTGTCTACTTGGTCCGCACGAGTACATACGAAGATTTCGAAGATATGAATCTTGCATCAGAGTGAAGGTGAATCTTATTAATCAAAGTTTCTCTACTTGGTTCCACACGAGTACATACTAGATCTTCTAGTGTAACGTGGTTCTATGTTCGAAGATATGAATCTTGCATCAGAGTGATGGCGACTCTTACTGATCAAAGTTTCTCTACTTGGTTCCACACGAGTAACATACTAGATCTTCTAATGTAACGTGGTTTTATGTTTGAAGATATGAACTTTCATCAGAGTGACGGTGAATCTTATCAATCAAAGTTTCTCTATTTGGTCCACGCCAGTACATACTAGATCTTCTAGTTTTAGGATGCTACTTCTACGCACTCGAGAGTAGAGAAATCCAGGTCAACAACTACCCGAAGTAGAACGACGAGGATGTTATGCTATGCTGGTGTTATGATTAATCCTAATAACCTAACCTCAAGCAAAAAATTCTAAACTTATTAAACAAAAATTACGTTAATTAAGTCAGACTTATCATTCTCCTAACCTTATAGGTTCATCGTTACGCAGATAATAATTAATTTAAATTTAGTCCACTTTATCTTATATTCTTATTTAGTTAATTAATGATGTATTAGTAACAACATAAAAGTTGAGGTACTTAATTAGCAATTTAACAAGGATCATTCAATTCCCCTCTCTTTTCACTGCAGAAAAAGAAAAGAAAAGAAAAAAGAAAAACAAAGTCCATTTTCTGTGCTTTCTTCAACTGGTTGTTCAGGAACAGAGGAAGACCGGAGCAAGACTCTCTGCGATTACCGCTCGCCGGAGCAAAAATGGACGACGAGGTAGTCCAGCGAGTTCTCCAAGAAGGAGGTCGCGATTTCCTCAAGCAGTCTCCTTCCACTTCTTCATCTTCTTCCTCCATCCTCCAATCCCTCCCTCTCCACGTGGTAACGCTTCCTGCTCAAAACTTCCATCTCTTCTTAATTGCGAGCTTCGTTCGGATTGTCCTTAGCTTCTCACTTTGATCTTCGTTTTTTTACTCACAGTCCTTTGATCATGGATATTACTTGCTTGTCAAATCAATTCAAGAGCTTCGGGAGAAAAAGGGCGGTGTTGTCATTGTTGGCATCGGCGGCCCCAGCGGTTCTGGCAAATCCAGGTAGCTAAATTCACTGTTGCTTTGGCAGAATGAGGTTTTATTGCTAGGTGATGAGAATTGGTTGTGGATTGAGATGAGTTTTTTCTTTCTTTCTAAAGCTTGGCGGAGAAGGTGGCATCTGTGATTGGATGTACTGTTATATCAATGGAGAATTATAGGAATGGAGTTGATGATTCGAATGACGTGGATTCGATCGATTTCGATGCGTTAGTTCGAAACCTGGAGGTTTGTGCTTTATCGTTTTAACTTTCTCATGCATTAGTTCCACCTAAGTATGGCTAGTGTTCATCTATCCCATTGCTGCTCATTTCAGTTTCCACAGTTACCTTAACTTCTCTATGTTTTCAACTTAGGATTTGATGCAGGGGAAGGACACATTGATACCTTTATTTGATTATCAACAAAAGAAGAGGGCCGGTTCGAAATCGATAAAGAGTGCTTCAGCTGGTGTTGTAAGTCCTTCTAACTAAAACGAAGTACGGATGCTGAAGCTATGAATTTGTCAGCTAACGTATTTGTTTTAGGTAATAGTTGATGGTACTTATGCCCTACATACGAGATTACGGTCTCTGCTTGATATACGGGTAGCTGTGGTATGTCTCTAGACTGCCAGAACTTTTCAAAGGTTATAACATTTTATTATCGTTTCTACACGTACGATTTTTATTTTTTAACAGGTTGGTGGAGTTCATTTTAGTCTTTTGTCCAAAGTTCGCTATGATATTGGCGATTCCTGCTCGTTGGATTACCTTATTGACAGCATTTTCCCACTGTTTAGAAAGCATATAGAACCAGATCTTCACCATGCACAGGTTGGTGCTTGTGTTTTGTAAATCTTAATTATGGCTTCAGTGCTGTGTCATTGTCTAGATTCCGATTGTTTTTGTTTCTCTGCAGATCCGAATAAACAACAGCTTTGTATCGTCATTTCGAGAAGCAATCTACAAGCTGAAATGTAGAAGTGAGGTTGTTTTCATCACATTTACATATTTCAAGTCTCCTACTTTATCTGTTTTACTGATCTACCTGACTACGTATTGTGTCGGCTTGATAACATTTTAGTGTTAGCGTAACAAAACAATCACAGATGTGCAACTTAACTTATATTGATGTATGAAGGAAATGATTGCTATCTTTCGGACTAATAATTTGAACATGTAGTTAGGATTTTACTGCAATCATAATTTGTTCTCACAGTCATCAGGTGGATCTGCTTACGCATTTCAAGGAACGGAAACACAAATGGACCAGTAAGTGTTAGCTCTTGGTTATTTGCAGCTTTCGATTAATTTGATTATTGACTTGTCCTGTTATCATACTACTCTGGCTTGTAGTTTTATAGAGATGTACCTTAGGCCTCCAGCTGCAAGTGAAGAAGCCCGAGTAAATGATTGGATTAAGGTGCGACAATCTGGCATCAGATACTATCTATCTCTAGGAGATCAGAGGATTGTTGACAAAAACTTCATTATCCGTCCTAAAGCTGAGTTTGAGGTTAGTATTTGTGATCTGAAGATCCATTTTCACATTTTCTTTGAGAATCAACCGTCACCTCACCTTGCTATAGTTTGGAAATGTTTTGTTACTACTTGTCAAGAAATGGTTGGCAGAATTAATGGCCACCTCTTTGTTATTTTAGGCGAAATGATGAAATCAATAATTTTACTTTATTAACCAGCGGAAAAATAATCTTCGCTGTTTTCATTTGTATCACCAAGAGAGGAAAATATGTTTATATCTTATATTATTATTAGCTTTGAAGAGCTAACACATGTCTGATTTAATCTTTTTCCATAGGTTGGAAGAATGACGCTTGGTGGATTGCTGGCTTTGGGGTACAACGTTGTCGTGAGTTACAAACGGGCATCTACATCTGTAACTAATGGGTTACTTTCAATTTCATTGGAGACCATTGATACTCTCAACGAGACATTCTTCGTATTGCGCGGAACAAATAGGAAAGTATGAACTAATCATTCCTCAATTACAATGTTCTATGCATTTTGTTTAAATATGATAAGTACAACGTTAAACTGATGTTTGGAAAAAAAAATGAAAATCAGTTGGTATTGGTGCTTCCATTTACAAGATCAATGATTCATTGTTGATTTGTTTCTGGTATTGTTTGCTCTTCTTTTTTGTAGGCTGTTGGCGCAGAAGCGCTGAAAATTGGTATTAGTGGACCATGGATCACAAAGTCATATCTTGAAATGATTCTCGAGAGTAAAGGTGGATTCATCTTCTTATAGGCCTTGTTTATAAGTTTTTCATGTGTGTGTGTGTCAGTGTGTGTATTAGCAGTGTTGTTACCGTGTCCTCAACTTAGACCTTAGACCGTAAGTTATTGTTCTCTCCAACTAGTTGACTTGACTTGCAGGGGTACCACGGCTAAATACTCCACCACTTATATCTGCCACTTCTACTACTACTGGCGAGGAAGGAACAATTGCTGCACCAAAGCCTATCCGTACGACTCCAAACCTCGTTAGTCGTCTTGAGGATCTACCTCTGCCATGGACACGGTCTCCTACAAAAGCTCAAATGGAACCTTTGGTGGCGACATGGAATTTCATATCGAGTGATCCTCTTCATTCGGGTCAGTCTACAGTAGGTAAGTCTTTCTTTTATCAGCAACCACTTTCGTATTTTGCTCCAGGTGTTCAAGTAAATTAACTAGATTAGAGGCATTACTATCGTCTTCCTGTTTAGACTTCTCTCTTGAAGCAACCACAGATTCCTCCTCTTTTAGGGACACAATGAAGCTTGCTCCAATGCCGGACTCATACGACTTGGACAGAGGATTGCTTCTTGCTGTTCAAGCGATACAGGTACAAGGTGTTACATAAGGCAACATATTGGCGTACATTTAGGTTGGAAAATTCTAAAACACAATCATTTTAGCTCAACAATTGTTTGCCATTTATTGCAGGCATTACTGGAGAATAAGGGTACCCCAATCATAGTTGGAATAGGTAACTCTTATTATCGTCTCTAATTTTTATACCTTTAGTTGTCCCTATTCCCCATCCTACGAAATCCTTTCGGTTTTAGGCTCTGAAACGTTTATCTCTTGTACTATTTCCTTTCCCCTCATTTGTTATTATTGATTCCTGCAGGTGGTCCAAGTGGATCCGGAAAAACTAGTTTGGCTCACAAAATGGCAAATATTGTTGGATGTGAAGTAGTATCTCTTGAAAGCTATTTCATATCTGAACAAGTGAAAGATTTTAAGTATGATGATTTCAACTGTCTGGACGTATCTTTGCTTTTGAAGGTAAATCACACAATACCACGTTCATTATCCAGCTTAACAATTAATATTTGTGGAAACTTGTACACATTACTTAATGTACGTTGGTCATTCCTTTCAGAATATTGATGACGTAAGCAATGGGCGGAAAACAACCGTACCTATATTTGACTTGGAGACTGGTGCTCGTAGTGGATTCAAAGAACTTGAAATATCTGAGGATTGTGGCGTGGTTTGTCATTTCACTCATTCTTAGTCTAGATTTGTACTTTTTCTACTGCTATTTCTAACTGGCCAAAATTTCATTTCATACCTTTTTTGCCAGATCATATTTGAAGGGGTCTATGCTTTGCATCCTGAGATTCGGAACTTGCTTGACCTATGGATTGCTGTTGTAAGACATCTAGTTGCATTTTTTACGTATTACCTGCTTGGAATTGTCCGTGTGAAATTTTGGTCGCTGACAAGATTGTAACATTTTTTGGATCCAGGTTGGGGTGTTCATTCGCATCTCATTTCTCGAGTTCAAAGGGACAAAAGCAAAGTTGGTTGTTTTATGTCCCAAAATGAGATTATGATGGGAGTTTTTCCAATGTTCCAACAGTATATTGAACCTCATCTTGTCCATGCACATGTTAGTGTTCGTGAAACACGTTCTCCTTTTATCACTTGTTTGTTTCCACCGATGTTCAATTACTCGAGTCTTGAATATACATGTGCTTGATTTTGGTCTAACATCGTCTTCATTCCAGCTCAAAATACGGAATGATTTTGACCCTGTTCTTTCCCCCGAGAGCTCGTTGTTTGTTTTGAAGAGTAATAAGCAAGTAAGTGTGCATGTGACTTCTATCTAAGATGTGTACTTCGCAAGTCGCTTGACATCCTTTACACGTTTGCGTTAAATATACAGGTGAGTTACCAAGATATAATGAAAGTACTGGATCCTGCAAAGCTCTTCAGTTCTATTCAGAATTTCATTGATATATATTTGAAGCTTCCCGGTATTTCAAGTAACGGTATGCTGACCGAGGGTGAATGCATACGTGTTAGAATTTGTGAAGGAAGATTTGCAGTCTTGATACGAGAGGTGTGTTGTGTGATTTGTTATATTGTACGAATATTTCTTTGCTTTCCCGTGCATGAAAGCATTGTATTTGACATCACAGAACTGATTCTGAAGTCTTTAAACTCGTTCTTTTGATTGATCATCTTTGTGGCAGCCTATAAGAGAAGGAAATTTCATCATTCAGCCCAAAGTCGATTTTGATATTAGCATTAGTACGGTTGCTGGGCTTCTCAATCTTGGGTAAGCATATCGCACCTTGGTACTACCTGTATTTAGAAACGATTGCCTTGTTATATTCTCTATGACCTTCAGCATCGTTAATGTCAAAGATCATTCGAATTTGTACCAGGTACCAGGCAGTGGCTTATATCGAAGCATCTGCATTTATCTACCAAGATGGAAAGGTTCTAGTTCTCTCGACTTACTTGGTTAATGAATATTTGTTTGCTCTAGTATATTCCATTTTCGTCCGTCCCCATCATGCATTATTTGTTTGTTAGTGCACATACATGATGCACCGTTCCCCATTGTACGAGTTTGCTGAAGTCTTGCGTTTCTGGATTCTTTTCTCGTCTCTTTTCCAGATTCTTATCGAGGTTGATCACCTACAAGATGCTCCTAGTCCATACTTACAAATCAAAGGGGTTGACAAAGAGGTGGTGGCTGCTGCTGGCTCAACACTTAAACTAGACGGCTCATATACAACAAAGGTTTCGCCTTGAAGACAACTCTTCGTGCATAGGCTTTTCGCATTTATTATAACTTGACTTGGTTATATGCTTTACTTTCAGAGCTACCTGCAAATCGTCCTCGAAAATCTACCGGCAGAGGATCAAAGCTCCAATGGTGTCCACAGTCACCAAGCTTCAAGATTGCAGGAACTAGTTGAATTTATACAGACTCAGGTATGTGTTAATGAGTTAATCAAGTCACGGGTCACTGTTTAATCGAGTTGTGGGGGACGTGTGACGAGTTATGAGTTGTTGGCTTTTGATGAATTCGTATTATTGATCAGTTTAGATCGAGTTGGGACTAGACTGATTCGAGTCTGCATTTCAAAGCTCTACCTTTACGTACTTCCATTATCTTCTCTATCAACTCTATTAATCCCGTGGCTAAATTCGACAGGGTAGCAGCACCAGCACAGCTTCAGAATCGTCCCCATGTAGGGAACCGACAGTTCCAATAGAAGTAGTAATCGAGGAAATGCAGTCGAGGATCAAACGGCTGGAAAGGTGGCACATAATTAACACGGTAACTGCATTTCGCAGCTTCTGTTCCTGTTGGTGAACACAATCAACTTTCTTTTCATGACCGATTTAACTTGGCTTGGCAGGTTCTATGGACGTTCTTGATGTCCGCCCTTGTCGGGTACTCACTTTACCAGAAGAAGCGGCAATGATAGGGCAGCAAATCGAAGTGCCCGAGCTTGTTTCGAGTTTCGTCGACTGGTGTTTAACAGACTCTGCTAACCTGCACTTTTCACTTGCATCTGGTGTCTCAGAATGATTGCTCAGCTTTTGTACAGTTTGCCATATGTGTATTCTAGATAGTTTTCTTATTATTGAAGAATTGTTTAAATAATTGAGAATATTACAGTCAAGCTCGGTTAACCGTCGATTAATCATAATTTAACCGTTAACTGACTTGATGAAAAAACTTAACCCTCTCCTACCGATCCACCAATCAATTTCGGTCGGTCAATCGATTTTGACCATTAATCTACACCGAATTGTCAGCCCTGTTAAAATAATTCAAACTTTTGCCTAAAACAATAAAATTCAAACTTGAGTGATTATCTAGTTAATGTTGACAATTTCAGTGACCATACTATGCATTTACCAACGCCAACAAAGCATATTAGGCCTAATACATTGTACATCATAAACTATTCGCTTATTACGAGTCTATACATATTCTTTTCCAAATTCCAAAAATGTCACGAAAATAGCATGTCGTCAAGTTCTGTTTGAATTCGTTAACTAACGTGGCATGTTTGCCTATGTGGCGCGTATATTCTGCATACGTGGATTGCTAGTAGTGGACATGTCACAAAATATGAACAATCATGCCTACGTGGCATATTTTACTAACAAACATTTACAACAATGCCACCGACTCACAGTGAGGTTATCAAAACCGGCGGGGAACTTTTCGGCGAAGCGATTCTTGCCGAGGTTGAGTCTACCAGGTCATTGAGTTCGAAGAAGAGCGGCAGAATCTAGCCGGAAAAGGAGATTCCTTAGAGGTACAAGTTCCGGAGGTGGGTACAGTAGTACATGAAGCTAGATCTGAAGGAAGGCAAACAGTGAAGGAGTTAAGCCGAAGGCTGAATGTACGAAGCTCGGTAGTTGGAGCAGAGTCGCTCGGTCGATTTCGATTTCGAAGATGAGCTCCACGGTGGAGCAGAGGCGGAGCGGAGCCGCTTAATCGATTTTGATTTCGAGCCCCACAGTGGAGCAGAGGTGGAGCCGAGCCGCTCAGTCGATTTTGATTTCGAAGACAAGCCCCACGGTGGAGCAGAGGCGGAGCAGTCGCTCAATCGATTTTGAATACGAGCCGCACGGTGGAGTGGAGGCGGAGCACAGCCGGCGACGAGATCTAGGGTTGAAACTGGAAGAAGGGAGAGAGATTTAGCATACCTTCCCAATCCTTGCTCCCGTGGTACTCCCTCCACCGGGAAGCTAAACTGTTCCTCGGAGAAGACATCTCCTCCGCCGCCTTCATCTCCGGCCAGATCCGGGCCACATTAAGCCCCTCGAGTAAATATATTCCCCTGCATCGGCCAACTGAGATGCGCTCGTACTCGGAGTTGCTACGGCGGTGGCTTGAGAATCCAGTTGCTGCTGGGAGTGTTATATCTACAGATTGGGCTTCACATCCATGGCGAGATTAACTTAATCGGAGACCCAGAAAGAAATCACAACTAAAATGGCGAGAGGAAGTTTGAATTGTTGATCGGTAGAGAAATGAGGGTTAGGGCTTTCACCCAAAATTGAAATTAAAATTGGTGGAGAAGAGGCGGGATGCAGGAGTGGAGATGAAAGGGAAGGCTATCGGCGACCATGGCCGGCCGGCGGAAGGAGGACATAGAGAAAGAGGGGTGACAGCGGTATTGTGTGGTGGCGGTTGGGGAAGAAGAGAGAGACATGGGGAAGAAGAAAGATAATTTAAAATAAAATAGTTAAAATGACTGGCATCCATGTCACACGCCACATAACATTTTGGACACAGTCAGCTAACTTCGTTAGCCACGTAGGATGATTTTCAACGAAAACTAACGGCATGACATTTTGGTAAATGGGTGCAGAAGGTCATGACATAATTAAAATTCTGAAAAGGTTAAATATAAACTCGTAATAAGCCAATAGTTTATGATGTACAATGGTATTAGACCGGTTTTTTTCTCTTAACTATTTCAATTCCAATTCCTACTCCCATCTCCCGCAATTTCCCCGCCGATAATTCAACCCGACGCCGGCGGCTACCTATTCCGGCGACTAACCTCCTACAATCCCACCGTCTCCTCCTCCCCCGTTGATTTCTAAACTTCCCACGAAGTTATCCAACACGGACACTTCACAACAACAACTCCGGACGGGAACCCAGAGTTCTCTATGGCGTCAATCTCTGCGCGCTACTCAAGGCTTCTCTCACAATGCACCGCCGCAAAATCGTTAGCTCCGGCGTTGGAAGTTCACGGACATCTGATTAAATTCGGCCTCCAGCTAGACATAAAGCTGAGGAACTTGGTGGTTAACGTGTACTCGAAGTGCAGGGCATTCGGCTATGCACGCAAGGTGATCGACGAAATTCCTGAACCAGATTTAGTAGCTTGGTCTGCATTGATTTCGGGTTATTCGCAGAGTGGGTACGGCAAGGAAGCGATTCGGACGTTTAAGGAGATGCATTCGTTGGGGATTAAATGTAACGAGTTTGCTTTCCCTAGTGTGTTCAAGGCCTGTACTTTGACTGATGATTTGAGGCTTGGAAGGCAGGTTCATGGGAACGTGGTGGCTGCAGGGTTTGAGAATGATGAGTTTGTCCTGAACAGTATGGTTGTTCTGTATGCGAAATGTGGAGAGATTTTGGACTCGAGGAGAGTGTTTGATGCGATTCCTTGTATGACTGTTGTGTCTTGGAATGCTCTGTTGTCTTCTTATGTGCAGCGTGATTCATTTGGGGAGGCTCTGGAATTGTTTCAGGACATGATTCTAACGACTCAGATAAGGCCTAATGAGTTCAGCTTGTCGACTATGATAAATGCTTGCACTGGCTTAGAGGATAGTGGGCAGGGTAGGAGAATTCATGGGTTCTTGATCAAGCTTGGGTATGACTTGGATTTGTTTTCTAATAATGCTCTTGTTGACATGTATGCCAAAATGGGATATCTGGAAGATGCTGTGAGTGTCTTTGATGGCATTGCAAAACCTGACATTGTTTCCTGGAATGCTGTTATTGCGGGTTGTGTTCTTCTCGAGCGGCACTATTATGCATTGAAGTTGTTTAGGCAGATGAACATATCGAGTATATCACCGAATACATTTACTTTGTCTAGCGTTCTCAAAGCTTGCGCTGGAGCAGGACTTGGAGAGCTCGGCAGACAGTTGCACGCATACTTAATGAGGAGGGATTTAGGAACGGATACATTTCTGGGAGTTGGACTTGTGGATTTGTATGCCAAGAGTAGTTACATGGCTTCCGCGAGGTTAGTGTTTAACTTAATTCCAGAAAAGGACTTGATATTGTGGAATGCTGTGATCTCTGGACATTCACTAAATGGTGAAGATGTAGAAGCTGTTTCTCTTTTTCCTTTGTTGTATAAGAATGGAGTAGGGTTCAACCAGACGACTTTATCAACGGTTCTGAAATCAACAGCTAGCTTGCAGGCTAGCCATGTTTGCAGGCAGATGCATACACTTGCTCTTAAATCTGGTTTTGAATCCGACAGCTATGTCGTAAACAGCCTTGTCGATGCTTATGGGAAATGTGAGCAGATTAAAGATGCATTGAGCGTATTTAGAGAAAGTCCAACTCTAGATTTGTTGGCTTTCACATCCATGATAACTGCTTATTCCCAGGATGGGCAAGGTGAAGAAGCTTTCAGGCTATACTTGGATATGCAGAGCCTTAGTATCAAGCCAGATGCATTTGTCTTCAGCGCTTTTGAATGCCTGTGCAAACTTGTCTGCATATGAACAGGCAAAACAAGTTCATGTCCAAGTACTGAAGTTTGGATTCATGGCGGATATTTTCGCTGGGAATTCTCTCGTCCATACGTACGCGAAATGTGGATGCATAGACGACACTGAGCGTGCTTTCCATGAGATTTCTGAGAGGAGTATAGTTTCATGGTCTGCACTCATTGGGGGAATGGCTCAGCATGGACACAGAAGACAAGCCCTCCAGCTATTTGATCAGATGCTAAAAGACGGTGTCGCTCCGAATCACATAACCCTTGTCAATGTCCTTTCAGCCTGCAATCACACGGGATTAGTAGACGATGCAAAACGATACCTATCATCAATGGAGGAGTTGTTTGGCATCACACCTACGCAAGAACACTATGCGTGCATGATTGATATCCTCGGTCGAGCAGGGAAGCTCGACGAGGCCATGGAGCTCGTAAACACAATGCCATATGAAGCGAATGCCTCAGTCTGGGGGGCACTTCTTGGTGCTGCTAGAATGCATAAGAACGTCGACCTTGGAAGAAAAGCTGCTGAGATGCTCCTTGTGCTGGAGCCGGAGAAATCAGGCACCCATATACTCCTTGCAAACATCTACTCGTCAGCTGGAATGTGGGACGGAGCAGCAAAGATAAGGAAGTATATGAAAGACAGCAAAGTAAAGAAGGAGCCTGGAATGAGCTGGATGGAGATCAAAGACGAGGTGCACACCTTCACAGTTGGTGACAGAAGCCATCCCAGAAGCATGGAAATCTACGCAAAACTTGAAGACCTCAGTGAGCCTTTGAAGAAGGCTGGCTATGTTCCCATGGTTGAGACTGAGCTTCATGATGTCGAACCGAGCGAAAAGGCAAAGCTTTTGTACCACCATAGCGAGAAACTCGCTGTGGCTTTTGGGTTGATTGCTACTCCATCTGGTGCTCCCATTAGGGTGAAGAAGAACTTGAGGGTTTGCTTGGATTGCCATACTGCACTCAAGCTGATCTCTAAGATCTCCTCCAGGGAGATAATTGTTAGAGACATTAATAGATTTCATCACTTCAGAGATGGGTTGTGTTCTTGTGAAGATTATTGGTAACACTTGGGAGCGGATCGATGTCCTGTTTAAGACTTCTCTCTTGAAGCAACCACGGATTCCTCCTCTTTCAGGGACACAATGAAGCTTGCTCCAATGACGGACTCATACACAATGGCAGCATATGCAAGCCTGAAAGCAACCACTCATTCAGCTGTAACATCAAAACAATGTAAGATTCATAAGAAATTGTTAACCCATTTATCCTTCATTCAACACCCTATAACTCAAACTCTTATTCTGAACCAGGGGCTGAAGCACTCGAAGCTTCAATAACGACTCTAAGTAAATACAGTCGGGCCTCTGCTGGCTACCGAACACAACTAGATGCTCTCATTCCAGCTTCAGAAGTTCTGCAACAGGTCCCGACTACCAAAATTAGCCTCGTTAATCTGATTTTGTTTTGTTGTGTATACGGTTAATGACAGTGAAAACTTCTATAACAGAGGCTAAATGCCGGGGATGATCATGTTGGCTGTTACTGCCTTTGTTCTTTCTTCTGAAACTGCATTGACTGGAGCTGAATCAACCAAAAGCATGCAAGCACAGGTAATTTTCTATGCCCCTTATTTCTTCGATGCATTCCAGTGCTAGTAAAAGTGGTAAAAGAACTAACCACCCTAGAACTATCATAAACCCGGGAACGGAATCTCGTACTTGTTTGATCTCTAGTACATTACTGAACCAACTTGTTTGATCTCTAGCACATTACTGAACCAGTATGCTCTGCTGCTACGATATGTTAGATTACCTTGTTTAGTATTTTGACAGCAACAGATTTACTTTGGAAGATGTAATTGAAATTCAAAAATACACAATTTGTCACTAAACATCAGCTAAATTTCATCTATACTATACCTCTAGGTCTCGATCATCAGTCCCTCGGATTCGGACCAGCTCAGAAAATCGCACATGTATGTTACATTTCCCTCGGTGTAACATTCGTCAAACTAAACCATCTCTCCTTTGTCACAGGCTGGTTGGTCGAGTTACGTGTCACCAGAGATAGTAGCATCAGTGCATGATTCGGGACCACGCTGCAGAGTTCTTCCTTACCCGATTCACCATCTTCTCCGTAAACCCGGATAACTAAACCCTTCTGTTACCTCAATTAGGCTCTCAGCTTCTTCATGTGTGTGTTCTTTTTGCTTACCACCATAGAAAGCTGAGAGAGCCAGCCTATTAATTTCTGTGATTCTATCCAATATGCTTCGTGTTCTAACCGGTTATTTTCGTGAAGAACGGTGCTTAAAGCGTCTTAATTAACTGAAACAAGTTTGAGTCGGTTATCTGGGTTGATTTATAAGTTGACTGATTTGTCAAGTTTAAAAAATTATGGGCTACAATGTCGCCGGACTTATTTGTCAAGTTTAAAAATTATGGTCTAGATTTGTTAATGGACTGATCACTCAGGTTTGTAAATTTTTGGTCTGGACTGATTTGTAAAATTTTGGGCTAGATTGTTGGAGGACTGATTTGTCTAGTTTGAAAAATTCAGGGCTAAATTGTCAATGTACTGATTTGTCATGTTTGTAACATTCTAGGCTAGATTGTCAAAAAATTATGTGCTAGATTTGTAAAAAAGTCTAGGCTAAAATTTGTCAAAGTTCTACGTTATATTTGTCCAAAAAAAATTCTTTGCTAGATTTGTAAAAAATTATAACACATTTTTGGGAAAAATCTAGTGCTTTTTCTTTTGTCAAATCTAGTGCACTTTGGGATAATTCTAGCGCAATTTTTTGACAAATTCGAGGTTCCTCCGCAAGATTCGTCCACGGAGGGGTGAGTCAGGGCCTAAGATCAGGCCGAAAGGCGTAGTTGATGGAAAAAATGGCATTCTAGATAGAATAGAAAGAAATTCGAAGTTTTCTATCCTTGAAACCCGATTTCTCTACAATTGGGAATGGGCTAGGGTTATGAACTTGATTTGTCCAAAATTTAGAGTTTGATTTGTCAAAAATTTTGTGTTAGATTTGTCCAAAATTCTGCGTTAGATTTGTCCAAAATTTTGAGTTAGATTTGTCCCAAAAAATTGGTTAGATTTGTCCCAAAAATGGGTGAGATTTGTCCCAAAAATGGGTTTAGATTTGTCACAAAAATGGGTTAGATTTGTCACAAAAATGGGTTAGATTTGTCCCAAATTCAGTCCAAAATTTTGACAAATCTAATCCATTTTTTATCAAATCTAGTCCATTTTTTTACAAATCTAGTCCAGTTTCTGACAAATCTAGTTCAAGATTTTAACAAACTTAGTACAGTTTTTGACAAATCTAGTCCAGAATTTTAACAAACTTAGTCTAGTTTTTGACAGATCTAGTCTAGAATTTTGACAAATGTAGTCTAGAATTTTAGAAATCTAGTCCATTTTTTTGACAAATCTAGTCCGAATTTTGACAAATCCAATTTGTTTTTGACAAATCCAATCCAAAATTTTGACAAATCTAGTCTAGTTTTTGACAAATCTAGTCCAAAATTTTGACAAATCTAGTCCAATTTTTTGACAAATCTAGTCCAAAATTTAGAAAAATCTAGTCCAGTTTTTGACAAATCTAGTCCAAAATTTTGACAAATCTAGTCCAGTTTTTGACAAATCTAGTCCAAAAATTTGACAAATCTAGTCCAGTTTTTGACAAATCTAGTCCAAAATTTTGACAAATATAGTCTTGTTTTTTACAAATCTAGTCCAAATTTTTGACAAATTTAGACAAATCAAGTCAAGTTTTTGACAAATCTAGTCCATTTTTTTGACAAATCTAGTCCAAATATTTTGACAATTTTGACAAATCTAGTCCAGTTTTTGACAAATTTAATCCAAAATTATGACAAATCTAGTCCATAAAATTTTTGACAAATCTGTAGTTTACAATCTTCAGTTTTTGACAAATCTAGTCCATTTTTGACAAATCTAGTCCAGTTAGTTTTTACAAATCTAGTCACATTTTGACAAATCAGTCATTTTGACAAATCAGTCAGTTTTTTACAAATCTAGTCACATTTTGACAAATCTAGTCAGTTTTTACAAATCTAGTATTTTGTACAAATCTAGTCAATTTGCAAATCTAGTCAATTTTGACAAATCTAGTCCAGTTTTTTACAAATCTGCAAGTTATTTTACAAATCTAGTCAAGCTATTTTGACAAATCTAGCCTATTTTTTGACAAATCTAGTTTTTTGACAAATCTAGTCAGACATTTGTGACAAATCTAGCCATTTTTTGACAAATCTAGTCAATTTGCGAAAATCTAGCGATTTTTGACAAATCTAGCCAATTTTGACAAATCTGCACTTTGACAAATTTGCGTATTTATTGAAATCTGCCATTTACAATCTAGCTGTATTGGCCAAATCTAGCGCATTTGGGACAAATCTAGCGCTTTTTTTGGGACAAATCTAGAGATTTTGGGACAAATCTAGCGCACTTTGGACAAATCTAGCGCATTTTTTGGCCAAATCTAGCGCACTTTGGCCAAATCTAGCGCACTTTTGGACAAATCTAGCACATTTTGGGACAAATCTAGCGCACTTTGGGACAAATCTAGCGTATTTTTTGACAAATCTAGCGCATTTTTGGGCCAAATCTAGCGCATTTTGGGCCAAATCTAGCGCACTTTGGGCAAATCTAGCGCTTTTTGGGCAAATCTAGCGCATTTTTTGGGCCAAATCTAGCGCATTTTGGGAAAATCTAGCGCATTTTTTGGCAAATCTAGCGCATTTTGGGACAAATCTAGCGCACTTTGGGACAAATCTAGCGCATTTTTTGGGACAAATCTACGCACTTTGGGACAAATCTAGCGCACTTTTGGGCAAATCTAGCGCATTTTTTGGGCCAAATCTAGCGCATTTTGGGAAAATCTAGCGCACTTTGGACAAATCTACGCATTTTTGGCCAAATCTAGCGCATTTTGGGCAAATCTAGCGCATTTTTGGGCAAATCTACCATGAATGCGCATTTTGGGCAAATCTAGCGCATTTTTGGGCAAATCTAGCGCATTTTGGGACAAATCTAGCGCACTTTGGGACAATCTAGCGCATTTGGCTAAATCTAGCGCATTTTGGACCAAATCTAGCGCATTTGGCAATCTATGCATTTGGCCAAATCTAGCGCATTTTTTGGCAAATCTAGCGCATTTTGGGCAAATCTAGCAATCTTTTTGGGCAAATCTAGTGCATTTTGGGCAAATCTAGCGCATTTGGGACAAATCTACGCATTTTGGGACAAATCTAGCGCATTTTTGGCCAAATCTAGCGCATTTTTTGGGACAAATCTAGCGCATTTTGGGCAAATCTAGCGCATTTTGGGACAAATCTACGCACTTTTGGGCCAAATCTAGCGCATTTTTGGCCAAATCTAGCGCATTTTTGGCAAATCTAGCGATTTTGCAAATCTAGCCATTTTGGACAAATCTAGCGCATTTTGCAAATCTAGCGCATTTGAAATACATTGAATCTAGCGTTGGCCAAATCTAGCGATTTTTTGGCCAAATCTAGCGCATTTTGGGACAAATCTAGCGCATTTTTGGGCCAAATATAGCGCATTTTGGGTCAAATCTAGCGCATTTTTTGGACCAAATCTAGCGACCTAGGGACAAATGTAGCGCATTTTGTGACAAATCTAGCGCATTTTGGGACAAATCTAGCTCACTTTGAGACAAATCTAGCGCACTTTGGGACAAATCTAGCGCATTTGGGCCAAATCTAGCGCATTTTTGGGCCAAATCTAGCACATTTTGGGATAAATCTAGCGTACTTTGGGTTAAATTTAGCGCATTTTGGTAATTCAAGCACATTTTGGGACAAATATAGCTCACTTTGGGACAAATTTATCGCACTTTGAAACAAATCTAGCGCATTTTGGGATAAATCTAGCGCACTTTGGAAAAATACTATCGCACTTTGGCCCAAATCTAGCGCATTTTTGGACAAATCTAACATATTTTTTGGGATAAATTTAACCCAAAATTATTTTGGGACAAATCTAGCCCAAATTTTGGGACAGATCTAATCCAAAATTTGGGACAAATCTAACTCAAAATTGGAAAATCTACCCAATTTGGGACAAATCTAACCCAAATAATTTGGTACAAATAACCCAAATATTGAAATCAACCAAAATTAATATTTGGACAAACTAATCAAATGGAAATCTAACCAAATTGAAATTAACAAATTTTGGTACAAATCTAACCCAAAATTATTTGGGAAATCTAACCCAAATATTTTGGACAAATCTAACCCAAAATTATTTTGGGACAAATCTAACCCAAAACAATTTTTGTACAAATCTAACCCAAAATTTGGGACAAATCTTGTCTAGAATTTTGACAAATCCAGTCCTGTTTTTGACAAATCCAGTCATGTTTTTGACAAATCTATCCACATTTCGACAAATCTAGTCCAAAATTTTGACAAATCTAGTCCAAAATTTTGACAAATCTAGTATAGTTTTTTGGCAAATCTAGTCCAGTTTTTGACAAATCTAGTCTATAATTTTGACAAATCTAGTCCAGTTTTAGGGTCAGAATTGTCACAAATTATGGGCTGGATTTGTCATAAATTGTTGGGCTAGTTTTGTCACAAATTCTGGGCTTGTTTTGTCACAAATTCTGACTTAGTTTTGTTACAAATTATGATCCAGATTTGTCACAAATTTTTGGGCTAGATTTGTCAAAATTTTGGGCTAGATTTGTCACAAATTATGGGCTAGATTTGTTATAAATTCTAGGCTTGATTTGTCACAATTTTTGGGCTAGATTTGTCACAAATTCTAGGTTAGATTTTTGACAAATTAGGATAGATTTGTCACAAATTTTAGGCTATATTTTCACAAATTCTGGGCTATATTTGTCACATATTCTGGACTAGATTTGTCAAAAAAATTGGGCTATATTTGTCAAAAATTCTGAGCTATATTTGTTAAATATATTGGGCTTGATTTGCCTGAAATTCTGAGCTAGATTTAGCTAAAATTTATGACCTTAATTTGCCTGAAATTCTGGACTTGATTTGCTAGAACTTATGCGCTAGATTTGTCAATTCCTTAAAATTTTGTCAAAATAAAAACATCCTTCAGGCTGGAAATTGGTTAGTGGTTATTGGTTATAACCACTAACCGCAAGTGTGGTTAGTGGATAATCACAAAATCAACGTGATTAACCGCAACTAATCGCAAAACTCATTCCACCTAAAAACATACTTCGAGTCTTAACCAGAAATATCTCGATTAATAGAACTAATTCAACCTACAAGATTTTGTTGTAAAGGAGTTAACGTCGAGTTAACGAATCTAAATCAATTATTCTACTTAAAAAGAATGGTAAAACACAAAATAGTGGTTTCCAAGTAAAGCAATAAAGCATTCATTTTTCTTAATCTAGATCAATCAATGATCAATGTTCTTAATCTTATCTTACATCCAATTTAAGAAAATTCCTAAAACAAACCCTTCAATGAAAAACATGTTGCCACTCACTTGGTTGGAGAGTTTCTCAATCACAAACAAATATAGAATTGTTTTAATGGTGTCCAAAATAGATGAGAATATTTAGTGTCGGTTTCAGACTAATCGTTTGATTCAATAGATAGAAGTCATTTCATTACCTAAGTGATTTTACAGTCACCTCATATAAAAGAATGTGAGATAGTAGTCAGTTCTTAAGTGATACCAATGGTATATCAGGAAGTGTGAGTGTATACCGATGGGATATTCTCTTTCAAAAGTGTTTGTCCATCTGCAATAGGATCACCGCAGTATTTATAGCTTGACATCTGTAGGCGTGGCTTGCTCCGATTAGCTCTGCTCCTTATGCGATCTGGTTCGTCCACAAAAGTCGCTTAGATTGTGCCACGTTGTCATAGTGTTGTCAAGAAAATCCTAGCTAGGCGGTTAATACAAGTTGCGTAAAACTAAGTAATATCTTTAAAGGGAGACTTTTAAAGACCATTATGGGCTTCTACTTTATATTGTCCAAGAAAATTAGTGCAACTTTAAACAGTTGATTATGGGCTAATGTAAAAAAAAAAGTAGCTGGAATATCCAACTCGACTTTATTAACTCAATCGGTCATGTATCGAGCTTTACTCAAATCAATTCAATTTTGGGTATTTTATTTTATTCCCTTAATTGTTCGAGAAAGGTTTAATACATGATTGATTGGGTTAATAGAGCTGAGTTGAACCTTTCACATGTACTTTTTTTGCTGACAAGCCAAAAAGTTGACAGTAGATGATTTTGTACGATTTTGAAACATACGGATTCGTCGATTTATTTTTAAAAGTATGAGACTATTTTATACAAAACTCAAATGAATGGGACTAATAATGCTAATTACCCCTCAAACTTGCTATCAACATATCATTAACATACACAAAACAAGATAATGTAACCGTCGTCTAACCTTTTAAAGTAACAAACAATGATCATCTTCGCACCACACAAACTTCAGTCTCGTCCATGAATTCATAAAAAAATTAGACCACACAAACTTCTCCTCAATTTGCACACAAGCTCATTGTTGTCTTCATACTCAAACTCGCAATCAACATATCATATATCAGACTGTAACAACCGTCTAATCTTTTAAAGTAACAAACAATGATCAACTTCACACCACATAAACTTCAGTCTCGTCCATGAATTCATCAAACTTTTAGACCATACAAACTCTTCCTCAATTTGCACACAAGCTCATTGTTGTCTTCAGACTCAACTCGCAATCAACATATATCAGACAAGAAAAATGTAATACCGTCTAACCTTTTAAAGTAACAAACAATGAATCACTGCACACCACAACAAACTTCAGTCTCGTCATGAATTCATCGAAAACAATTTAGACCATACAAACTTTCCTCAATTGCACACAGCACATTGTTGCCTTCAGAAAAATAACCCTCTAATTGCTTCATATAGATAAAAATAAATATTCTCTTCATATCCATCTATAGTAATACATTGTTATAAAGTTATCTACTTAGGAATGGATTAAACAAAATAAGAAATACATTACATAGAGACTATTATTGTTGTTTGGTTAAAAATGGGTGATGATTAATAAATTTAACCAACCATAAATTTAGCTAGACAACTTAGAATCAATTTGACCATAAATGAACTAGGGAGAATTGTCTAGGAGGCCCCTACATTATGGAAAGATAACAAATGAGTCCTCCTACAGTTATTTGCACATAATAAACTCATATATAACGTTTAACATATAAGTTCTTATGTTAGATTTTCGTTAACGTTGTTAGGGTTTTGCTTACAAGTTATGCTGCCTCGTCTTGTTGGTTCGTCAGCAAAGTTATGATTTCAACTGATAAGGGATGAAAACTCATGTATCCACTTTCTCTCAAACTTTTTCACTGACCATCTCCAAGTTCGACACCTTCATAAGTGGGAAAACGGCGTCGTTTTGATGATGTGTACAATTTGCCTACCAAAAAGTTGAGTTAGATTAACATGTCAGCAAAAAAAGTAACGGCGTTAGGCAAAAACCTAACGAAAGAGTATGAATTTAACCATTCTTAGTGCGTATGACGGTATGAGAATTTCTTTGAGCAAATAATAGTAGAAGAGATCATTCATTTCTCCGACATTAAATACCACTATTAATTCCAACTAGTACCAGAAAAAAAAACAATTAATTATCCCAATAATAATAAATCCCCTCACACTTCAAACACTCTCACACAAAGATCTCAAATTTCCCAACCACCGTTGCTATATAAAATTAACATTCGCGACGGTCCTCACAGAAGAGATTTTCACGCGCCACCACTAGTTCTTAACCTCCCCAATCTTCATAAGAGCAAGATACGCAAGAACCCGGTAACCAACAATCATAACCCCCAAAGCAATCGCCGATACCCCTTGCCCGTCAAGCCCCACGGTCTTCACCATCCCGAAATCCGCAACCCTACACATGCCCCCCGACCCACAAGGGTAAACATCATCCTGGCTAAACTGCGACCCGAGCAAGAGCTTCAATGTGTGCTGCCCTATCGACACGTACTTAATCCACGCAATGAAGGGTGGCACATGTTGAACATAGTATCCGCTCGCGAGTAGGAATGCCAGCATAATGACCGATCCCATGATGGTAGCGTTCCTCTGCTCCATCACGAGTGCCCCGATTGCTAGACCGATGCCCTGAGAGGCCAGGACCGAGTACAAGAGGACGGCTAGAGTGTGGAGGAAGTGAGATGGCGTGGCCTTCAACCCGGCCATCCAGTATGTAATGGTGACGAATGCCGTTGGGAGGACTAGCGCCATGGGGAGGTCGCTTACGATGGATGACATGAAGTAGGAGGAGAGCTTGTACATCCCCGAGGATCGCTCTTTCATCAGCATTCTTCTCTCTTGCGGGAACTTGAAGATTGCGTCAAACATTGGGTAGAACCCCCAGAACGCCGAGTAGAAGAACAACAGACCGATCTGCAAAATAATGTTGAGTTTGTATGTTTCAGATAGAACATGTTTTCATATCTCTATATGAGCCAAAAAGACCCATCCTTCATGTTTTCTTCGTCATTACAGACAATCCAAATCAATGACTGCCAGTTATGACAGTCAACATTGGTGTTGATGACGTGACAATATCAGTCACATCATCAACACCGACTATAATTGCACCAAAAATCACACAAGACTAGCCATTTCTAACCAATTTCATTCGACTAAATTAGTGTATTAGTCCAAACAACACGAGTCAACATAGAATTGTAGTATACCTGGTCTTGCAGATGAGTCACGTCGGACTGCCACCAGAGTAAGCCAGCCAGAATAGAGATCGCCAGCACCTGGAAAACCTTGAGCCCGGCAAATGACTCGTACTTACGCTCCTTAAGCCCCCTAGAGCTCAATATCGTGAACTGCTGCCACCATGTCGTCGGCCATCCCGCCGTCAACTTCTCCGACGACCTTGCATTAACATTATACTCATTATTCCCCGTCAATGATTGGTTCTCTACTTTCAACTTGTCGGCCAGATTGCTTTTGTAGGCCGACACTAGTGCGTCCTTGACCTTGGTCGGGTTCTCTTGGTCGGCCGACGACACTCCTG
Source organism: Linum lewisii (assembly GCA_034768395.1). NCBI lineage: Eukaryota > Viridiplantae > Streptophyta > Magnoliopsida > Malpighiales > Linaceae > Linum > Linum lewisii. The sequence goes on along the minus strand of CM068297.1, from coordinate 77,471,572 downwards.
AAAAAACCAAACATCATATGTTAATTACTAATTAGTAATTAGTCAAAAAATTAAATAATAGTGTTAACGAATAATATAAAACCAGATGCAAATGTTCGTGACATGGTTATGATCGAGAGAATCTTGGGTTTAAATCGTTATAGGCTCCTGATTTGTTAGACAAAACTTATGAAAGTTGTGCAAACTCTGATTGATCTATGGAGAATTAACTTTAACTCGTTAGAGGAGTGCAACTGTTCGTGACATGGTTATGATGGAGAAAATCTTGGGTTTGAATCGTTGTAGGCTACCGGTCCGTTAGGCAAAACTTATGAAAGTTGTGCAAAATTTGATTGATCTACCGAGAAAATTAAATATGTCTGAGGAGGGCGTGTTAATAAATCATTTAAAATCAATATGTTATAAGTACTATGGACCTGAAGGTTGCCTGAGCCGTGGCTCAGTGGAACCCCCACCCTAAATCCGTCACTAGCTCAAGGTCTCACGATTCTAAAACGTTGAAAATTTCTTGAAATCGTCCACTCCTTAATCTTAAATTTGAATATTCACCCAGAGTCTCACAGACCATCTTGGTTCCGCTACCAAGGGTGCCAGCTGGTTTACAACTGGCTCAATAACCCCCCCAGTTCGATAAGAACGAACAGACGGGCCAGTGTCCTTCTAGCCAGTACCTAGCATGCACAGAAGAATCTGCATGGTGTCCCGATTCACAAAGTGGCCCCGTCTCTGATGACGGGGCCGGTTTGACCAGTTTGACTGACACACTGCCCAGAGTAACGTTGATAGAAGTCCCTAAGTAGTCAGTCACAACACGTAACCTTAAATGCACCCAAAAAGGGTAACAAACAACAACACATCCATATATAACTGCATGCATGGATTCACATTTAATATATTATTATTAAATGCAAATGGAAAGTTATTAATTAATTAAGATTCGGAAAATCTATATCATATGGAAACTTATTAATTATCGTATTTAATTTAAATTTTCATATCACGGAATCCAATGAACCCCAATTTTTTTTTGAATTTTTTATTTTCTTTATTTTGCATGGGAAACATGTGTTCATTCACCGCTGACTACCCATTAATTACGGATTTATTATTATTATTTTATTATTATCGTCATCCTCGTCATCATCCTCCACCGCTGCACGTTTTTTTTTTTTTGGTCTTATTATGGTTATTAACTAATTAATTAGTCAATAACAATGGTATTGGTTGATGAGTCGAGTCGAGTTGCTCGTGAGCTATTCGAGATTTGGTTTGTAAAAACTGGTAAAAAGTTTGATTGAAGCTTGGTTTGGTAGTAAATGAGTCTGGGCTTGAGTCAATTATGGTTTGAGTTGATAGGCTCATGAGCAGGCTCGAGTTGTGAGTTTGTTGACTATGCTAAAAAGATTGCTCGATACTCAACTCGATAGTGAATGAGTTGAGCACGAGCCAACTATGGTTCAGATTGACAGGTTACTCAACTACTATAAAGCTCGCTAGATAGTAAATGAGACAGTTCCAAGCCAATTATGGCTCAGATCGATAGTTGGCTCGACTCGTGAGCTTGAGCCAACTATTTATGACCGGTGAGTGGTTAGATAAGGTAAAATTTGAAAATTTTAGATGAAAAATGATAAAAACTTGTAATTATAAACGTTTGTTTTCGAGCTTGGCTTATTTGAGTTTTTTCGTGTCAAATTTCAGGTTGAGCTCAATCTGTACCAGTGCTTCTAAATTAATAAAAATCGAGTCAAACTAGAGCACAACTCATAAAATCAATTAATAAATCAGGCTCAAATTCGACTCAAATTTCAAATTTCTAACTCCAATTTAAGCCGAGCCCGTATAAAAAAAACAGCGAGCCAAACTTAAACTCGATAAATTTCGACTCGATTCGAGTCAACACCCATAAGCCCAACACGTGTATGCATGTACTTTTAGGTAGATACCATGCATGCATGAAACATTAAAAAAAATCTCAACATTAAAAGCTAAAAGCTAAACAGACACGTATACAATAGAAAAAACAATAAAAATAATAATTAATTAATTAATTAATTAATAACGTACCGTTGGCAAGATCCAAAAGGAAGTCCGACGGATTCATGGCGACCGCCGGCACAAACCCAACTCCGGCGAAGTAATCCATAACCTCCTCACCTTTCCCAAAGTACAACGGATTCCCTTCCGACAACAACATCACCTTATCAAACATGTAAAACAGCCTACTCGACGGCTGATGGATCGTCATCACCACCGTCCTCCCGCCTTTCGCCAGCTCCCACACCGTCGACACGATCCGCTGCGCCGTCGTCGAGTCGAGACCGGACGTCGGCTCGTCGAGAAACAACAAGCTCGGGTTCAGTAGCATCTCCTGCCCAATGCTAACCCGCTTTCGTTCCCCGCCGGAGATCATGCCTCGAGAGGCGTGTTCTCGATCTCCGCTGCGTCGATGATAAATGTTATAATCTGATGTCGGTGAGGTGATTTGTCAATCAGTAAATTTGATTGGAATCATGAAAGTGTTAGATTGTATTATTATTATTTCATTATGGATTTGTAATGGGAAGATTTATTGAAATAGACTAGATTTGTAATTTGATTTGATTTTGAAAACTTAATTTTTTATTATTATACCCTAAAACAATGAGGGTAGAGTTAGTTCAAATTCTAGTTAAATTCAATGGCTAGATTTCATGAAATTTCTAATTCTAATAAACGGGCTGATTGATTCCAATTCATTTAATTAAATTCTTATGCATTAACATAAAGCATTATAATTTCTAAATATTCATAATTTAAAAAGTTAGATTATTAATTCAGTAAATAACCCATTTTAATTATTCTTCAAACAAAAACCAATTTTCTAATTAAAAAAAAAATTTGTTTGAACGTGACGAGCGATCCTCTTACCTTTACACTTCGTAAGCCCGAGCTGCGAAATAACGGCCTCCGCGTGCGCAACCTTCTCTTTCCTAGTCAGCGAGTTCGGCAAACGGAGCAGAGCCGTGTACACCAACGTCTCCGTCACCGTCAAATGAGGATACAACACATCATCCTGCGTCACAAACCCCGTCCTCCGTTTCATCCCACTCGAAAACGGCGCTCCGTTATAACTCACCGTTCCGTTAATTTCCCCGCCGCCGAGTTTCCCCCCTAACGCCGTTAATAACGTCGTCTTCCCACTTCCCGAGGGCCCAGCATTGCCAGCATCTCGCCCGGGTACACGTTGCCGGTCACTCCCTTGAGGATGACCTTCTCTTCCGGTTTCGGTGACCGGCATTTCGGGGTCGAGAGTTTGACCTTGTACACCACGTCGGAGAATTTGAGGATGACGTGGCGGTTGGCTTCTTTGAAGACGGCGGCGGCGGCGGCGATGGCGGCGGGGTGTCGATTTTCCTCCATTTAATTTTTTTGGGTGATTTTTTTTGTAATCGGCGATGTGGGTTTTAATAAGGGGAAAGAAAGAAACTGCCTTTGACGCGTTTTATGTTATTTCTTGTTGCCGTTTTGGGGGTGAGATTGGAAATCGGAAGAGAAACAGAAATTTAGAGAGAGAGAGTTTGGGAGTTTCAGTTTTGTGATGTGTAGCTGTGATTTTGTTGTAACATTTATAGGTGAAGAGGAGAAATCTGATACTCAAGCTCGAAAAGAAACATTTTTTTTTGTGTTTTAGTCACTTAGGTTTAGGGTAGTAACAACTTGGTCACCTAATTAACGTCTGTGACAATGTGCTCACGGCATTTTCAGTCACTTGCGACCAAAAAGGGCGACTCAGCTCGTGATTTATGAATCTGGGTCATGATTGTTTGTGATGATGGACTCAATTAAGTTTATGTATCGTAGTTAAGTAGTCGATGTCACAGAATTTGGGGAGTTGGGTAAGTTGTGTAGTGAGGTTTTGGCTAGTAGACCATTATTTGAGGTCGTTTTGGGGTAGGAGATGTAGGAAATGTTGCTTATGAGCTTGCTCGTCGATCGCGTTACCTAGTGAATCTTGTCTATATGGGATCACTTTCTAGCTGGGTTTCTGATGGTGAGTTTTGTGAGTATTTGAATCATTAATGAAGGATATGTGCCACTGTTTCGGGGGAAAAAAAGTAGTATGTTCGATTACTTTCGATGAAAGTTCTAACTAGATAGCCAACTTAGCTCGCAATGCAATCAGTTTATTTTATTTTAGTTATGAATTTGACTCAACATTTGTAATAATGTAAACGCTCCTTGGGTTTGTATATCGGCTGTTGTAACTGCGTAGTGTTTCTGGGGTGCTTTGGACCAAAACTCTGGTCAGAAAGTTAACTCAGCTTGCCGTGTAATCATTTTTTTTATGAATTTGACTTAGCTATATGATTTGTTTGGTCGAACGTAACTGAAAGATATGGTTGACCTTGAACAAATGACTACTTAAATACGACATGTGAACTTAAGTGAGTGCACTATTAAAAATGTTAGTTAGATGACCACATTGTTACCACTCTGAACTTGGGTAACCCCTAAGTTTTTAACCCAATCTTTTTAATTTCCGATATGATTATTAATTTACATACCAACAAAGAGAAAAGAAAAAGAAGGCAATTAAGATACAAAAATAATTGAATGAATCTAAGGTATTAAGGAATAAAATATGATAATTTTCTTAAATTGATTTTTAAGAGATTACAAAAAAATTGAATAATAAGAAAGTAATTAGTGATAATTGAAATAATTTGGGTAGAATTAATGTCAATTAAGGAAGATTTGTCTCTATTACCTTAAATTCCCATTACTAAGCTTTCATGTCAATTAGTACTAATTAACAAATTTCATATATTTCACTTCCGACTATTAGATGTTTGGACAACCATTTCTCTACGAAATGGTTGTCCAAACATGCTAGTGTTTATTTTGATAAAACTCTACATGAAAAAGAATACCGGCTTCAAAACCAAAACGACACCGTATTTAAACAACTCAAATGGCATGGGTAATTAAGGAAGATAAATATTTGTATTTAAACAACTATCTGGAATCCCAGGTATTACTCTGGAGTCTAAATGGGCCTTGGGTTCGGCCCGACCCGAGTTTAATAATCAATCCCTTGAAAGGGTACATTGGCACAATGAAACTAGTACCACACATACATGCTCATCATTTCTTGCGTTACAATCATCTCCGAAAATCAACTATATGGGAAGCGAGTATCCGCGGAGATACTTCGAATCCACACCCGACTCGCGTACCAGAGCTATTCTTCCAGTTCGTGCAACCTACACCGAAATCGAGAGTCAAAAACAATGGCAAACAAGAGTTGTAGTACCACATGCCTATTCTATAGGAAAGAGACGAAGGAGAACCTCGCAGATGCCGTAGGGTTCCAACAATCTCTGGAGTGCGACCATCTTGTCTAGATCTCCGGTCAGCTGCATCATTCGGTATGTTAAAACATGTTTCGAAAGGGAACTTTCGACGATTGTTAAATCGCTTACCTCTAGGGTCACTGTGTGGTCAGATACATCGACTGATTTTGCCCTGAAAATGGTGGCTATATCGAGAACGTCGCGTCGGGCAGCTGCATTGACCGCAATCTTGATCAACATTAGTTCCCGTTCTGCAAACGGTAACGAGGTGAGATCCTTGACCTGAAACAGTAGCAACCAACGTGACGTTAGTAACGAGGAGGAAGATGCTCCGATTTGGCGTTCGTCCTCTACTAACATATCATAACTGAACCCCTTCCATAAGGGGGAAAACATCTATGAACACAGTGGTTTCGAGTATTCGAGGAAACGTAATAAACAGATCGTTCTTGTTTTGCCAGAAATGGAACCGTGCTATTTCGTTCTTGCCCTCGGAGAAGTATTGTAGTTCTTGTGACGAGTCAGATCAATCAATGGAGATAAATAAGGAGTTAAAGGTTTCAAAACTTCATCTTATCAACCAAAAAGTGTCATGTAAACAGTTTGCACTTTCTAAGAACTGAAATTAGTATCATGATCTAGACTTCATATCGGTGGGAATCGAGCGACTTATCGAGTTATTTCCTTAAAAAACAAGGTCTAAATAGACAGGCCGCTTACCTCATGAAGGTCTACTAACTTGTACAGTTGCTGTACCAACTTGCTCACTGATTCATCTGTAGCAGGTACCACGGTTGTAATGCGCGATATGCCCTCCTTCTCAGAAGGGCCAACTGCCAAACTCTAAGCCACCGAAAAAAAACAAAAGAAATTAACAAATGGACGAGAGCAAACTATGTCGAAAGAAGAAGAAACATCACCCTGGAGTGAGCATACCTGAATGTTATAGCCCCGTCGTGAGAAAACACCCGTAACAAGGTTGAGAACACCAGGGACATCATTTACAAGCATGGACAAAGTGTGTGACCGAAGACCAGCAGTCTGCAACAAAATGTTTAATTGATCATTATCATGTACCTTCATTCGACAGGATAAACTGCAAATTCTTGATCTTTCTGTCATCAAACCATGAGCATAAGCAAAATTTCTTACATCTTCATCATTCAGAACACCCCAATGCGCATCAAGAACGTGATGGAATGGGAAAACATCAGCGGGCTCCGAAGGATAAACATCTCCCTGGATTAACAGGAAAATCGAATATAATTTACGCAAACCAATATATCTAGTAGAATTCATGGTTCCAAGAAACTGCATACCCCTGTAGATGTATCGGTTTCACTGATAACTGCTCTATGTTGAACAGCTGAAAGATCATCGTTGGGCCAATTTTCTCCAAGATCAGGATATGAAGAAGCAGAGAATCGCCAGAAGGGAGCAGTAGCACCCAGTTTTTCTCTTCTCAATGCAATCTGTTGCAAGAATGAAGTCCAAACATCAGAACAGAATTGAATGAAAACAAGAACGGTAACTGTGAAAACAAAGTCACAAGCAAGCAACCTTGCCAGTTCTTGCAATTTCTCTGATTCCAAACTTGCTTAGATTTCTCTGTACAGCAACCATTTTCCCTGGGTCTCCAGTCACCTAAAATCCAACATAGAATCGATAAGCATTATGAGATATTAATAATGCCGACCATACTTGTTGAAAACCTTAACTTATAGGCCTAATTAACCATGAAAAGAGAAATAGTAGGCAAGCACCATGACTGAAGTGGTAGTCAAATGGCTTAACAAACAGTAGAAAGCATCACAGAAGTACAATAATTAAACAGTAAATTTTGCTTCTTTTTGTACTATCTGGAAGAAAGTAAGCAACTCTGCAACTAACCAATTAGTAGAGCATTGAATACCTCACGCAACATCAGCTAAACTTATGTATAGTAGACGAGTTACAGAATCATAACCTCAATCGTTACAGAGTGCTCGGAGATATCAACAATCTTCCCCCTAAATATGTCGACCAACCACTTGATCTGAAATTTTCAAACGAATGCCACGATCAGTGAACAAAGAAAGCATCAACCAGAGAGCAAAAAATCACACTAAACAACACCATATGAACACATAAACAGCTACCTCAGCACGATTCTCCGTGTCCGCATTCACTTTGATAAGCATCAGTTCGCGCTCCACCTGAGGCTCATTGGAGAGATCTTCAACCTACTCAATCATCCATGGTGTCACAAACACATAAAACAAGAATTCAAAATCTCCCAAACATGTTCACCCTACTAGCTATAAGTTGTCCAAAACAAAGAGATAGATAACTCAAACAACCTTGAGGACATTGACGAGCTTCTGGAGCTGCTCCACCACCTGCTGCAGAACTCTATCAGTCCCCGAAACAACGATGGTGAAGAGCGCCTTGTCCTTGTTCAAACCAACGGCAAGTGACTCAATATTGTAGCCTCTCCTAGCGAACACTCCGGCAATTCGATTAATCATCCCGCTCTCGTCTCCAACAAATACGGAGATCGTGTGGCGCCTCACCCTAACCAAAACGAACAATCCGATCACATTTTATTAACTAACACACAGAGGAGTTCTGAATAATACGAATTAAGAGAGGTATAGAGAATCAATCAGGAATCAGGAATCAGGATCACCTTGAAATCGAGGACGGAGTAAGCAAAACAAACAATCCGATCACAGTTGATTAACACACACACAGAGGAATTCTGAATAATACGAATTAAGAGAGGTACATAGAATCAATCAGGAAAATCAGGATCACCTTGAAATCGAGGACGGAGTAGGCGAGGCGGAGGATGGAGCGGCGGCGGCATCGGAGTTGACGGCGGAGGCAATCAGACGGATGTTCCGGCGAGGGATGGAGATGTTGATCGGAGGAGTGGAAGTGGAAATGGAGGTTGAAAGACGTGGTGTAGATTGGAGAGGAGCTGATGCGATTGAAGAAATGGCCGCCATCAGAGATGTAGCAGAGAAGGGCATGCACAGAGCTTCGAGGTTTATGCTTCTGAATGAATACCAGTCGGTCTTCGTCTACTTGGCACGTTTGAAATAATGGACACCATTTGCACCAACTTCACGACTACCCTAAAGGTGTTAAATCGGTTCGGTCGGGTCGGGTTAGGTGGGTTACGAATCGGGTTGGACGGATAGGTTAATTAGAGGTTTATCGAATCATTTATTCGTTATGAGTTAATTATATTACAATTTGTTAAGTTGGAAGATTTTTTAGATATTATGATTGAGATAGTTTTGAAATGTTGGTTTATGGTCAATTTAATTTAAAGTATTGGTTGGATTGAGTCGGGTACAACTGTGATTCGCACTGACTTCACCACTACACTACCCCTAATGAGCCAAGAAGATCTTTAGCATGTTCCTTCACAATAGCGGCGGATACAATGGCTGGCCTGACTCAGCCATTCTTCGAATTTAGAAATTAGAAGTCAAATAATATGTAATTTTTTTTTATATTTAAAGGTCGACTGATATATATATGTTTACGTGTGACTCAGTGCATTTCAAGTTCTATACAATATTCTAGCTCAATGTCTTTGATCATTTTGGATTAGCTCTTGCTTCGCTACAAGCTTTCTTTCAACACGAAGCACCTCTAAATCCATGTTTGAAGCTCTTCGTCTGTAGTTGGTCTGGATCTACTATGGAACCTAAGTCCTATAATGTTGTTATGATGACAATTTGGGATTTATTACGGTACCTAATATTATTGTCAGCATAACAACACTATTATAGGTACCAATCTTTTAAATATACATATCAGTTTTTTCATAGTAGATACTTAATTTGAATTCACAAGTTATGATTTTCATAACAGGTACTTAATTTGTTAATTTTATGTACCAATTTTTTCGTAGTAGGTATCTGGTTTAAATTTACACGTACCAATTTTCATAATAAGTACCGAATTTATTAATGCTATGATAGGAAAAAAAGTGTGTTTTCACTATAAAATTGGCTAGTTGATCATTCACAACCTATTGATCTACTCAATTCATCAATGGTGGTTGAAGTGATTATGTCATGTACAACTATTTTTCTAGTGCAAATCTAACACTAGTATGATTTCCCTATACCACTTTTCATAGCATATGTGTTGGATCTAATTGGACACAATCCAATAAGTAATGTGATTGGATCTTAAAAAAACCCAATAATTAGACCCATTGACATTAGTATGTTATTCTTAGTAGACATACGTATTTGGACACCGAGAAGAATAGTCTAGTGGTTGATGGTACAATAAGCTAAGGAAAGGACTGCGGTTTGAATTCACTGAAAATGTAATCAACGAACTGATCCTAAATCTAAAATATTTCACACTCGATATGATGATCAGTACTAGACAAAAAAATACAGACTTGGACAACCTATTTTCACTTTATCATCAATTTATAAGGTGACTTCACATTTGACTCTTGTAACTTTGTATCTTTCAATTTTATCAATAAAGGGTGGGTGAGCGTACATACATTATACATATTCCTTCCCATTCATCCTTGGATGGACCAACTCGGATCATTTGCTCATAGTGTTTTTACTTTGTTTGGTATGTATATCTTGCATAAGAAATAATAGGAAAGACAGTGATGGGCTTTGGGCCCCAGGCCCAAGAAAGCTCAGGTGGATAGTTCGTCACCCTCATCTCCACCCAACCTGACATGTAAAGACCCCTCACCACAATTCTTCTCAGTAGTAGGGCACTCGCTCTGTCAATCACTACAAACACACTCTAACTATACTCCTGCTACCCGCCTTGCAAGGAGTTGTCATCAACGACCTCAACGCGTACATCAACATTCTTTACCCTTCAACCCTCCCATTGAACCTTCTATTAGTCCACCAACCCACCTACGCAGATCATACCGCAAGACCCACCATTTTGTTCGGACAAGTCAAAACCTCTACTAAAAGTATAAATTTTTCAAAATACACATTACTGAGAGACAATTACAAACTCCAAACACACAAACTCGGCTTCATCCAACAACAAACTAACAACCCTTATCACAGAATACAAAGCTTCCAACGAATCCAACCATATCCAAATAGCCATAACCATAACTTTGTAGAGGAAGAAGCACATGAGGAGAAACTTGAGGACTTAGGATGCATGATGAATTGAATTTGGTGGGCATCTCCTCTGACAAAAAAGCAAACCAAAGCAAAAGCAATCAGCAAAAACAACAGTATAGAATAACAAGAAGAAAGAAAAGCAATCACATTTGCCAACCCATCTCCCATCATTATCACCTCTTCTTCTTCTTCCTTTTTGAACATTTTCCCCTCTTCATTTTGCTTCTCTTCTTCACTACTTCTCACAATTTCTCAACCATTTCTTCATCTCTCTTCTTCTTCTTTCTTTCATATGTTCAAGCAAGACCCCGCCGACACTTCCTTGCACAACGAATCAAGGTACGTATATGATATACTCGTCTGTTCATCTGATTCAGAGTGTGGTTCACAATGTCGGTCTTTGTATAGGCTGCTTTCATTGTCCTGAAATGATGATGGAATCATGTTCGATTCTACTGTTTGATAAACCCAATATGCTTCATATGTTCATCTAGTTCAGAATATGCTTCACAATGTCGGTCTTTGTATGGGTTGTTTTCATTGTCATGAATGGTGATGAAACCATGTTCGATTCTACTTATTGATGAACTGAATATGAACATTTGTATATATAGATTGTTTTATCATCGTTCATATGGTGATGATGGAACCATGTTCGATTTGACTGATTGATGAACTCAATATGAACATTCTGAGATGTTCGTATCTGGGTTGGTGAGCTTTTGTCTATACTAGTGACTTTAATTCGGGTTTAACCATGAGGCATATCGCTAACTAATTCGTGATTAAAGCACGTGTTAATGGTATAAGTTTGACTGAATTATTATTACACTTGGTCAAATTTACCATCCTTTTTTCTCTCTTTTTTCATTGTTGAAACTTTAGTTTTTCAAATTGGTGTAGTTTATTTTCTCTAATTACAATTTGGTACTAAACAAATGTAGGATTGGTCTAATTGGCTATTTTTCCCTAGCTTTTGAAAGAAAAAGAACCAACATTGTATTTTCTTTTAATCATTTTGTTGGTAGAAGCTTTCCTCCATTTTTCAATATCCATGAAGAAAATATTGCAATCAACAAGGGTCTCTTTGTCACTAAAATAATAATAAAGTATTTAATAGTAAAAAGAAATAAATTATTTATCAATTTTCTTAATATATTTTAGAGACATGTGGATCCGGCCTTTACTAAAAAGTGGGCCTTTCATGCTGAGTTGGGCCAGCCCACTTTGTGTTAACTTGGGTTGGGTTAATTGGTATCCAGAAACCGAGTACTCACTTGAAATTCGGTCGATTTGGATGGGGATTACTCGTTGATCGGGTAAAGTTGACGGGTATGGGTAAACCGTATACCCATTTAGAGCGGATAAACGGGTGGGTGAGTTTGAAGGTATCCGCCCCATGCCCAACCTGATGGGCACCTGGTATGAAACGATGTTGTGTTAGTCACAAATATATCATCTATGTTTAACGTACCATACTCAATTTCTCCTTCAGAAATTTAATTATTCACTTCAACTCATCGATCGAGCAGTTTTTCGTTCCCTCTTGGAACCCTAATGCTTCATAGCTTCATCTCGAAAATCTCTTTGCAATCCAGATACAGAGAGATTTGGAGTTCGCCTCATGGGTAGCAGTGGGTATACCCGATACCCATTATAGGGCAGGAACGGTCTGAATTTTGTTCCCGTTTAGTCTTGCGGGGTAGGTATAGGTACTACCCGTTCAATAAACAGGTGAGTATTAGATATGTGGTATCCGGACCCGTATCGCCAAGCGAGGCCGAACTTGAGTTTTGGTTAATCAGGCTATTTGTTGGATCCAATCGAACCGATTGATTGAGTTATGCAAATTTCTTTTACTTTATAATTTTGTCATAAAAATCATCTTAAATAATTATTTACATCAAATATTAAACAAATTTAACAGTAATTTCAGTTTTAAACAAAATTAGTTTTGTTTTAATATTAGTAATTAGTTATTCAATTCCTCTATATAATATTATTTTTCTTGATAATAAATCATGTTTATAATACTAATTAATTATCTTAATTAATCCTTATTATCAAAATATGCCTGACTTGCATTTCTTGGATGCCAGGAAACCTAGCTGGTACAAAAAAGCACTAAACATGGCTTCTCATTGGAGATCAATCCCCAAACCCTCAACACAGGTTACTTCTTCCACAAGGCACTTGAGATCCCCAAACCCTAAATCATCATCTAGAAAAAATCCAGCTGAAACAAACCCTAGCAATAAAGGCACTAATAAGCTAAGAAAGTGCACATCCATGAGGGTTGCGAATTCGTTCACCAGGGTTTGTCTCTGCGCACCGATCTCATCGTACAACGAGGTTTTCGGGGCAGAGTTCCCTCCCAAGAGAAGCTACAGTTTTCCCAGATCGTCGTCGTCGAAAACGTTGCAAGAAAGATTGGTGTCACCTCCTAGTAATGTCGCCCCTGCTAGGCTTAGCGCGGAAGGAGGGGGTGTTAGGAGGCCGGTTTTTTCGAGGGAAGTCGCTGAAGGACGACGTGTTGATGAGAAGATTCGTGCTTGAGGAAGAAGCGATGATGGAGGTTAGGAGAAGGAACAATCAAATGGAGATTATTAGGAGGAGGAGTAGTATGGTGATGAGGAGGAAGAAGCTTGGCCCGAGTCGTCTGAGCAAGTTGGTGATTGATGAGGCGGACGATGAAATAAATTGACTTCAGATGAGCCTTGATTCGAATATTGGTTAATTTTTTTCTTTTCTGGGTATTGCAGAATTGTCGCTAATTTTTTAGGGTTTAGTTTCTTTGTTGTTGTGGCGGGTGGGGTTACCCAAAATGTCAGCTAAATGTTCTTCGATTCGAGTGCAAATTAGAGAAATTATTATTTGAAATTTCTCTGATGTATATTAATCGTGTTGTCACATATATATGCATAATACTTTGCATATATGTTTTTTAGATAAATGATTACCCCAAGATGCGAATCGAAGGCGTGAAAATGTCTTAATTTTAAATAATTTTGATCTCGAAACACATTTAATGTATAAGATCTTATTAAGGATCTGCTTATAACATCTAGGTAGGAACAATGTGTATTGACGAAATCACAAAAACTGCTTCCTCCCTCCAATATTTACGTTACAAGGATACTAATAACACAATTATAATGTCCGAGACGAAATTTAACTTGTCTAAAAGCGCATGAGTCATACATTCTACAGAACGACGATAACATACCGATAATTTATTTTATTATGAATTTATGATGGTAGTGTGGAATGTGTGTCTTGGTATTGAAGGAAAAATAGTTGGTAAGAAGTTTGGCAAACGGTTTGAGTGAGAATGTGGCCAACTCCTCATCCTCCTACTTTCTCTTTCCACTCATTTCATCCTCTCTCTATATATCTTAATCATAATCATCACCATTATTAATAAAACTATTCAAAAAGGTTAATTTCTTAATAAAATAATTAATTTATTTTTTTACAGCTCAAAATATATAAAAAAAAAGTAAGTGAGAGAGTTTTCCAATATTAAACTCTTTTTAATTAATTCAAAGAGTTAATATTAGCGGCTAGCTCATTTTCTAAATAATAAGATCAGCGACAGATTTAGGATGAATATTAAGGTATTAGGCCGAACCTTGTATAATTTAAGGGTTAATACACTTTTTTACCCTTCTACTATGCAAAGTTAACAAACATACCCCTTTACTATTTCTAACCGATTTTACACCCTCTACTTTGAAAAGTTTAACAAATATGCCCCTCTGTTTAATTATTCCTATTTTCCATCCGATGTGTTGATTGTACGTGCCACGTCATATTATTTGTACACCTTATCGTTGATTGGAATGTTCACAATCGAAAATTATTTAAATTAGAAAGAAAAATGAAAATGAATACCACAAACACCTCCGTACATAATAGTGATTATAATGTGTTTTTCCTTTATATTTTCTTTTTAATTTAAATATTTTCACCTTGTGGACATCCCAATTAGCGATGTCGTGGACAAATAATATGACGTAGCACGTATAATCAACTCATTAGACAAAAAATAGATGAAAAGATAAATGGGAGGGCATATTTGTTAAAATTTTCAAAGTAGAGGGTGTTAAATCGGTTAGAAAATAGTAAAAGGGTATGTTTGTTAACTTTGCATAATAGAGGGACAAAAAGGTGTATTAACCCAATTTAAAATGTAAGGGGACGAACAAAGAAAGTTTACTAATTATCTATTAAATATATGAAAATTTACATATTATTAGAATTCTGGGAGCCAATCCTAGGATCAGCTACTGATAACACGAACTATATGTTTTTTTTTTTAATTTCTAATATCATTTTTTTTCGTCTTTCACACAGTCTCTACTCACCCTTCTTACTATCGTTATTACTTTTGCAGAAGAAATGATATATATAGAGAGAGAAAAGATCAAGACAACTACAAAAAATACGACAAATATCCATCCAAACAATAATTTTACTCGCATACTCTAACACGAGAGAGATAAGAGTCATTTTGATCACATAATGTCCGACTCCAACAAGAAAACACACACATCTAGCATGCAACAAAATTTCAACAACGATAGAGCCACAAGCCCACCACCCACGCAGAAAACACACAATTCGAGACGAGACCAATCAGCAACGATAGAGCCACCATCAACATACACATATCCCATTTGTCGAGTTTAATTAGAGTAATAAACTATGAACTATATAATAAGATGAATTGTTTTTTGAACTAATGGATTAATCTTCCAGGAAGATCATGATAGCTATAAAAACACGATAAATAACCTGAGAAGAGACATCTAAGAACCATTTCAACCACATAATGACCGCCTCCATTAACTTAACGCAACGATAGAGCCACTATCAACACGGAAAACACACAATTCGAGACGAGACCGGTCAGCAACGATAGAGCCACCATCAACGTAGAAATATCTCATTTTTTAAACTATGGATTAATCTTCAACGTCAAGGACTCCCAAATCAAACGCTACTTAGACCAATTCATATCATCCCAAGTGTCACTGCAGATTGCAAATTTGGGATCTTAATGTAATGAATGAATAAAGTAGAAATTTACAGCAGAGAAAAAATGGCTACAGAAGAAGGAAAAAAAACTCCATTTATATGCTTAAAAAGGATTTCAAAGGAACCCACCACCTCTCCACCAACAAAAACCCCATAGATTATTACAGAGAAGAAAAAGAAGGCAAAAGTAAAAGCCAGACTCTCTCTGAGAGATTGAAAGGAAAGGGTCTTCTTCCTTCCTTTCAATTTGTGCTTTGTCGCTGCTGGTAAAGGGGTTCTTCTTCTCTCTTGAAGCAGCTGCAGCTTTTCTGGGTCTCTCCATGGTGATTCCTCATCTGGGTCTTCTTCAGCTAGGTACTTTCTCAACTGGGTCTTCCTTTCTTTTCTGCGATGATCATCTCTGAAAGATTCCCAGGAGGATTTTGCTGTTTATCCATCTGGGGAGCTGTTTCTTCTTTCTTCTTCTTCCTCTGTTTTATGGGGATGTGCATCAGAAGGAATCTTCATGATTTTTTCTGGTTTTTAATTCTTCTGGTTCTTGGATCTGTTGCCTGCTGCAATTCCTGACAGTCTCTTACTTGTTGATTTTTTTATGAAGAAGAATTTGTTTTAATTTTGAATAGTTTATTGCAATCTTTTGGCATGTTCTGATTGTTCTTCCCTTTGTCGCTATACGTTTGGTATTTGTCACATATTAGTGTCTCTAAGACTTGTTCTTGACTAGGTTGGTTTGATTTCAGCTCTATCAAATGATTGCTTCCATTTTGGCTTCTTCTTTCTGTACCTTATGTGTTAAATAACATCCATGGTTTCTGGATTTGCAGAAGCAGCTGTTCTTGTGCAGTTCATCATCTCTGGTTTGAGCTGGTAATGCCTGAAAGATGGGGAAGAAAGGAAGCTGGTTCTCAGCTATCAAGAGGGTCTTCTTGCCCAATTCCAAGGATAAAGTAGCCAGTAATGTAAGTCCTGAAACACTGAAACGAATCACGGATCGTAACATGTTTGTGTCAAGAACCGTTGCATCCCAATAACTCGAGTTGTTGGGAGAAAGGTTCTGAATGGATCTTATGCTGTTTACTAACAGTTTAATGTTTGACTGCTGATGTTCTTGACATGATGATGCAGCAGGAATCATCAGATAAGAAAACATCCAGTAAAGAGAAGAAGAAGAAAGGAAGTTCATTCATTCCATTGTTTAGAGAACCAAGCAGCATTGAGAAGATTCTTGATGAGGCAGAAAGAGAGCACAGGCTGACATTCAGGCCACCGACGCCGCCTCCTGATCAACCGAGAACGCCTACATTCGTGCCACCACCGCCTTCGAGAATCCCGTCGTCTCCACGAGTTCCCTCGCTAAGAGTTACGTCTCCTAGGCCTGCCGCGTCTCCAAGGGTTGCTTCGCCGCCACCACCACCACCTAGAGCTGCATCTCCAAAGGCAGCACCTTCAAGTTCCATTAGAGCAACTCCTCAGAGGCAGAATTTTTACAGGCCTGAACCTACTGCTAGGAACCAGAATGCTTCTGCTACCAAGATCCAAGCAGCATTCAGAGGCTACGTCGTAAGCTCTCTTTAGTTCCCCGAATTCTTGTTTTTCGCCATGGAAAATGATGGTCTAGAGTCTACTAGACATTGTAATGACATCTGTGAAGAACTGTTGCATTCCAATAACTCGAGTTATTGGGAGAGGGGCAGGAGAAAATTGTTATATATTGGGATTGGCTAACGGGTTCGATGTCATAAAAGCTCTGATATCATGTGAAGAACCGTTGCATCTCAATGACTCGAGTTGTTGGTAAAAGTTCATTCCTTAACGGTATTCACTATATCTTTGTTGCCCGTGTATCGCATCTTCTGCTGTTGATCAAGTACTACACTGAACACTGGATTTTCCAAGCATATGAAACAGAATCTGATGGACTTTTTGCCATGTTTACAACATGAAGCCTCGAGTTCCTAGTTTTGAAACCGTGTTCTGATGTTTGGGGAGTTAAGAATGATGTTAGTGCTTGAAATGTGCAGGCAAGAAGGAGCTTCAGAGCTCTGAAGGGTCTAGTGAGGCTTCAGGGAGTGATCAGAGGGCAAAACGTGAAGCGCCAGACGATGAACGCTATGAAGTACATGCAGCTCATGGTACGAGTCCAGTCCCAGATTCAGTCGAGGAGGATCCAGATGCTGGAGAGCCAAGCTCGACAACATAAGAACGATAAAGAAGTCGAGAGCAATCTGGGGAAATGGAGCCAAGTTGTAAGTCTGTTAAACATTCTTTGACAAACTAGTTTGATTACTGTGACATGTATTGATAATCTGTAACCAAATCTGTAGTCGGAAGGCCAGAACGACGACTGGGATGACAGCGTTCTAACGAAAGAAGAGATCGAGGCAAGAACGCAGAGGAAGATCGATGCTGCTATCAAGAGGGAAAGAGCAATGGCCTATGCATATTCCCACCAGGTAACTTCAACATATCCTATACATCTTTCTTGTGGAAAACTGTTACATCCCAATAGCTCCCGGTTCATAATAGGTTTATACCGTAGAAAGAACTGTTGGCATTCTGATAACTCGAGTTGCTGAGAGATGTTTGATATTAGTTATATAACATTCCTTAACATGTCTGTAACCTGTTGCAGCTATGGAAGGCCACTCCAAAATCAACACAACTATCGCTAACCGACATGCGATCCAACGGGTTCCCATGGTGGTGGAACTGGCTAGAGCGTCCGATCCCTGCATCGTCATCATCAAACAACCACGAAACACAACCACCACCACCACCGACAACAAAAACAGCAACGAAGACCTTCCAACGCACTCCAACAAGGCCAGCATCAGCATCCGAAACAAAGCCTCCTAGTCCGCAGCTCTTCCCATCAAGCGACCACCACCACAAGCAATTCGGGTACGACGGCTTGAACACTCCGACGCCAAGGTCCACAAGGTCCACCGCAGCTGCGTTCCTATCTCGACAGGCACGAACCCCTCACAGGACACCGCAGCAGGGGAACACCAGCTTATCGAAATACTCGAGAGCCAGAGGAGGCGGAAATGATGAGTCGCCATTCAACAACCTGCCAATGAAGGACGACGACAGCTTGACTAGCTGCCCTCCATTCTCGGTCCCCAACTACATGAACCCGACAATGTCTGCCAAGGCGAAAGCGAGGGCCAACAGCAACCCTAAGGAGAGGATGATGTCGAATCCGGGGACACCGGGCAGCGAGAAGAGGCGATCATCGTTTCCTATGGGCCAATTCAAGTGGAATGCAGGGAGCTTGTTCACTTCTTCATCTTCCAACAATGCTAATAAGAACAATGCTTCGAATTCGAATTCGCCGAGGATGATGATTCCTAAGCATCATCATCAGGGAGAAGGAGCAGATTCTGTTGCGAATCTGAGCGTTGATTCAACTGTTTCAATGCCTGCTGCTGTTGGAAGAAGACCGTTTAACAGGTTTGTGTGATTTTGATTTTGATTTTTCTTTTGGTTTAATCGGTTTGTATACTTTTGGTTTTGGGTGGTTTGTTTTTTTCGGTTTCTGGTTTGGTTGTAATTTGATTTGAGTGGTTTTGTGAATTGAGATCAGTGTATTTGGTGTACAACTAATAAGAGGAAATAGACCTTAATGGCTTGCTTGTATACTTTGAATCGATTTGGTTGAGGAAAAATTCGAGTGGGTTGGATTGGGTTCGTACTCGTGATTCGAGTGGGTTGAGTTCATGTTTAAATTATTGGTGGATTTTAAACTGTGTTTGCGAACGGGTCAATTACTTAAAACGTCCTAAAATTCTAATTCGTTATAGAGTGATTCTATTACTATGAAACGAGTTACAAAGTAGTCCTAATGACATTATCGGTGTACTTTACCAGCCAATTTTACCACACCAAAAAATATAATAATCCAAAATTCAACAATCTAATTCAAATCTAAATCTAAACTCATCAAACTCATAAATTTCGGTTCAAAACTAAATCTAGTGAATCTAAACTCATCACGTTTTTTTTTTTCATATCAGTTTTATTGACAATTTCTACAACGACAATATTTTTTTCCTACCACCATAACAACACCTGATACCGGTACCGAAAAATTAACAAATCAAGTACCTACTATGAAAATCAGAACCTGTAAATTCAAATCAGGTTTCTCCAGTGAAAAAATTAGTCTAAAAAATTAACAAATCAATTACCTATTATAAAAACCAGTATACGCATAATCAAACCGGTAACCAAAATAAAAATAATTAGTACCTAATAGCATTGTTACGGTGATTTGTCACGATCCAAATTTTATTGTCTCGAACTTTGGCACAAAATCTTTTCGATTCCGGTTCCTCCCACTACTCATGGGTTGAACCAGTTTGACCAAACCAAGTGTGAAAGGCCACTTAGCTTTGCGTGGAGGGAAAAAAATGGCGGGTAGGAATGAAAGTTAGTTGGTTAGGTAATTTCATTTAACAGCTTACCACTTAATTTTTTTTTTTTTAAAAGGCAGCTCCTTGCGGAGATACGGAACAATTAACATCATGAAGACGTTAGTTGAAACTAACATCTTGTTAATTGATTCTTGTATTTTGGTGTTTCCATTTCAACTAACGTCTTCATGATGTTAATTGGTGCGCATTCAGTACTATACGAGTAACATCAGTCAATTATAAACACTTTTCGAAATATGAACATACAAATCTCAAAATAGTATCTATGTGCACATATTTAACGTCATGAAGACGTTAGTTGAAATGGAAGGATCCAAAATACAAATTGGTCAAAGTATGAGAGATAAAAATGGCGGTTTATACAATAGGGGGCTATTTGTTAAGTTGACAAAGTAGAAAGGCCAAAATGCTATTTTACTATATTTGAAATCAAAGTGAAAGTGCATAAATAATCGCGTGTGGCGATTTTTGCTAGTGTTGTGTCAGATGGTGAAAATCGCCAATATTTTTGGCGATAAACAATGATCGCCATTTATTTTGGCGACATACATGCCCAGTCAGCAAAAGCAAGCCCATTTTGGGAATTGATCGTACATGGAGCCTATTTTGGGAATTGATTTTGGGACCAAGCCCATTTCTGGAAAAAATCCAGAAAAATCCTCCTGGAATGCAAGCATCTTGATTAGCTATTCTTGGAAAGTAACAACTCAACATCCCTTCTCTGTCCTCCTACAAAACACCAGACAAAGAACACCAACAGTATATGTGTCTCAAAAAGCAAGAAGTTTAATCATAACAGGATCGAGTATACCTGGGTACCCCATAGTTTCGTCATACCATCTCTAACAATTTAATTCATTTTAATAAAAAGGTAAGCCCGCGTAATTAAACATCCAACCATTGAAGAGGAGCAATGGTAGACAAAAGAGCCTTTGCTCAACACCATGCTATTAGGCCTCTTGAACTCCGAATAAACCATCAACAACCCACGTTATAGACACATGAAAAAATAATTAAATAATAGAAGTAATAAATTAAAGGAAATAAATAGAAAGGAAAAGAAAAGAAAAGAAGAAGAATAATAAAAAAAAGGAAATTGAAAGAAATAAATAAACGTCGCAGCAACCGTAACCGTTGTCATCGCTGGAAAACCGCCGCCACAGCCGGAGACCCGTCTCCATCTGCACAGAAACCTAGAAGAAAAAATGACAAGGGAGAAAGATTGGGTAAAAAGAACAGCTTACCACTTAATTAGCCTTATCATACAATTTTTCTAATTTCTATAAATACAAAAATGGAAAATTCCATTTAACCTACCTCATGTTTAATTAATTCCCTTTACCTACCTAAAGTTGTGTTTGTCTACACAAGTTTGGTAATGATTCGGTTTGGTTCGGGTAGAATGGTTGATATTTGTTTTTCGTTCATTGTAGTTTTGGGTTTGAGTAATAAAGTTCACAAATAGCCTTTTAGGTAGTAAAATTCATGATATACTCATACCTGTCAGTATTTTTGCCGATTTTTAGGGGCATTGTTGTGGGTGAGTTCACCCGTTTCTTAGCGATTTAGTAGGGGTTTGGGGGTTTTGAGTATAAGAGAGTGTAGGATAGGGCTCGGGTGGTTAGTCTTTGGCTTGAGTTGTGACGAAGAAGGACGGAGGAAATCTTGATGATAGGATAATCAGAAATAATTTGACCATTATAGTGTGACATGGGTTGCATAGTTTTACGACCCTGATCACGGTTGTTGTCCATCCTGAAGGTTTGGATGGAGCAATGATTGGATCGGTTTTGAAGAATCAGTTGTGGGTGATCCTGATATACTTGTAGATTACCCACTTTGGCTATGCGTATCAGATCGAGGAAATTTTGAGTGTTTGCCCTGGTGGACGTATAAGAGAATGTAGCACAAAAACGAGAGTGTAGGGATGTACATTATTAGGGAGATTGAGAAAAAAAAACTAAGTATTGGAGGTACGACATAATTAAAAGGTGACACGATATTCAATACTCTATAATAGTATCATCATTTCCTTTTGAATGCGTCTCAATCAGAGCCAAGTTGCCACGTCTGAACATATGATTGACACCTCCTATCCCAGTAAATCTCCACCGTGAATAGATCGATAAGTGGAATACTTGAATCATCTTCCTGACTACTAGACTTTTCTGTTCCTTTGGATTGTAGTCCACCTTACTAGGTTATGACGTATCAGCGGACATAAAGAACGTTATCAGATGAAGACAATCTAAAGCAACGTGAGAGGAGAGACCAATATACTTGATATAACCAATAGTATTTTATTTCGTCCCAAACCTTCGTTGATGATAAAACGATAACAAAATTACAATAATGGTACATTTATGAATAAACAAGTAGAGTGACCCATTTTGTACATAACTTAACATAAGGATTATATTATATAGTATATAAATATAACGGCTTATTGCAAGCCCAGGGCCCAAATATAACGGCTACTTGCAAGCCCAAGGCCAAATATAACGGCTTCTTACAAGCCCAAGGCCCAAATAAGACTGCTCGTATAAGAAAAGCGGAAAAAACCAGAGGATAGATAGATAGATAAGCTTCATCATCCCTTTGTTCAAAACAACAAAAATGGCGGTGAAGATACGATTTGCAAGGCACGGTTGCACCCACAGGCCTTTCTACAGGATCGTAGTTGCTAACAGCCAATCCCCTCGCGATGGAAGGTTCATTCAGATTATTGGTTTCTACGATCCCTTAGCTGGTACCACTACTAATCGATTCTCCTCCTCTTCTTTCTTCCTCGTTTCTCCGGTGTTTGATTTTGAGTTCTGAACTTTCTGCAGCAAAGGATGACACCAAGAAGATGAGTCTCAATTACGACAGAGCTAAGTAAGTCTCTTCGTTTCGTATGGTTAGTGCTAATGGAGTAGCTCTGAAAATGTGGTATGCTATTGTTGCTGTAAGAGTGAGAATTGTTGAGGATTTGAAGTAGGGTTTCGCTTGGTTTTAGTGTGTGATTGGAAGAATTTGTCAATTTTGTTGGTTTGATGATCAATTCTTCGTGCATCAACAAGTTTTTATTCAGATTGATGATGGTAGTAAGTTTAGCTTCGTACTGATTGAATGTGTGAAGCTTCTTCTGGTTTTGGGGAAATGTGAAGTTGTTGATTGAAGTTTGAATGTGGTTCTTGTAAGAATGAGTTTGCGAGAATAGGAAAGTTCCTCATTACTGTGTACTGTGTCAGCATCAGTGTCCTCAAGCATTACTGTGTTAGTTTCAGCATCTAGTTCGCCTCTTGTGTTCGTTTGAGCTCGTGCTTTTGTGTACGTTACTGTATATTGTTTCAACATCAGTGTCATCAAGCATTTCTGTGCATCGTTTCAGCATCTAGTTCGCGTTCTTGTGTTCGTTTGAACTCATGCTTTTGTGTACATTACTGTGTATTGTTTCAGCATCAGTGTCATCAAGCATTACTGTGCATCGGTTCAGCATCTAGTTTCGCCTGTTGTGTTCGTTTGAACTCGTGCTTTTGTGTACATTACTGTGTATTGTTGCAGCATCAGTGTCCTCAAGCATTAGTACTGTGTACCGTTTCAGCATCTAGTTTTGCCCCTTCTATTCGTTTGAGCTCGTGCTTTTGTGTACTGTTTCAGCATCAGTGTCCTCAAGCATTTCTGTGTACCATTTCAGCATCTAGTTTCACCTCTTGTGTTCGTTTGAACTCGTGCTTTTGTGTACACGATGTTTTCGGTGGTTTTCAAGACTTCACTAAGGAACACTTCTGCTAAAGCTTTGGTCTTTCAGAGGTTTCGACCGAGCTAAGAACAATGGCAGTTGAAAATTAGAACCTTAGAGCTAAGAACAACCAGAACCACCCTTGTAGTGAAAACCTTTTTGCTTAGGAGAAGCTAATGGTAGAGTGATTTGGTTGTTGTGTACCATAAAACTGTTGTTTCTATAATACAGGTATTGGCTATCTGTCGGGGCGCAGCCTTCAGATACCGTTCGACGCATCCTGATGCAGGCAGGTCTGATCGAGCCACCGCCAATGGTGGTAATGGCACGTAAAGATGGGGACGGCGGGAGCAAGGCTTGAAGGGATGCTGAGAGAACCCCCAAGTAGTGTTCTTGGTGTTTGTTTCTCATTGTGTTGTAATGTTGGTTCACGTTGTTCTTAATCTCGAAGATACTCGGAACTTCCTTCAACTCCCCCCCAATTTCATCGTACCAATTCAACATTCATGATTGCTCAACTTCTGCTTCTTATTCATAGATCATACAGCGAATCACAGTTTTACTTCTGGGTTGAGTTAATGAACCACAAGAACAGACCTGTAAGATTCGAATGGTTCAAACTTTAATCGAATCATATTGGGAGACTTTTCTTAGAAGACCGGGAACGATCTGACAAAATGTTCAAGGATTCTAAAGTCTTCATTGTAAGATCAATCAATTCCATTGAATTGAGCCGAAAGCATCACTAGCTTGCGTTCTAACCCCAGTAGCATGGGGTACAGAAAGTGCCTCCTTCTTCCAGAAAAGAATCGGAGTTCCAAAGAATCTTTCCGGGTTGGGAGGAGCGAGACTGAAGACCTAACGATCTAGTTACGGTCCTAACAACACTGATAAACACCTCGTTAAGAAATTTCTTTGCAAGAAATGCTCGAGTTGTGTTCTAAACTTTCAATAGGACACATCAAAGGTAATTAGCAAACAAGAATCAAACCGAGCACGAGTTTTGACTCATCAAAATTTGTTAACAAGTCAAATCCCGCTTTAACCAGACTTGCCAAATACACTTATCGAACCAAACTCAAATTAAACACGAATTTAACTTAACCGTTAATCGATCGATCTTAATATCACCTTTAAAATTTAAACTCAAATTCACCTCAAAAAGTGGGAAAATTCACTCCTCACAAGCCCATGGGCCAAAAAACTAGGCCCATATCATGGCCCATATAAGAAAACCCATTTGAATTCGTAACCAAAACAAACAGATCAGACTGTGAACTGTCCTTTCCGCAAGACGAATGGTCGTTCGCCATTTCTCCCCAACTCAGCAAAAGCTCAAACAGTACGAAGCATTCCTATAATTCTTCATTGAGCTCTCTCCGTATCTTTTCCGCTATGTCATCTTCCTCTTCCTTCGCCATGAATCGGTTGACTTCTTCCCTCTGCAAATCTCGCACACTACTCCCGCCATTCGATTCCTTCCTCAAGCATCGGTCATCACTCTCACCACTCGCCTCTTTCCCTTGCCGGACAATGAGCCAGAGATTCCTCACCAATGGAGCGCCTCGCTTCCAGCCTGCGGTATGTAAGGCCGTCTCTGTTCAGCCGCAAAGGACCGCCACTGAAGGCGGCTTAAACATCGCCGACGATGTCACCCAGGTTTGTCGCGTTTTTTTTTGTTCTTGATTGAGTTTTGCATTGGACGGGAATTGGATTTGAAAAATTTTGAATTTCGGCAAATAACAGTTGTGGGAGCTGCTTGATTTGGTTGATTTGTGAAGTGTGATGGGTTTTTTTTTTGTTGTTGATTGTGGTATTGGTTTTTTCTCCTTTGTTCTTAGTCTAGTTTGCATTGGACTGGAATTGGATTTGAATTCCGGCGAATAACAGTTGTGGGAGCTGCTTGATTTCGTTGATTTGTGAAGTGTGGTGTTTTTTTTGTTGTTGTTGATTGTGGTATTGGTTTTTTATCCTTTGTTCTTAGTCTAGTTTGCATTGGACTGGAATTAGATTTGAATTCCGGGTAATAACAGTTGGGGGAGCTGCTTGATTTCGTTGATTTGTGAAGTTTGATGGCTTTGTTGTTGTTGATTGTGGTGTTGATGCATGCAGCTGATGGTTTTCTTAATCTAGTTTGCATTGGACTGAAATTGGATTTGAAAAATTTTCAATTTCGGCAAATAACAGTTGGGGGAGCTGCTTGGTTTGGTTGATTTGTGAAGTGTGATGGTTTTTTGTTGTTGATGATGTTGATTGTGGTGTTGATGCATGCAGCTGATTGGGAAGACTCCGATGGTTTACCTTAACAATGTTGTCAAGGGATCTGTGGCTAACGTTGCTGCTAAGCTGGAGATAATGGAACCTTGTTGTAGTGTCAAGGATAGGTGAGAGCGTCCAATGGATTGCGATTTTCTGTTCGTCTTTAGAAATGGGAACACCAGAATTTCGTTGTTTGTTTTGATTTAGCTCTCGGTTTGAAATTAGGCATTGGCTAAAGCGAGCTAATGCATGTCTTGAGCATGTGATGATTTCTTATTCTTATCATGATGGAGTTTCTTTGGTTTGCAGGATTGGTTACAGTATGATTGTTGATGCTGAAGAGAAAGGACTTATAACACCTGGAAAGGTAATAAGCGCCCACAAACTCATACTGTGAGCACTTGTTTAGCTTGCTTTCATATGGGTAGGGAAGCACAGCAGTGTACTTTGTACATTCAGAAGTACTTTCTCTCCTGGCACATCTAGAGAGAAACTCTGGATCAGTTCTTGCTGCTATCTTGCGTTGCTATAGATTGAAGTTACAGGCTGATTTGCATGCAATTATATTGGCAATACCGTATGGGTTGGATTCAAAGTCATTAGAATTGCTGCTTTTGGAGTACACTGTATATTTTGATAGGTCTGAATGGTTAGTGTATATGTTGCATGTAATTGATATATGACATTAACATACTGTGCTTCTTTATCAGGCATTTGCATTCTCTATCAGGAATGAAAGATGTGCTTCTTTGTAAAAGTCTTGTTTGTTTCTCTATTTTGATCCATCCTGATTCCATCGTTCCCTATGTGTAGAGTGTTCTTGTTGAACCCACAAGTGGTAACACTGGCATTGGGCTTGCATTTATAGCAGCATCAAGAGGATATAAACTCATTTTGACAATGCCAGCATCAATGAGTATGGAGAGAAGGGTTCTTCTAAAAGCATTTGGTGCAGAACTTGTTTTAACCGAAGCACCAAAAGGTATGAATGGTGCAGTTTCAAAGGCCGAAGAGATTGTGAAAAAGACTCCAAACGCCTACATGCTTCAACAATTTGACAATCCAGCAAATCCCAAGGTTAGTGCCATTTCGCTCTGGTGTGGCTTGTTATATAATCACCTCCTCCTCCCAGCTATTTCTGAGCTCTCTCAGCTCTACCATATCTTAGCATTTATTAGTTTAGACCTTACCTTCATGATTAGATTCTTGTAAATTGTTTTGGTCCGCTAGGTGGCGCAACAATAAGTCCCGAGAATTGAATAGTAGAATGGTTGCATCACATGGTTTCTTACAACTTGAAATTTTTTTATGGATGTTTTACTGCAGATTCACTACGAAACTACTGGACCAGAAATTTGGGAAGATACAAAGGGAAAAGTTGATATCTTTGTTGCTGGTATTGGCACTGGAGGAACCATTACTGGTGTTGGTCGGTTCCTTAAGGAGAAAAACCCTAAGATTCAGGTAATGCTCTTTTTCCCAACCATGAGTGGCCATTCATTTTTCCCAACTTTCCTTTTGCATTACACCTTCTTGTTTCATGAGTTGTTTGATCTGTACCAAAATATTGAATTTTGCATTTGTGCTACATGTGTCAGCTTATGGTTAAGCTGACATGTTTTTTCTTTATATCAGATAATTGGTGTGGAGCCTGTAGAAAGCAACATACTGTCCGGTGGAAAGCCTGGTGAGGACACAATTTTCTGCTATACTTTTTTTCCATGTGATAAATTTGGTTCTCTATCGCTTTGTACAGCATGATCAATTTGTTTATGCGATTTGAATTGAAGGTCCTCACAAGATTCAAGGAATCGGAGCAGGTTTTGTACCAAAGAACTTGGACAGAGATCTGATTGATGAAGTCATCGAGGTCCAATTCTTTCCTAATGTTATCTATTAGTTTTTTCTATGGTTTTTAGCAGTACATTTCCATTCGAAATGGATTGCGTGCCTATTCGTTATTCCACGGCTGAGGCACTGATGTTTCCTTGCCTCTACGCAGCTTTATGCGATTCATAAATCTCGACTCTTGAGAGGATTAGCAACTGCAGATTGTGGCTGATTTCCATCCAATCACTTCACGTTTAATTTGGTTTGCAGGTATCGAGCAGTGAGGCTATTGAGACAGCAAAGCAAGTAGCACTACAAGAAGGCCTATTGGTTAGTGTTGACAGCCTCTATAGCCATTATCAATTGAGAGTTCACTTGCATTACGAAATCGTTGACATTCATATGCCGTTCGGTTGAACTAGTTTACCTTTTGTTTGGTCTCTTACAATTTCTTGCAAATAAAATGGACACCAGGTGGGCATATCTTCCGGTGCAGCAGCAGCTGCCGCATTGAAGGTCGGAAAGAGGCCAGAGAACGCAGGGAAGCTGATTGCAGTAAGTTCCTGCACTCCCATTGAATTGAACTCGAACAATACGATACCATAAACACTTTTATAGTATGCTTGAGTGACATTCGTAGATTAGATGATCCCATGTCCAGTATTTAGACACATTGAACCATACCCAACAAGCTAAGAACTCATATAGCTTAGGTTTCAGATCCTAACTTCTATATGCACATACACTGCATAGAGATTCATACAATCAAAGCCCGAGTCTTGCATTCGTGGAATCTGTTTACTAACGTTTCAACAACTATTTCCTTGGCAGGTTGTGTTTCCAAGCTTCGGCGAACGATATCTGTCAACCGATCTGTTCTTGTCGATTCGACAAGAGTGCGAGAAACTTCAACCCGAGGCGTGATGCTCCCGAGGCACATCGAATCCGGGCAAGTGGTGAACTTCAAACATAATAAGAAATTGCAGGCTGTGAGTAATTGTGGCACTGTTCTGAAAACCATAGTTCACCAAACGTTGTAGAAATCCAATGAATTGGTTGTTAGTTTAAACAATTTTTAGTATTAAATTTACTATAATAGTATTGAATTGTTTAATTATAACTGTTTAATGATCGGCTCGAGGTTGAACCGATCGAATCGAACCCGTCGGAGTCTTACAAAAGAGTCTTCCATCCCTTCCATCGACGACTTGCCCCGTTGGAGTCGAGCATGAGAACACCAATCCCGACCTTCTGGATGTCGTGTTTAATCAACCGTCGCACAATAGTGTAAATTGCGGCCGATGGGAAAAGGGTTCAGAGCAGAGGTCGAACGGGTGTCAGAGTAGGCATCCCAATCTCGAAGTTCGTTATCCAGACGAACTAAAAATCGAGAAAGAGTTGACGACGTCTTTCCTTAAAAAATCTTCTGAATCCTAACCCCTCATACTTCAACCATTTTTCCGTTTGGGTCATTCGTTACAATTTTTTGTTATCTTGACTTTAACTGATGAGCATTCAGTACACTACGTTAGCTCCAATAGTCATATATTAGCTTATTTAGCGTTTTTTAACTGGAAATCGATGAATAAAATGTGTGGTTTTAAAATTCTTCGTATTTTACCATACTTCCCCAATTTACCTTCCTAACCAACTCTTTATCTCGTACCTCTAATGTAATATCTCTCTTTGTCGGTGTGTGTGAATGTGTCCAGATTTAATGTTAAGAAGACGATAGTAGAAATGGAAGGACCAAAACGGCAAAATAGTCGAAATAGAAGGGGTAAAAAGAGCCATTTATAATATACGAGTCTATCTGTTAAGTTGGCAAATTACAGGGTGCTAAATGCCATTTTTCCTATTATTTTGTCGATTCCAAAAACCCGGATTTTTTCCCATAGTAGGGTTCTTTAGAAAATCAATTCTCAAAATAGGGTAGTTGACGGATTAATTACCAATCTAGGGTGGAAAATGCTGACTGTGCACTAACATCGTCAGCGTAGTTGGCGATAAACTAATATTGATATAAATCGCCAACACATATGGCGACTTAGCCATATATGTGTCAGACTATGTAATATTTTATTATTTTGTCATTTGTACTTAATACTTATTGTTTGCTTCTTATTTTTTGGCGGTAAGGGTTTCTTTCTTTTTCATTATCCATTTTTTTAGTTTATAGTACATATATAATTATTGATTTTGAACTTTAAGCGTTTTGTTTCAACTTATCCAATTCGATAAAAGTACATCTAATAATTTGCATAACTCTATTATTATGGTTGTTAACAAATAGAGTCGTCTGCGATTCGTTCAACGTTTAGTTTAGAAAATTACGTCGTGACTTGGTTCGATTTGAGATGGACTAATGCGAAAGTTTAATGAATATATCTTAAATCAAGCTCGAGCTCGTAATTTCTAAACCAGTTGAGTTAAAGCTTGGCTCGTTTATATTTTGTTTGAATCGAGTTTGATTTTTTAAACGAGCCAAGCTCTAAATCGGCTTGTTTAGAAAATTACGAGCTTGAGCTTGATTAAGATTGGTTCATTAAAATTTCGAATCCGACCATCTCAAATCGAGCCGAGTTACGTAATTTTCTAAGCTAGCGACCCTATTCGTTAACAACCTCATTAATAACCATAATAAAATAGTTATGAAAATTTTTAGATGCACTTTTATTGAATTGGATAAGTTGAACGAAATGCTTAAAGTTTTAATATCGGCCAAAATGATACGGTTAGGATAACAAAATGAAAATCAATAATTCTATATATATTATAAACAAAAAAATTGGATAATTAAAAAAGAAAGAAACCATTACCGCCGAAAAAATAAGAAGCAAACCATTAGTACATATGGGAAGAATTAAATATTACATAGTCTGACACATATATGGCTAAGTCGCCATATGTGTTGGCGATTTATATCAATATTAGTTTATCGCCAACTACGCTGACGATGTTAGTGCACAGTTAGCATTTTCCACCCTAGATTGGTAATTAATCCGTCAACTACCCTATTTTGAGAATTAATTTTCTAAAGAACCCTAATATGGGAAAAAATCCCAAAAAACCTTGAACACCATAAACCCTAAAAATCGAACCGCCCAAAATTCCCATTCAACACAAACCAACAATGGATCACATAGAAGCAGCTCAGCAAGCAGCTCTGCAGCAGCAGATTTCAGAGAGAGTTGAAACGGAAGCTCGATCAAGTCAATTCCGCAGCTCAATCCCAGCTCGCCCCTGTCCAACATCACATCAATTTCACCCTCCAGGTATCTTTCGATCTTTTTGTTACGACGATTCGCGATGGTTTTGTTTTTGGTGGTTGATGATGATTCGTTTCTGATTGCGTTTGCAGCAAGCGTATTTCAAATGTGCGTACGAATGCTTCGATAGGAGAAGGAAACAGGAAGAAATAGCTAGCTGCGTTGAAAATTGTAGTGTACCGGTTCTTAGAGCCCAGCATCATTTCGAGGATGAGATGGCTAAGTTTCAGGCAAGTTCTATTTGCACATTTTCTCATCTGGTTGTTTCTCTAGATGCTTAATTGCTTTGTGCTGGCATATGGACATTGCTGAAGAAATTGCAGCGTTTCAGTTTGGAAGTGAGGAATTGGGTTGTTGGAAGCTTAGGAGATAGAACTAGCATGATCTTCTACTTATGGATGCTGCTCTTACATTACAGATATGAAGTTATCCATCCATTGTTTTGTTGTGACTGAAAGCTTGCTAATCATATTCATGGAGTAACCATATTCATGAAGTTACGAGTGAATTATCACGTAATCGAGCAGAAAGAACGTGCTTGAACCTAATTGGGTTGTTATGCAATAGGAAAATTAGTTGATGTTCTATCTCCAGATTAGGCAAGAATCATTTGGGGCTTCTCATTATTTGAAAGTACCCAACCTAGTTCATATGAATAGAACATCAGGAAATCAGGAACCAAGCCTGCTCTTTGGCTAATTTGTATTCTTAGATTGAATGAATTGTCTTATTCGGTGCCCAGTATGAATTATGATCACCTTTTATAGGTTGCAAGACATGTTTCTACCAAATAAGTGACTGCAACTATTTGCCTCATGATCCTGTTAAATTTTAGAAGCCTCTGAATTCCACAGAACATAGTTATTTTACTAGTAGCAAGTCCAAGCTTTACTATCTTTTGCCGTCATTATATTTAAGTCGCAGTGCGATCAAGTCCATGCCTTTAAGGTTTTCGCATCTGCTCCGTTAGAAAGGCATAAAGAACAGTCGATTTCGTTGTTGACTTGGTATAGGATGTATGAAGTTTGGTTTCCTATATTCAGCCCTTATGTAGATTGAACAAATTGTAACATGAACTTTTGGTTGCAGGAAAGGATGAACCGGTCTCTTATGGTCTGCCAAGACAAGTTTGAAGCTGCTAAGATGCAACAAGTCGGATCAGATGCCATGAACACACTCGAGTCTTGTGTAGACGGAGCTATTCAAGAGAACGCCAGCACACTTCCTCACTTAGTCCGGAAGTTGAAGACGTCGCTCTCCATCAGAGACGAGGTCTAGCCATAAGAATCTCATCATTCAGCAACAGAAAATTCTGAGTGCTCTAAGGAAGCAATCCCCTTTATTTCTTCTACATCCGGCAATAGATGATTCCAGCTTCCATAGCTAGGAAAAATTGAGATGTAACAGCCATGGATCAGAGATGCATGTTAGTTATTTTTTTGCAGTAGAAACTATTGGTTTGGAGCTAGTTTTGTTATTGCTTACGTGTAATGAACGGCGATAGTCCAGTCACTATATAATTACCGATTTCGAATCAAAACAATAGATGGTCATAACTCGTAAGTCATAACCTCTTCTTAGTATCGTCAAATGGTTTTCTTTCATCCTAAATGGACGTCCAACATTCCATCAAGTTCTCAAATGGCTTGTTCGACTGTTTTTGTTCATGTCATGTCATTATTCCGTTCAGAATAGGACAAAGTGGTAATCAGTGAAGCATAAATACATGTTTGATGTTCGATGGTAATCGGTGAAAGAAAATCATAGCTCAGTGATATCCCGTGTATTTTACAGAGTGGAGATTAGCCAAAGTCTGTCAGATATCTGTACTACAAGAGCAGCAACACTGCTTTGCTAGGCTCGTCTCTATGCTTCTGAAAGATCAGCATTCTCATTCATTGGAGGCTGAGTTCCTTCAGTCTCGGAAGATGGTTGAGATTCGTGCTTTGCAGCAGCTTGAAGCACGCGGTTTTGGACGTCCGATGATGAAGGTGAAGTCGGGAGTCCGTTCCCATTCGTCTCTAGTTTCTCAGCAGCCCATGAAATTGCCTTGCTCCCCAGTTTAACAGGAACCAGCAACAAGCTGTAAAGAACATGTAGGGTTTTACCAGAAGGTCTCCGGATATCTCCAAAACAATAACACTATCATCAACGACGCTTTAGGGTCAGGGTTTTACCTGACATCTTCGGTCAAATCCTCTGGCGTCTCGTATGTAGCTAACCGGAGATAGATTGTCTAGTCAAGTACGACACGAGCAATGAATTAGAGAACAATGTGGCATAACGAGAAACTATACATACATATAAAACTTATACCAGTAGAAGACCGACGACGCCTATGAGCTGCAAACTCTTCTCCCATTCTGCAACGAGAAAACAAGAACGTTCGTCGCACCATAAATTACCACATAAAGAAAGGGCGATTTCACAACATATTCTCGATTCGAATCATAAAATTTATGCATAACCTAGTTCATATATATACAACATCAATACATAGAGGATGCATGCCAGAAGAGCTATATATAGGACCTAGGTTATGCATAAACTCGGGTCATTTTTCGACAGAACGATGCGAAAGGAGAATTATTGTACGTACCGAGTAGAGCATACGACGCTGCAAGCAATCCCTGTACATTGAACAAATGAAATCATAAGCCAAATTTCTGAAACTCCCAGTAATGTAACCAGAGATTTCTCTGTATATCTGAACATTCAAGCAGAACCTCTGTATATCGAATTTACTCCAATTAAAAGACCAGAAAACAAAGCAAAGATTCTGTCTTTCAAGAGAAATCGATTCCCGTAAAATGCGATAATCTAGATGGTAAAGAAAGCCTCTTTTGATAACCTAAAATCAGTTACTTGTAGCACTCACCACACCATAACCAATTAGTTGTAAAGAGCTGACCCCTTCCAAGATTGCTTCAGCTTCCTGAAACAGACATTGGAGAAGGCCTCTAATATTAGCAGATAATAAGTATCAAGAGAATGTAGACCCTAACGAAATGCACAAGATCGTTGTACATGCCTCATTGAGCACGGTCAACGTCGTCTCGGGTTTGAGTTCCTTGATTCTGAGGTCGTGTTTCACCCAAGAGTTGAACCCGCCTTTGACCAAGTACGATCTCTACCAGAATGAAGTTACAACAGTTAGATTGTGAGTTTGTTCATCATGAACTACTGCTAATTATCCTTTTATGACGGGACACGTTCTATCAACATCATCATGGTTCCTTAACAATTCTATCTGGTATCTTCAACCATATGAATCCTAGAGAGATCGAGAGAAATCAAGGGGAAACTTGCCTTAACGCCAAGTTTGCTCAACGATCTTGCAATTCCCTTGGACGCAGTCCCATCAGCATCCATAATTATGACATTTGATCTGTCCTACAAAGCCATATAGGAGGGAAATTCAGAGAGAAGGTGAAAATGGTACGATGAACACGGAAGTTCTATCAAGTAAAGATGCTAAATTGAAACTGTTTGATTGATAATAGTATTGCTTTCACTAATGGAATAACATCCTACATACCTGAACAGCTTTTAAGTTCCTTATGACTGCAGCGATTAAAGAGTCTTCAATCTCTTTTCCACTTCTTAACAGCTTTCGGACCGAGCTATCAACCTCAGGTAAAGTGACACTAGCATAGCGAGAACGAGTTGCTCGTCTGAGATCAGGAACTCCGTCTCTCTCTCTAAGAACCTTGCAAAAGATATAACCAAGAAGAACGATGACCAGGAAAGGCAGAAAGAAGGGTTCCAGTGTTTTCAACTGTTCTCGTGAGAACACAAACTCGAATGACAAAATGTAATGTCACTCACCTCGGGCCGGACATCGATGAGCATAGCTTTCTTCTCCGATTTCAAAAGGTCCAAAGTTGCTTCAGGAGATAACTCTCCAGCATATCCAGCATAAGTCCATATCCAGTAAAAAGCCCTGCATAAAATCTGATAAACAATTGAAACCTCTCTTGTACAAATTTTCAATCTTATAAACCCAGAAGACCATCTCAATCTTGTACCATAAAGCACCCAAAGATCCCAAAGAAAGAACGAATTGGATCACGGGATCTTCCGGATCCAAACCAAATCTTTTCTCCAGCACACCAATAGCCGTAGAGACCTATATATGAAATGGAAAATGTCAGCACTGTTAGCATAGGAAATGTCAGAATGCTTCGAATCGAGCTTGTTCAAAAAATATCAAGTTCGAGCAGAAATTTTACGAGCTAAAGGGAATACCTCATGTAATGTTGCCCCAACAGGTCTCAGTATCTGAGTAACTCTCTCTTCAGTAACATTCACTGCATCTCTAACCTCTGAAGGAAGCAGTTCTTTAGCAGATCCATAATAATCAACAACAAAATAAGTCCCCTTAACAATCGAATCCTCTACTAATACAATCGTCCTTCTCAACACATCAGAAGAAACTCCAGTTAGTCTAGCTGTAGCATCTTTTGAATCATTCAACAAACCAGACAATCTGATGCCAGCGAATTCTCCCGTTTGATCGATATTCGAAAACACTTTGCTCCAGACATTATCTACTGCTTCGGACGCAGTTTCAGTAATAGAAGTTAGTGATGAGTTGATTGAGTTCAGTGAGCTTGCCACAACACTCTCCCCAGTATTTACTGATGCTCCAATGGAGTCCTGTATCCTTGCGAAAAGATCATCGAAGCTAGCTGTTGCAGTAAACGATGAACTATCACTACTGACTAGGGTTGAAGTAGATTCCAAGCTTTGCAAAGCTTCAATATTTGCACTTGAAATGCTAGGAAAATCCACCTCACCATCTGCAGCAGACAAGTTGTACTGATGAAAGCTGCATTTACTGCTTTCAACAATGGAGTATACAGACTTTGCAGCTTGCGGAACTCTTCGATGATGCGTCATCAATGGTAGAATTCGATCTTCCTGGAAACTCCTGAAGTAGGCATCTTTTTGGTAGGGGCAAATGGACAGGGAGGATCCCAAGAACGAAATCTGCAATCCTAAACAGTTTTGAGTAAACTAAGAACACATACATTACAATTTACAAACAAGAAACTTCTAATTGTACTAAGAAATGAAACACTTTGACCTGAGAATGTGAAGAGCAACAATGAGTTGCAGAGCAAATTGACAGCATCTTGAATCAAAAGTTCAAAGAGGAAGAGCTGTTTCTCTCAAGCTTTCATCTGAGTCACAAAGAGAATCATGCTTAGATCATATCTATTTCTATTGCAAACTTCTAATTCACTGTCAAAACATCATAAAGCCACAAACTTTACTGCTCAAACACATTCACAGAAAGCAAACGACCCCATGAACAATGATGTGCACAAACACAGTAATCACAGTCAAGGAGATTAAACTCAAATGCAGCTGAACTGGGTTTGAATCAGCATAACAGCAGAAGCTACAATGAATCATATACCCAATTCTAGATGAAATGCACAGAAGAAACGACAATGGCGAAGACCCAATTGAACTGATTGAACGAACAATCTGCAGAAGTTGTGAAATCGAACTGAGAGTGATCGATTGGTGAAGAATCTGAGATGAGAACTGTTTTTGTTTTATCCAGTTTTTCGAAGAACAAATTAGAGCAACAGAAATTGGATGAGGTCGAAAGAATCGTGTGGATTTGAATGTTAAACAATGAAAAATAGCACTTTGCCCCCTGTACTTTTCCTTCCTAACAAACAGACCACTCTAAAAAAACGCTTGATTTACATACTGCCTTCTCCATTTTCAACGATTCAAGCTCTCTGTAGCGTTCGTCTACAGCGGCGTCATACGAGGAGGACGTTTGTCGGCGAACGTATTCGTCGGCGGCGGCGGCAACGGAGAAAACGAATCGCGGCGGGAGAACGAAAACAGAGGCGCGTGGAAATCACGACAGCGAGTGACAGACCACGCGCAAGTGAACTACACGCGCGCGTGGGCGTTGTGCGCGTGGTCAACGTTGCCCACTCGCGAAATCGGCGCGTGAAAGACACTCGCGCGTGTATGTCACGCGTGAAACTTTCCGGGTCGGCGGTTTTTGGCCGGGTCGGGTCAAAATTTTACAAGGCCTGGGCCTTTTATTCGGCAGCTCTGCGGGCCTGGCCAAAAATTATTGGGCCAAATCGGAGTCGGGTCGGGCCTTTTTTAAAAAACCCACAAAATGGGGTCGGAGCTGGCCTCATCCCAAAACAACCTCCGAAAAAAACCAACTTCACAAAACGACGTCGTTTTGTGGAAAACGGATTATGGGCCTAATGAGCGGCAACACTGCGGCCCAGGTTAAATATGTATGGCCCAAAATAAAGTTCGGGTCAGCCTACTTCTCGGACCCCCTTATGACCCGGTCGGGCCTGCCCCGATTACCGAGCGCTTAAACGACGTCGTTTAGAGAAACAATCTCCACCGCGAAGAATTCCAGTTCAGCCCAAAAATGTCGCCGGAGAAAATTCTCAGACGGAACAGAGATTCACCGAGAAGAACAAATTAATTTATTGAAATCGGAAACCCTTTCCCAATTAGGGCTTACGAGCGATAAGGCTGGCCTGAATTGGTGAATTCGTCTCACAACTGCAGTCTGTAGTATCGAATTGGGTTTCTCGCCGACGGCCGATCATCGCCTCTTCTTTTTCCGGTGGCAACCGAAGCGTATTGGAAGATTAATAAACATTTTCCGATTATATAAATCAAATTCAGTGAAGGATTCATAAAGGGCACCGGCGGCAGAGGAAAGAAGAAGACAGAGTCAGAAATCTGGAATTGAGGAAGAAGAAGAAGAAGACGGATGACGTCACCTGTATGCCAAAACGCTGCGTTTTGACTGAAATTAAAAAATCCAGTCAATACACTTCTCGATCTTCGTTTCACCTTAATACAAATTGAAGCTAAGTTTACAAGCTGTCTAAACTCCAAAGAAAATGGGGATTAATTAAAGTTAATTAATTGTGATTAATTATTAATTAATTACGTGGGGAAATGGGTCGGTGGGTGTTTATTAATGGGCATGTGCATGGTACGTAGCCCAATCAACCCGCCGCATTACGATCATTCCCATGCAGCAGAGATCCCTATATTAAGCTACCATGCACCACGCTTAATTATTTAATTAACCGTTAATAAATAATATAATATGTATGCAACGATGCGTGACATGATATAAGAGTCTTTGAAGATTGAAATATCTTGATTTCGAGTCACGGTAGCTACCAGTGGCGAATACACAAAAGGCCTCCCCCAGGCCCCAACTCGACACATCTCCAAGGTCTTGAAGCCGGATAATATGTAAATTTTCTTATATTTAGAAGTTGGTTAATATATATATATTTTTTTATGTGTGCTAGTGCATTTCGAGTTATATAAACTTTGGCACAATGTCTTGGACTATTCTCGATTAGCCATTGCACAAAAGTTATCGAAACTAACTTAAATCTCTCTTCTGAGAGTTTTCATTTGAGTGGACGTGTTAATAAACACAATATATGATATCTACATTGAACTCTCTCTCAATAACTCGAGTTATCGTGATGCAACAGTCATGATAATTAACATGGTATATGTAGAGCCTTCAAGAAATCTCGAATCTCAAGACCTAACAGAACTACCTTCAAACTCTTCTAAGAGTTTCCATTTGAGTGGACGTGTTAGTAAACGATATAAGATCTATATATATTAAACCCTCTCAACAACTCGAGTTATTAAAATCCAACAATTCACGACATAATATCAGAGTCTTTGTTTCAAATCTCAGTATAGTCTTAATTAATAATCGATAAATCTGCTATTAGTAATCGATAAATCTCAATTTCGAATCCAATGACCACCTATAATAACTTTACTTAATCTTATAACATTCTATCTCCCTATATATAATCACAAACCCAAGATCCAAAAAACCAAACACTACTCCACACAAACAATCCACGTCATCACCGGAACCATACATCGGCGGCGGACGGCGGCGGTGCATTTCATTCCAAACATGACAAGAACATCATCTTCACTATGGGTGGCGGCGGCGGTGGTGGTTATGATGATGGTGGCGGTGGAAGAAGCTACGACGGCGGAAGGTGCGATAGGTCTACAGCCGCCGGTGAAGCTGACGTGGCATTACTACCGGCTACACACGAGCTGTAAGTACGCGGAGGAGTACGTGAAGCATCAGGTTCAGATTTACTGGAAGAAGGATCCTTCCGTCACGGCTAAGCTGCTCCGGTTGCTGTACTCCGATTGCTTCGTCACAGTCAGTAACTCTATCTTTATCTCTCTAATTAATATACATTTTTCGACCTATTTCGAGGCTCGGTTCGTAAAAACTGGGTCGAACTTGGTTTCATAGTAAATGAGTCTGATGTTGAACCTGGGTCAATCATGGTTCGGATCGACAGGCTCGACTCGTGGGTTTATTAAGGTTGTTCATTTATGGCTTGTAGAGTGGCTCGATATACGAGTTTGATTGGTGGGTCATGAGTATAAACTTGTAAATGTTAGATAAAAATGGTAAAAACTCGTGAATTTTAATCTGGATGATGTGTTCTAGTACGCGACTCGTTTGTGTGTGTTTTCTTTATTGGGAAGATTTCAAGTTGATCTCAAATTGTACTCGACATGGTTTTTAAACTAGTGAAGTTCGAGATAAAGCTCGAACTCAGCTCGTCAAGGATAATTAATTAATCAGACTTGGTATGATGTTGATTCAAAATGCACGACGAACAGGGATGCGACGCGTCGATATTACTAGACGGGCCAAAGTCGGAGAAAACGGCTCCACAGAACGCAAGGCTAGATGGGTTCGAGCTCATCGACAAGATCAAGAGAGTGGTGGAGGCTCTTTGTCCAGGGGTCGTCTCTTGCTCCGACATCCTCAACCTCGCTACCAGAGACGCTGCTCACTTGGTACGCTCCTATATTTTGTCAACTTAACAAATAGATTCCTAGAAAAAATTGGCTTGGACGAGTTCACGTACAGAAGGACTCAAAATACAAGTTAGCTTGTACGTAAATTAAGCATTTTTTTTTTGCAAAAAGACCTGTCTGTTAAGTTGACAAAATAGAAGTACGCAAAATGATATTTTCGACAAGAAATTATAATAAATACTAAAAAGAATTGGGGTTTTTTTTTATTTTATTTTGGACAGGCGGGATGGCCGTCGTACCCGGTGTTCACCGGAAGAAGAGACGGAATGTCGTCGGCGGCGTCATCTGTGGATCTGCCGCCGCCTTCTATAACCGCCAAAGCTGCTTTGGCTTACTTCAATTCTAGAGGGCTCGATGTTCTTGACATGGCCACCCTTTTAGGTACGTTCTATAATCGTTTCGAGGTATTGTAACAGAGTAGTCATTAACCTTTAATACGTAACTTAGTTGTCACTAATTTATTGCATTTGTAACAATGTGGTCGTTCCGTCAACTCATTCATCCAAAATTTATGTTAAGTGTGATATCGATATCATTAAGCCAGCTCAACAAATTTTTCACGTCATGTTATAAAGGCTATCGTACCATGTCATGAATCGTTGCAGATAGTTCAAATTGGTGGTTTTTATATCAGTCATTATAATACTAAGAAATCGAGTTATTGGGATGTAATAACAGTTCATGAAAGTTTGCACAGTTTCGGTAAGTCATGTGGATAACTTGAGGGCTAACGGGATTCCAAACAGAGACCCTTTTGGTCATTAAAGGTCATACCATGTCATGAATGATCATTACTTCTCAATTGTTAGTAAACAATATAAGATACATTCAGAACCATCTTCCAACAACTCGAGTTATTGGAATGCAACGGTTCATGACATGGTATCAGAGCCTTTGATGACCGAGATGTACAAGGTTACGAATCTCGATAGCCCTCAATATAACAATTTATCTTGCATAAGGTTTGGTGGACTTTTGCAAACTTCAGTCCCCTTTCATGGGCTTTCGTTTGAGGGGGGCGTGTTAGTAAACAGTATTAGATCCATTCAGAACTCTCTCCCAACAACTCGAGTTATTGGGATGCAACGGTTCTTGGAAGAAAGTTCAAATTGATTTTTATAATACTCATCGTAACACTATCCACTCATATTATTGGGACGTAACGGTTCATAAAATATCTAAGAAGAGCCGATTAAGTTTACACATCTTCAATAAATCTTATACAACAGACTCAAAACCAGAACCTCTCGATCATCACGATATCGATCTTATGCAGGAGCACACTCGATAGGGAAAACAAACTGCACCAACATAGTAGACAGGCTCTACAACTTCAACAAAACAGGCAAGCCAGATCCAACCATGAACAATCAATTTGCTAACCAACTAAGAAAGTCATGCCCACGACCCACTTCAACCACCAACATCACATCCGGTTCGGTCTACCTAAACCCGGACTCGGCATCACCCAGCTACCAGCTTTCGAACTCGTTCTACAAGAGGGTCCTGGCTTACAAATCGGTGCTCGGAGTCGATCAACAGTTGTTGTACAACAACGACACGAAGCAGATCACACAAGAGTACGGGGACAAGAAGAAGGGGTTTGAGAATTGGAGGAGATCGCTTGCGTTGTCGATGAGTCGCATGGGGAACATCAATGTGTTGACCGGGACCGTTGGGGAGATCAGGAAGAATTGCCGGTACATCAATAAAGGAGTCTGATGGCGGAATCAGGATGGTTGAAGATTTTGGGCAGATTTTCAATGAGTTTAAAGTTTGGTTTCAGAGAAATTTATATAGAATTTTATTACTAATGGGATTGTGGGCGACGACCTAGTTGGCCCACCCATGATTCTGTCATGGATGATGTAAGTGAAAGAGAATAAAATATCGTATAATAAAACCTCGAGATGGTGTGCATCTTGTACTCATCATTTGATACAGATGAACAATGCGAGTTTCAGGGCAATTTTCAGTGGTGAGCATCTCTTTTTAACGAAATTAACTTAATGTCATATGAATCATTCACTTACCTATCAGATATTAAACTGATAAGAACAAATAATGCACTCAGTCTTACTCAAAAAAAGCCAGAAAGATCGAAATTTCATGATAATTTCGAGATATGAGACTTTTCAAATGATAACCAACATGAGTATCATTCCGACCCTATTTTTTTTGTAACAAATATAAGATTCGGTCCAATTAGTCAGGAATCAAAGCACTAATTAATATTAATCTCTATAACATAAAACATATCAATTTTCTAATCAACTCGAATTATTTCTAATTAATCAGATCCAACACTTAACCCGGTTGATACACAAACTTCGACCCCACCTCACAAAAATTTGTGGGCAGAAACCAACATAGTAAATGGGAAAAAATTACTATTCATCCAATTAATTAAAAGGTTAATTAATGGTAATTAAACCCCAAAAATTACGGCAAACCATGAAACAATAATAATTAAATAATCAAAAAAATCAAATTAGGAATTCAAATTATTATAATTCTCCATTCCAAACCCTAGAAACCATTGTTCTAAAGGCAATCAATTCTCCAGTTCTTCTGCAGAATTTTCAACAAGGAACTGGAGTACCCTTTTGCCTAAGTTAATCTGGACCGCAAGTTAAATGAGAACCATGGAATCAATGGTTGAGATTCCACCGAGAGATCAAAGGCTTTTAATCATGGGGCCTATAACGCCCAATTCAGCTAGGGTTATGAAATTTACCAAGGAGCTCTCTGGTGCTACTATAATACTAGGTAATTCTCAACGACTCGAATTATTAGATGTAACGGTTTTTGACGACTTTTATATAATAAATTTTTAAAATTTTTAAGGATATCCAACTAATTTAGAGATGAGAATGAATTTTCTCAAAATTGTATGTAATAACTGAACTTTCTCGTTTTGGCACATTAGTCTCTCGGTAGGCTATATATCCATCTACGTGCATTGATCATGTGTCCATATATCGATCGGTTACTTGGTGCTTATATACACCTCTACATCAATCGGTTCAATAGAGTTGTTGTGAACCGGATTTTAATATAATTGATGGGTGATATTGGTTATTACTCGTCCCCAAAAGATAGCTCACGAGTCGCGGGTTTTCCTCGTCCTTACAAGAGTACCTAACCCTTTTATCAACTGTCGTAAAGAAACCACGAACTGATCACTAGATACAGTACTCCATAGCTAAATTGTACTCGGATATCTTTTCATTTTGATGATCGATTGAGTGAGTGTGGATTCGAACTTTGTAACATACTAACATCCTATTGAACATGTTTTTGACATGTAACAAAGAGAGACTTAGGGAGCTAGCTTGGAATGGTTCACCCACATACATGCGCCCCGATGTTTGGCGAATTCTCTTGGTAAGTCACCTCCTTCGATAACCAATGTGACACTCAGTGATCCAGTTCTCTCATGCGATCGACGATCTGTCTTCCACACACACCAGAAGAGAAAATCTTAGTTATCCAGAGCTAGACAGACAAGTATGTAGAAATCTTCGTGGGGCCCGAGAGGAAACATGACCACATCCTTTCATGTGCATTAAGATTGAGACCAATGTGACACTTGTCACATTCTTAAGAACCTCGTGCTAGGCCTATAAAAGCCTGGTCCTTAGACCGTGACTCATCTAACACGAGTCGTGGACCATATATTCGCCGTGATAATATAAATTGATTAATTTACAGGGATACGCACCATCAAATTCGGATCGAAGAGAGGGAGTTCTAAAGAGAAAACGACTCGAGTATCTCGAATGTGTTGCTCAATTCTATGACATGTCTGATTTCGAACGATCTGAAGATGAAGCCAACATGCTTCGACA
This sequence comes from Linum lewisii, assembly GCA_034768395.1. NCBI lineage: Eukaryota > Viridiplantae > Streptophyta > Magnoliopsida > Malpighiales > Linaceae > Linum > Linum lewisii. Next base: position 77,427,794 of record CM068297.1, on the reverse strand, counting down.
GGTAATTTTTTTTTATTAAATTTAAATATATCTAATTAATTTTGAATTAATTATATTAAAAATTATGTTATTTTTTTAGATAATGACGTGGAATTTTTATTAATTTTTAATTGTTAGATATCTGTGGATTGCCCAAGAACTGTGCCAGATGTCACATTTTTTCAACAGCCAGAAGTTCAGAAATCATTGGAGCGTATTCTTTTTATATGGTTAGCTTATTTTCTTCTGCATGGTTATAGTGGCATTTTGGTAAATAATTTATTCGTTGGTTGTCGAAATCGAATCGGTCTAACTAGTTAGATCATGAAATTTAGTTCTTGACATGGTATTAGTGTCTTAACGACCGGGAGATTTTGGTTTTCAGTAACCCCCAATCCATTGCACAAGACTTACTGAAACTGCGCAAAAAATGTATGAACCTGCTCCCAACAACTCGAGTTATTGGCATGGTATGCAAGCTTTTGGTCAGCGGCATGTCCTGGTCTTGAATCTCGATTGCCCCCAATCCATAGCACAAGACTTACCGAAACTACGCAAAATCTATATATGAACTCCCCTAGCTCCCATCAACAACTTGAGTTATAATTGGGATGCAATAACGGTTCTTGCATGGTATCAAAGCCTTTACATGGTCTCGATTTTGAATCCCAATCTTCCCCCGATTCATTGCACACAAGACTTAGCAAAACTGCGCAAAATCTACGAAAACCCTCTCCCTACAACTCGAGCTATTGGGATGCAACAGTTCTTGACATGGCATCAACGTCTTTGACGACCGAGAGATCTCTTTTTGGAATCTCAGTATCCCCAAATTCATTGCACAAGACTCACCAAAACTGCTCAAAATCTATAAACCCTCTTCCAACAACTCGAACTTATATTGGGATGCAACAGTTCTCGACATGGTATCAAAGTCTTTGACGACCGAGACATCTTTCTTTCGAATCCCAGTATCCCCAAATCCATTGCACAAGACTTACCAAACTTGCGCATGCAGAATCTCTCTCACCCAACAACTCGTGTTATCGAAATGCAACGATTCTCGACACTTTCTCCCCGATTTCTCTAACTTCTTTCTTTTGGGGGTTTGGTTCAGGGCCATAAGGCATCCAGCAAGTGGGTATGTACAAGGCATAAACGATCTTGTGACACCATTTCTAGTAGTGTTCTTATCAGAACACTTGGAAGGTGAAATTGAAGACTGGTCAATTACAGATTTGCCCCCAAATAAGATATTGGACATTGAAGCAGATTGCTACTGGTGCCTTTCCAAGTTGCTTGATGGAATGCAAGATCATTACACTTTTGCTCAGCCTGGAATTCAAAGGCTTGTGTTTAAGCTCAAGGAATTGGTTAGAAGAATTGATGGTAAATTACTAATTACTCACTACATTTTTTGCTTACTTTGATTAGTGGTACATGTATGATATATGAATGTCTTGAAATGTGTAGTTTTGTGGACAAGATTTGATCGGAAATGAGATGGGGTAACAGGTTTAACTAGGAGAGTCTGAAAAGTGACAAATGTGACGGATGGGTAGTATTGAGGGGTTTTGTAGTTTTGTGGACTAAGATTAAATAATGATGTACTGTTAATGACACATTGTTCAACAAAGTGAAAAAAAAAATAGGCAATGGTGACATGTGGGTGGCGAGGCGCTGGTTGGATAGCGCCTCGCCACCCACGTGTGTAACCATTGTCTATTTTTGGACTTTGTAATGCAATGTGTTATCGACGGTATATTGTTACGTAATTATTTCTACAAAACTACAAAACCTGGTAGCATCGTGCCGCTCAGCCCCGTCAATTAACACGGTCAATCATTAATCAATGTCGTTGTTGCCTATTTTCGGACATAACTGAACAATGTGCATGTCACCGACGGTACATTATTACGTAATCTTGACTACAAAACTACAAAATTCGTTAGGTTGCCCGACGCCATCTATTCATCACATTTGTCACTTTTCGGATTTTTTTATCAAAAACCATCACTGAGTACTGGGTGTTCTTTAATTCATTAAACCTTGTCTACAAAACTACAAAACCCCGTTTTCATATGCATATTATGTAAACCACGTATAATTTTACATCTGGATACATACAAAATATGAACTTAATCTAGTTATTGAGATGCAACAGTCGTTCATGAAAACCGATCAAAGTGATTAATTTTTTTTAATTTTGTAAATATTTCAGAATCAGTCTCAAAACACATGGAAGAACATGGACTCGAGTTCATCCAATTTGCATTTCGATGGTTCAATTGCCTATTGATACGTGAGGTTCAAGTTTCTAATTCTCTCACTCTTTTCATTAGGTTTCTTGTGTTACAAGTAATTAATTATATACATAATTATACTATTTTAAATTAATAATTAATAATATTGAATCTAATTAATTAATTAATTAATTAATTATAAAATACAGATTCCATTTCCTCTAGTAACAAGGCTGTGGGACACTTATCTAGCTGAAGGAGATGCTTTGCCTGACTTCCTTGTCTATCTATTTGCAAGCTTTCTCTTGACTGTGAGTAATTTACTAATTTAAAGAATGATATTTTTGTAATTAAGATTCGAGATACGAGGACGGTTTCTTGCAAGACGGATGCGTGAGAGTAGTTAAAGAGAGTATGTATGTAACTGGAGGTGGTTAAGCGTATGTGCGAGCGGGTAATAGAGGAGTATCGGGATATTTCATGTGGGTGTGTGTGATCAAGTCTTTAGCGTACAACACACGGGTGTGCAGGATTAGGTGTTTGGCCTGGGGATTGTATTGTGTCGATGTTGAACGGTCAGTCTTGTACTTATAGAACCAATAACATGGTATGGACTAGAGCTCCATGTGTCAATCCACGAGTGGAGACTTTGCATGGTGAGTTTTGGGTCGTCGACATGTGGACCATTGAATGGGGTCTAGCTAGCCAGTTAGTAGACTAGGTGGTCGGTGTTAGGGACAAGTCGAGAGGATGTTCCTGATATGATGTGACTGGTTTGCAGATCATGCTGGCGTGAGAGGTGACATGGCGGGTGCACTAGTGCTGAGGTGACTTGAGGTTAGAATTGTCAAATGGGGCAGGTTGGGCGGGTGTCACAGGTCAGCTAGTCGGGTTGTGAGTTAGTTGGGTCGCGGGTCATCGGGTTGCAGGTTGGGTGGGTTACGAGTTATTGACTTTTTGATCAGTCAGGTCACAAGTTGGGCTGGATCGGTCTAGCTAGACGGTTTCATAACATCGAGCCAGCATTTTTCCAGTCCTACTTGAAGTAAGGAGTCAGTACTTGCCCTATCAAATTATGTAGGGATAAGACCGAACGAGTGGTAATGACCGAATGAGCCGTCTGCTTAGAAGCCCTTGGGCTTACACCAAGGGCCCATAAGTACCCTTGAGCCCATTAAATTTTGGGCTTTCTAGGCCCATAATAAACTTGATTTATGCTAATTAATTTATTAATAATTTCTAATCTTAATAATTATTATTTTTGCAGTGGTCAGAAAAGCTGAAAAAACTGGATTTTCAAGAGATGGTGATGTTTCTGCAGCACCTCCCAACTCAAAATTGGTCTTACCAAGAACTTGAAGTAGTTCTTTCCAAAGCCTATATGTGGCATAGCATGTTCATCAATTCTCCTAGCCACTTTTCGAGATAGTCTCGAAAAACTCTCGAACATCTTACTCTCGATTTAGGTATCATCAGCCTATTATTCCCCACGTAGTTTTGATCTGTTGAGCTAGAGTCATTCCACACGAGATTTCTGGATCACTATGGTCGACTTTTGTCTCTGTTTGATCAGTCGGCCTCACAGGCTTATACTATTAGGCTCACGAGTCTTGTGATTTTTGTATGATTGGTTAATTTTCATCAAATATGATGAATTCATGTATTTTTTTTTTTCTTTTTGTATGTAATTGTGTATATGTAAATATTTTGATTTTTCTTCTGAAAAATGATAGTTTTCTCGACGGAAAGTGAAAATAAATTAATGTAGTAAAAATAAATTAGTATTTTCATGTGATTCAGCCGCCACGTAAGCATTAGACAAATTTTGGTTAATTGATCAGTATTCTACAATACTTTGGTAGATTAATCGATTATGTGACTCAGCCATCACATAAGCATTAGATAAATTTTCGTTTTACAAATTCAGATGATCAAAACATCTTCTCGAAATAAATCGAAACAATCGTCGAGCCCATACAAAAATTAAAAAAAGTTAAATTTATCACCTAACTATAAATATTGGCGTTTTCAAAACCGTACAAACACATCGAACTGGCGAGTCTAATGGTACGTGGTTCAACCACTTTTTGATGAATTACGTGGTTCAACCACTTAAACCATTATGTACCATTTCGATTAATGGTACAAGGTTCAACCAGTGGAACCGACCATACCGATACGATTTTGAAAACACATTAAATACCACCACACCTCAAAAGCTAGTTCTTCTCTACTAATTCACTCTCACACCTCCACTCCAGCCATGAACGACGTCATAACGGCGGCGAAGACTACGACGGCGGCGACGGCGACGAAGAAGATGATTACGAAGGGATTCATGTGCCAGCAGAGTGGTACTAGTACTAGTAAAATATCGTCATTCATATGCGGCGCTAATGATCTCCCCAACTCTTCCGCTATTGTTCCTATGGCGGCGGCGGCCGTCAAGCACCGCCGCCGCCAACTTCTTCAAGCTAGCTCCTCCGTCGGTAGTTATAATAACTACTCGAGGCTTCAGAAGAAGCATGAGATTCAGTCTCAGAAAACCCATCTGATCACCTCATCTGAAAAGATGGAGAAAATCGATGACGTCGGACGTAATAAGTATAGATCTCCTCCCCACGGCGGCGACGGCCACCGGCGGTTCCAGGTTTCCTTAATTCTTTCTCTATTATTTGTTTTATTCAGTTTATTATTTTTTAAAAATCTTTGTAACGTTTAATATTGTCAGTATATGTAGTTTATCAAATATTAATTAATAATTAGGTATATAATAAAATTAATTAATTAATTAATTAGTATAATTTCCATCTAATAACCCGTGAATGGTCTGATTTGGGATCTTGTTACTCCTAATATTTTAAGGTGGAAAATATCGGTAGTCACCTAAGTTTGAGGTTGTAACACTGTGGTCACCTAACTTTGTTTTGTTACAGAGCACTCACCTAAGTCTGGGTCAGTTATTTTTGTAGGTATTGGTTTGATTTTTGAGTTGGCTCAGTTTTATTTTGAGGGTTTCAAGAATATAATGTTTGATGATATTGCATGCTTAGTTGTCAGTTTGGCCGGAATTGTCATAAAAAAAAAATGATCGAAATAATTGCTCGGTTACCTTGTTTAAACATAGATGAGTGCTCCGTTACAAAACGAAGTTAGGTGACCACGGTGTTACAACCCCCAAACTTAGGTGACCGCTAATGTTTTTGACCCAATGCAGAATATATGTGTTTTGTATGTATAGTATGGCTTAATACCTATTTTGGTCATTAACGTATAGGGTTCGTAACATAGTTGTCATTAACTTATTGGATTTGTAACATATAGTGGTCATTCTGTCAAGTCTCCATCCAAGTTCGCTGAGTAAATCTAGCTCCATGGATACCTTGGAAAGTTTGGAGTCTTTTGATCCGCGACGAAACAAAGAACTTGGATGAAAACTTGACGGAATTACCATTATGTTACAAATTCAATAGGTTAATGATCATTATGTAACAAACCCTATACATAAGTGATTAAAATAGATATTAAGTTTGTATATGATAGTATATAGTATATACACATAAACGATACGACAACGTTTCGGACGGCGATCAACGTACCAGTCGTCTCTATGTGTAGCGTACAATATTATATTATATTATATTATATTATATTATATTATAATAAATGCCACGTCATTATTATAATAATTATACGTGGAATTAATGGAAAACAGGTGGTGACAATGCGAGTATCACTTCACTGTCAAGGCTGTGCTGCCAAAGTAAAGAGACACCTCTCCAAAATGGAAGGTACAACTCGCTACTTCCACTGACGAACTCTCCATCATCACCATAATTATTATTATTGCTAATTGGTCAGTGAATTATTTTAATATTGTACACGTGGAAATTATGCATGCAGGAGTGACGTCATTCAGCATAGAAATGGAGACAGAGAGAGTAAGAGTGATGGGTTATGTTTCGCCACTTGTGTTGTTGCAGAGCGTTTCCAAGGTTAAGAGAGCTGAGCTGTGGTCTGATGCTGCTGACTCAGCATCTGAATAATTGAAATAAATTAATTTAATTCAGATGATGTGGACAAGGGGAAAATGTCAGAAGTAGTCACTCTACTTTGTCGTCAGTACTTAATTAGCTAGTTGTCTCTTTCAGTTTACTGACAGAGGAAAGGACTTCATTCCAATATTATGTGTACTTTTTACATTCACTTTTGGCTTTAGGGTATTAATTACTAATTAATTTTTTACTTTTTTTTTTTTTTTACTTTGAGCATTGAATCGAATTGGGTGGTCCTCTTGACCAACTCAGTGGAATTAATTGGAAAGTTTGGTGGTTTTTACCCGAAAAATGTGAGAAGAGGACACGAAAACCGAAAAAAAAATAGTGTTGACTCGGTCTGTCCTAATTGATGCTAAGTTTTGGTTTTTTTGTAACTAGTTCTACGACTATGCGTGAAATTTGCAATCTATAACCGGCTCCGAAACTCTGTTATTGGTTGTGGCACTCTATAACCGATAATGAGACTCACCATTTCTTCGATCTTCGTGTGAAGCGAAATATAGAGCTTTGGCTGCAACGGCTTGTAAGTTGCAATGGTTAAAGATCATTTTTCATGATATATTATTTGATTTTAGTGATCTAATATCTATTTATTGTGATAGTACGTCCGCGATTCGTATGGCAGAGAATCCTATGTCACATGAACGTAACTAAACATATCACCTTATACGTGATTGAGTCACATCAGGTTTTATTCGTGTTATACAGATTCCTATTTACGAAACAATTAGCTGACATCATGACAAAGCCATCGAATCCTCTCATCTTCATGACAAAGCTCGGACTGCTCAATATTCATCGTCCAACTTGAAGGGAATGTGAAGTATAGGGACTGATATGTAAAATAGAAAGAGTGGCGAGGACTAATTTGTTATTTCTGTTTTCAATATAGTACCGGTACGGACAAGACTGGAATTCAACTACAGATTATTAACATCCAACATGGAGAAGAACACTGTTGATATTCTCTACATAACTGAGTAGCCCGGGCCGCCTCCGCCTTCCGGGACTGTCCATTCGATGTTCTGCTTCGGGTCCTTGATGTCGCACGCCTGCAAAATACCGATTTCGGAGTTTAGATGTTCCTTAAGATCATCGAAAGTAACCGAATCCAGAACATTTACAGCATCATGTTTCGAAGTACCTTGCAGTGTAAGCAATTCTGAGCATTGATCTGTAGCTTCAACTCACCCTTCTCATCTGGGATGTACCTGCAGCAGCCCGCAACCAATTTCGAGAAATGGTGTTATAGATACAGAGGATTTCATATCTGGAGTTGAAGCATAAGGTGAAGGGTGCACGTACTCGTATACACGAGCAGGACAGTATCGAGACTCAGGTCCACTGTATTCCGGTAAATTGACTCGGGAAGGAACGGAGGGGTCCCTAAGTTTAAGATGGGGCGGTTGATCGTGATCGTGATTCGTGTTGCTCCTGATAACAACACAAATGTGGTAAGACATATCAAAGATGTTGGGACGATGTTGCTCGTGATCGATATTCATAATTGAATTTGCTCGGGATACCTGTGGAGAGATGTTGGGACGTCGAATGTTAGAACTCCGTCAGGTTTCGGATATTCAATCGGCGAGTGCGAGCTTGCAACCTGCAATTCAAGAGTTTGAGCAACTAATCATCATCCTTCCTGAGATGAAAGTACAAATTTCTGAGCTTGGAGATGTGACTTACATCTGTTGATTCATGATCAGGTTTCCCGTGCTTCAGAGTAAATGGGGATTTCCCTTTGAACAAGTAGCTGAAGAACACTCAGCACATTGAGATTGATTCAGTGAAAGCAACTGAGAAAGAAGTTTAATGAAGGGTTGATCACTTACTGTTCTACTGCACTCACAGCTAATCCGGGAATAAGCCCGTGATCAAATGCCTACATTAATAAAAATTCTCTCAATAGCTTGGAAGAGGGAAGAAGACATTACTGATTATTCAATTACAAATATCAAGTCTTGGTACGCTAAGATACTGCAATCATGATAAATTGTGTCATCAACCGTCGCATCCCAATAACTCGAGTTGTTGGGAGAGGATTATGAATGGATCTTATAGTGTTTACTAACAAATTGCTAATCGTTCCTGCAAACAGAAATTGTTCACTCACAGGTCTATAATTTCGAGCTCTGTGCAGCTCTTCCCATACCCAAGAGTTCTGCAGAGTTTTCCAATAGGAGTCTAGGTTTGAACTTTCATGAAGTGTACCAAATGCAGCTTCTGCTGCGAGCATGCCTAGGCAATCATAAAATAAACCAAAGAGGATTTAAAGGAGCCGCTGTTTCTCGGACAGGACTGATTTAACGAAAGAAATTTACTTTTGCACGAAACAATCGACAAGAGATAGATATGTACCCGATTTCATCGCGGTATGTGTCCCCTTAATCTTTGGTACATTTAAGAAGCCAGCAGAACATCCAATAATTGCTCCTCCAGGAAAAACTGGATAGGGAACAGACTGAAATTTATCAAGTATCACAATCATATCTGTATAACTTAGATTCTAGGGGATGAATAACATTCTATAGCATCACATTTCAAATTTTGACAGAAGTAACTGTACTCACCTGTATACCACCTTCATTTAAAGTTCGTGCTCCATATTGAACAACAGTCCCATCCTCGAGAATCGGTTTGATGGCTGGATGATGCTTTAGTTTCTGAGACAAAGCCAGTAAAGGGAGGTTCAATGATTCAGAAATAACACTGGTTCTGAATCATCTCAGAAGCTCACTCAGCTTATATGCATGTCATAGTTTACCTGGAATTCTTCATACGGATTCAAATAAGGATTACGATAGTTTAAAGCGACCACCAGACCTAAGGCGACCTGCACGCTCAGCAAGGTAATTAAAAACGTAAATATGGGAGCAAACTAGGCATTTACATTTCAAAGCTAGCAATATACTCAGAGAGACAGTTAAAATCATACCTGTCTTTCATCCATGTGGTATAGAAATGAACCGCCGTAGGTTTTGTGATCTAACGGCCAACCCAATGTGTGAATAACTGCACCAGGTGTATGCTTACTCTCATCAATTTCCCAAACCTGGAAATACCCATAAAAAATCAACATTATCATAATTCACTTCAATTAAGTATATGTATACAGAGAGTATTAGCCTAAAACAAGATCAATCAGAATGTTAAGCTACAATAAGATCAATCTGAGGCATGAGCAACAAGCAAACAAGTTCTCTGAAAGAATAAACATGGCGAACAATAAGCTAGCCAGAAAACTGATTACCTCTTTGATTCCTAATGCATACGTCTGATGTTGAGCATTCCGCTTTTCCCTCAATTTGTACTTCTTGATAATTTTCTGATATTGAAAGAAACCAGAAACAAAGTCACCAGTTAGTATAACTTCTAAACTGGATAAGCAAAACGAAATGTCACTGAGCCAAAAGTTAATCTTTCAAACCTCTGATAATGACCCTCGGCAACCTTCAGCTAGAAGTGTTACTCGACCTGCAAATTTTAACTCTCGTAAAGCAACAGCCATAGCAGATAAAAGGCGAGCACTCAGATTCTGTACAGGTTATCCGATTAGCAAACTGTTTGAAATGGGGATTTATGATTCTCGAAGAAGGACAAAGACACCATAGCAGATAAAAGGCGAGCACTCAGATTCTGTACAGGTTATCCGATTAGCAAACTGTTTGAAATGGGGATTTATGATTCTCGAAGAAGGACAAAGACACACCCTTCAACTCCACCCCACGCTGAAAATTCTCCTTCTTGGATCCATTTTTCGCAATGCCCATATCATTCGTCCCTATTCCAACTACACCGCCATTATCATCATAGAGTATCTGCCAGAATCCAAAAATATAACTTCGAATTTCTGGGAATATGCACATGAAATAGAAGAAAATTCGACTTAGTTACCTCACTAGCAGCAAATCCTGGATATATCTCCACACCATGTTCTTCAGCTTTCAACCCCATCCAGCGTACTAATTGGCTTAAGCTGTAATAAAGACTTACATCATTGAATTGGCAAGCAATATCATTTGAACACACAGAGGCCTACGATGATCGAAGAGCCCGGAAAATAAGGTAATAGGCTCATCAGAACAAAGTATCACCAATTTGTTACCTTATAACATAGTTATTTCTGTTGTCAAACGGAGATGGAAGCGAAAATGCACGATCCTTTGTAAGAAACCAGAACTTGTCAGAAGAAACCGAGACAGTGATTGGTGCCTGCAACAAATACAATTGATACTCAAGACCAGAAGTATACATATCATATTGATCTTGACTGATTGATGATGTTTCCCTTATAACACGAATCATGCAGAAACAATTAGATGCATCACTTCATTCCTTTAATCACAATCGAGCACATAATTGCACAATCCATCAAACCAATTAGCTCTGTTTTTCAGTTTTGCTATTCAAAAACACATTCTTTACTCAAGTAGTATCAGATCAAAAAAGAAACAGAATCCAAGCTCAATCATGAAAGACACACCTCTTCTTTTCTCCATTCTGGTAGAAGTTCATCCAACGCACGAGGCTCAAAGACATTTCCAGATATTATGTGAGCACCTGTGTTGATGAACAAGAAGAATGTTGGAGAAGAAGAGGCTCGCATCAGTGTTATTGAGCATAAATTTCAAGAGCTAAAGCAAACGATGAACTTCAATTCATCATATGATGAGACTCGAAATTGATTCAAAAGCTAACCAAGTTACTTTCATTTTCAGCATTTCAACTGTTCTTCAGAGCGTTCATAGCAGAGAACTTGAGCATCAAATGCCTACTGTGATGGAGGCATTGATTTTCGAACTTAGCCAGCTAGTTTCTTCCTAATCAAATTACACAGAGAAGAAGAAGAGATTGCATACCAACTTCAGCGCCTTTCTCCACGACGCAAACCGACAAATCAACACCCTTCTCACTGCACAACTGTTTCAATCTTATCGCCGCTGACAAGCCAGCAGGTCCAGCCCCGACGATCACAACATCATATTCCATACACTCCCTCTCCGCCTCGCTGCAAATTCCCCTAACATTTCTTCCATATTCCCTCGAATTCCCCGTGCATCCATAGGACCACAACCTACTGAACCTTGATCGAGATTGCGAAGTTCGATCGCAGGGACGAAACACACCAGACGAAGTTAGGGTTTGTAGTGGAACTACGGAATCGGAGGCACCAGGGATTGAACGAGCATGAGATGATGTTGTTGAAGAGCGTTGCCAGGAGGAGGAAGATGACGAAGCGGAGAATCTGGATTTTCTGCGTAATGAAACTGCTAGCCTATTCATCGTCAGATGGGAAGAGTTTATCAGCTCGACCTTGTGTTACTGAGTTTGAGATCGTCGATCCGAGGTCGATAAGCGTTAATGGCGATTTTGAGTTTCAGTTTGAATTAGAGAGAAATTGAAGAAATCGATCTTATCTGAAAAACTAAAATCTTACAAAATAAAATATAAATTAATTTTCTAAAAAAAATAATTAATATGTACATTTCTTAATTTGAATAAATAACGAATAATCAACCGCCGGCCGCCGGCGACGGTGCACGCTCCTCCTCCGACGCCGTTTCGTGATCTTTCACCGCTGTATCATGATACGGCGTCGTCCTCTCACGAGCCACAACCAGAAGAAGAAGGACTAGATCCAGACAAGAGAGCGCGACCAACGCCGCCCAACTCACCTTCACGTTCCTCCTCAACGGCCGGCAATGGCGAGACACGATCTCCGAGAGCGAAACCCTAACCGATTCGCATTCCACCAGACTAAGCATCCCAGGGTACGCATCCACGAGGCTCTGTATCGAGCTAGCGTATCCTTCTACCACTCTATAATCGTTCTCCGACAAGAACTGCTCCAGTGCCTTGGGGATTTCGCCGATGGAGATTGACGACGGAGGGCAGTCGTCGACGTAGTGGTAATTTGGCGGCGGCGAGAAAGGACTGCAGATTTGAACGTTGTTGGTGATTGTTTCCGGGATGGTTGAAACGGCGTCGTTTATTCGTGAAACGATGTCGTATATGCCTTCGCGCACTTCGACCAGAATTGGTCTAGCCGCTTCTAAAGCGTCGCAGGGGATCATTGACCTCAGGCTGCTGTTGTGTGGATCTTGCTCGAACTTCTCCAGCGCGTTACACGTGTCCTTTGAAAAACTGATTATCATACAATTAACCCAAAAATTAATTACTTTTAACCTTAATTACTTTGTTAATTTTAGGGAAAATAGCATTTTGCCTCCCTCTACTTTGCCAACTTAACATATAGCCACCAATACTATAAATCACTCTTTTTACCTCCTCCTACTTCGACCATTTTACTGTTTGGGTCCTTTCATTCCAACTATCATCTTTTTAATATTAAATCTGGACACATTCATACACCGATAGAGAATTGGAGGTAAGAGACAAAGAGTTGGTCAGGGAGGTACTGCGAATATTATGATAAAATACGAAAGAGTTGGTGTACTGAATACGCACCAATTAACGTTATAAAGATGAAAGTTGAAACAGAGGGACCCAAATGACAAATTAGTCAAAGTAGAAGGAGTAAAAAGAGCGATTTATAGTACAGGGGGGCTATTTGTTAATTTGGCAAAGTAGAGGGGTCAAATTGCTATTTTCCATACAATTAAGGATAAAATTGAGGTTGTGAATAGCTTACTTTTGTAAGAAGTAATAGATCCCAAAGAGAAACCATGAGAGGGCCATTAGAAACCAGAAGAACCAGAAAAGCCTGTAAAAATATAAATAAAATAAATTTAATTATATATAATTATATAAATAATAATGTTTAATTATAATCTTATTAATTAATTAGTATTTATTTACCAAGAAATAGCTTTCCTTATCCTTAGTATCCCACAAACTGAACATCCACAAAAAAAAAAACAATAAATAAATTAGAGGCTAAATAATAATAATATTAGGGGAAATAACACTTTACTCCCTCTATTTTGTCAACTTAACAAATAACTTTTTTTCACTTTAAATCACTCTTTTTTACTCCTTCTACTTTAGCCATTTTGTCTTTTGCGTCATTTCGTCCCAATTTTTTTTTTTTAACGATAATTGATGCGCATTCATCACACCACGTCAACTTTAGTAACCATTGTTTTGGCTGACTAGACAATTTTAATTGAGAATATAAATATATGTAATTGGATATGATAAAACTGATGAATAAAGCTTGTGTTTCTAAAAATTCTGCGTATTTGACTCGTACTCTTCAATAATGCTTACTCACTAAACTGCGGAAATAGTTACTAACGTGACATGCATATGCGTCTAGATTTAACGTTAAGACGACAAAAATTCGGACAAAAAAACCCAAAAAGCAAAGTAGTTAAAAAAAAAGTAATTTATAGTGCGGGGCCTATCTGTTAAATTAACAAAATAGAGAGAGTAAAGCGCTATTTTCCCATAATAATATTACCAAAAAAACCAAAAGAAGAGATGAGGTGGCACCTGAAAGAGCCAACGCAGCAGCCAAGTTGACCGAAACGACGACGACAGTGATGACGTGGACAACGGTGAGAGCCAACTTGATTAGCCGCTCATTGTCTCGTGCTTCCTTCTGAATGGTGGCGGCTTCCGAGTCAAGCCTGCCGGAAGTGGAAGTTAGGAACGCCGACGCGGAGGCGGCGGCCGCCGCCGTCGAGGACTGGTTGGCGGCTGAATTTTCAAGTGTACGTGAGATCCCCGTCATCGCTGACGTGGCGTTGTAGATGGTCTCGGATGCTTCGTCAGCTGTGTGGATGATTATGTTGACCGCTTTTCTAGCGTTGACGTGGAATTTTGAGGTCCCTCCTATTGCCACTCCACTTGCCACGATTCTGTAACACATATTTTTATTTCGATCGGTTATTATATTTTTATGTATCGTAATTAGTGCCTACTTAAATCTTGGATTCGCCGTTGACTGGCTATCATGATACAACCGGTCATACAAGTGATCAATCAAGTCAACCACAAACACGTCATGCTTGTAGCTGTGCTTCCTTGCGCTGACACGACCACAACTAACCACGTGGTCGTGCTAGCTTGACTACCATAGCCACAACTTGCAGATTGAAACGAGCCAACTATACAAACATTTCGAGCTAGCGCTTGTGCTACCATGGCCACCACGAGACATGCAAGTGATGATTAGATCACCCTACAAACACGTCACGATTATAGTCGTGCTACGTACCTTGACTACCATGGCCACGACTAGCTGATCGAATTGAACCAACTACAAAAACTGAAAAACTTGTGGTCGAGCTAGCTTGTACTGACACGACCACAACTTGCCATGCAAACATGTCATGCTTATGGTCGAGCTAGCTTGTGCTGACACGACCACAACTTGCACAACTGACACAACTCATCAAACACACTTGCGATAGCAAATCGACACGACCACAACTTGCCATGCAAACATGTCATGCTTTGGTCGAGCTAGCTTGTGCTGACACGACCACAACTTGCCATGCAAACATGACAATGCTTTATGGTGCGAGCTAGCTTGTGCTGACACGACCACAACTTGCCCATGCAAACATGTCATGCTTGTGGTCGAGCTAGCTTGTGCTGACACGACCACAACTTGCCATGCAAACATGCTTGTGGTCGAGCTAGCTTGTGCTGACACGATCACAACTTGCCATGGAAACATGTCATGCTTATGGTCGTGCTAGCTTGGCACCAAACGATCACAAAAACCCATGCAAGTGGTCGTGTGACTACCGGGACCACAACTAGCCATGCGAGTGATCATCGAGCCAACTACAAACATTTCAAGCTTATGATCGAGCTAGCTTTTGGCTAACACAACCACAACTTGCACGGACGTACGTACACCATTATAATCGTCCCCAACAACTCGAGTTACTGAAACATATATCATCAGTGAAAACGTTGCATGTACTTACATGGCCAAGAGAGTGACGAGAACGATGATCACGACAACAGAGTGGCTTAAACGACGTCGTTTCGATTTGCTGATTTCTTCCAATACCGTCGTATCGTGTTCTTGTGTTTTGATGCTAGTATTGTCATGGCTTCTTCTTCTTCGTCTTCTACATTTGCAGCAGAGAAGAAGAGTAATGATGTTGAAAGCTCCATAGCAGAATGCAGCCAAGAGCCAGAAGGCTGCAATGGCGTATCCGTACACACCTGTAAATGCTGTGGACTGCAATGTACGTACGTACATGCATGCATGTGAGCTTAATGAAGAATCCTAATTTTAACAAATGCTCCCTATTCTACATGGAACTTGCAATCTAATCACTGTTATTATAAACATTGTAGTAAACACCCAAATGCAAGCACTATATACATATAATTAATCACCCTAGTCATTGATTAATCCCACCATTATATATTGCATGAGCTTGTATTTTGGCGGGAAAAAAAAATGAATTTTCCCGCCAAATTACAAGCTAATTCAAATATAATACGGGTTTAATTAATGAATGGAGTGATTAATTATAAGAGACTCGGGTAGCATGGCGTCGCCCACCTGTCACATTTTGTTCAATATTAAAATATAGTTTGATATTGTACCACATCAGGAGTAAATACTAAATTGTTTACGAAATTCTGTTCCCAAAACTACAAAACCCCTAGTGGAGGAGACAAATTATATACAATAATATATCTAAATTCGAAATATACGTACGCTCCAGTAATGTTTGTTAGTAATATCGAACCCTCCCTTGTACTTGTTGAAACCATCCAGAGGATCTACTCTAACCGTGTCGTCGTTGTCGCTGGCTATCGACTCCCATGGAATCAGAACGCCTACTCACATAAATACAAAATTCGAGTAAATACATATACTCGTTAATAATTAAATAAATAAATAAATAAATAAAACTAATATGTTACTCGAGTTATTGAGATGCAACCGTTCATAACAGTAATTAAGGAAAATTTCTTACTTTGGTGGTTATGGTCATAGCCGCCATTGTTGAGGTGGTGTGCTGGCTGCGCTTCCACGACCGAACTAAAGTAGGATGATGATAATGCTACTATGACCAAAGTCAAACGCCCAACTTTGACTTTACGTGGCTGCCCGTGTCCGTCAAGTAACGCCATCGAAACTCCGTTTTAATTGGGATGCGCACCAGTTTCATAACATAGTATCAGAGTCTCTCCGTTTTGATGACATACTGAAACTGTGCAAAACCACTTGATCATGTGTTCGTAGCAATGATCGACGATCTTTTTTCGATGTAGTATACGAGACCGAGGCTCGAAAGAATCCACGAAATCAAGTGATTCGGAGTATATAAGAGAAGAGAGAATAGAGATTGGAGAAGAAGAAAGAAGTAATGGATTCTTAATATAATCAAGTTAGTTTCATGCATGTTCTTCTTATATAGAGATAGGGTTTGGGGTTCAATGCTTCAATTCAATGGAAAGAAACGTGGGGAAGAAGTAGACTTTTCATTTAGGCTTGGCAACGGGTACCCACGGGGTCCGGATACCATATATCCACCACCCACCCGTTTATTAAATGGGTATTACTCGTACCCGCCCGCCAAGACTAAATGGGTATAAAACCATATCATCCCCGCCCCGACCCCAAATCTCTATGCACCTAGGTGGCCAAGAGATTTTTGAGATGTAGCTACGTTTTTTATAGCATTATGGTTTCGAGAGGGAACGACAGACTGCTCGATCGATGAGTTGAAGTGAAGAACTTAATTAATGAGTGAAGGAGAAATTGGGTTTAGTCCATTAAACATAGATGATATATTATGGCTAATACAACGTTGTTTCATACTGGGTACCCACTGGGTTGGGTATGGGGTGGATACCTTGAAACCCGTCCTCACTCGTTACCCGCTCTAACTGGGTACCGGATTTGCCCATACCCGTCAACTTTACCCAATCAACGGGTAATCCCCACCCAATTTGGCCGGATTTTGGGTGGCCGGGTACCATTGCCAAGCCTACTTTTCATTTCTCCTTAATAAGATTAGTCAAGTGTCTCTGTATCTAGATGAATTTTTTTTTTCTTACTTTTGTGGGCCCCATATTATATGATTCATTATTCAAGCCCCCTTATTAGAAAAAATTCCAAATTCAATAAAGAGATTTAGAACATTCAATTGTTTTGTTTTACGACGAGCTATGTCGAATATCATGGTATTCGAGATAGTCCTTATTAAACGACCCCTTGGTCTTTTTAGGTGTTTTCAAAACTGTATCAGTACAGGACGGACAAACCAACCAATTGGACTAATTTTGTAAAACCACTTATCAAAACATGAACGTATAATACAACATCGATATAATGACAGTGCTCAACTACATTTTATCATAGTTTTCGCAGTTGAATAACATATCGTTAGCCTCACTAGTTCGATGTGTACTAACCAACACTCTAACAGAATTAGTACAGGTTGATGTTTACACTGACTTGAGGCTCAAGAATGGATTAGGGTTCATCTCCAAATCAAGTCATGCCTAATTTACAAGTCATTGAAGCAAAAGTGTGATCCTTTCGACGCTGTTATCTGATGGGTATGTTAGTCGGGGGGAGGATGGTGTTCGCCAGCTCTTCGTTCAACGTAACTGGAAGCGCTGGCATCTGTTTCATTATCTCTGGTACGTCGTTGAAGCTGCAGGGGAAACGAGAGTTAGGATCGTTGACCATTCTGCACTATGAGAGGAGATATATAAGGAGCAAAATAAGGGTAAGTTCTGAAAGTGTGTACTTGTTCATGATTCTGAGGAAGTTGTCACGAGTCCGGCAAAGTAGGTTGATGTTTTCCTGTATCTGGAGAAGGAGAAGAGAACTTGTCAGTGTTAACAGTCATGAACAGCATATGAGATGGAAATGATGATTCCAGAGCAACAATCCCATAATCCGATACGGAGTGCGAAGCATAGAAATGGAACCGAAGGCTAAAGAATCAACATCAAGGCTAAAGAACAGTCAACAATCTGGATAAAATCTGCATCTGGTGTACCTTAAAGCCGTGACAATCGGCAATGACAAAGTAATTCAACACACAGACATATTCGAATTGATAATTGAAATCTTAACTGACAATTATAAGCTGGAAACCTATGTTTGGTATTCAAATCCATAATCAGAGATAAGCAGTCACCTGCATTGTCGAAAGATTAGACGTGATTTGACTCAAGGCCTGTTCGTTTTCCTCGAGAAGGTCACCAGAAACGCCGCCAATAGCTGAAAAACACGCACAAGAAGATTCTATAACCAATAAGAAGCTGACGATATATCTGTTACACATCAAAACATCACTTGGAAGTGACAAGGAACAATTTTAAGAATCCGTAACTGATTAGTGAGACAAAAACTAGGTAGATATCTTGTAAATCCTTTTCAAGTGGAAACAAAATCATATGAAGGAGACTCCAAATGAAGCTGGAATTGATTCAACCACTGAAAAGCTTGCCCGATATGAAGGATGCAAATCATCCAAAAAGACATATGAAGGATGCATAGATTATACAATTTCGTATCAAATCCAGGTGCATCTCAGGTCTGCTGATTAGAAACCGTTTCTTCCACGAGGAATATGATGAAGAGGTGGGAAACTAAACCATTAAATACTGAAAATGCTGAGGCACGAGTTGTAAAACAGATGAGATATGAACAAAACTGTATGGAAGGAAGTAAGTCAGAAATAGCACATGCAACACTAAATTAAAGACAAGTACAATATGAGCATTTAAGTATTTAACAACCTTTAAAAGAGATGCCATCATCACAGTCAATAGGGACCACTGTACTTGCATATGGAGGAGCATTAGGGCGGGCAATGGTAGAAGATGGCTTTGTTGATGCATCTGTAAGTTTTTCCTGTAATAAAAGCATCAAGACGTTTCATTACCGTCAATAGAAGAAACGGTAATCACCTTAAGACCTCATTATCAAGATTTTAGCAGTAGGCAGCATCACAGTTTGGCAAATGGAACTGATGAATACGTAAACATAGCATCATCAAAAGAGAGGCGGGAGAACAATTAATTTGTCATAAATAAGCTGCCAAGAAATGTTCTTCAAGAAAGGAAAACGGATAGGTTGATAAATACCGGGGCCCTGAAACCAGATATCAAACATCGAACACGGAGAGACTAATTTCCAGCTGTTCTTATCTATTTCACCTTAACATTCTCAAGCATTAAAGTAGAGTAGAATATAAAGCCAATTTAGACACTGGTGTTCAAAATGATTAGCAGGCTGAATCAGAACTAATTGGGACTCGGCAGTGCGAGGACATGCATCTCTAAATACAAAAGAAACACTTATTCTTCATGAGAACAGTATAATGTCCTTTTACGCGACTCTCCAACAAAGATTAAACTAGATCCTAATAGAGAGAAAAAACAAAGCTAGATTTTTCCTCCTTCATTATAAGTGGAAACAACCCAATAGAGAAAGAAGGTCATCATACCTTCTTATCCTTGCTTTTTCTTACTGTATTTTCATCTTTCCTTCTCTTACTAAATTCCTTCTTCTGCACCAAGAAATAGATCATTTTTTTTTTTGGCTTAACCAAGAAATAGATCAGACTGAGTTAAATGAAGTATTAAACTTATGAAGCAGTCTCATGTCAATTCAAATACGAAAAAGAAAGATATTTTAAAAAAAGTACAAGACTTGAATGTGCATCGAAATTGAAACCAAGAATCATACCGTCATCCATCTGCAACGCAGCGCAACATCTCGAACTGTCTTACCCTGCAGCTGCTGAGCGATCTTTGCATAACGACTTATGTTCGATTCAGATGCAAACCTGTATCAACAGGGACAAAGAGAGATAAAGCCAAAAGGTAACTGGAGAAACAGCAAAGGAATACTTCAGGTCCAACAAATTTACTAAACACAAGGGAGTTTTTCCCTTACAAAGATCCGAATTTCGGACAATCAAATTTCAATTACGAACGAGGATTTCAAATCCAACTAGATAATGTTAGAAATAACACGATCCATTCCCTCATCAGGCATAAAATCTGCATTACTTCCACATACCAAAGATGATTCCGCTTTACTTCCGTTCACAGAATTCAAAGGTGTACCTTCTTATTATTCAAAACCCAACAAACATGGTATTGTAGAAGATCAATTCCATTCTTAGTTAGGAAGGTTATTAAACAACCAATGTACAGATAGTAACAGAATGCATTACAGAGTTGTACGTTCTGTACGCATAATTCATCAAAGCAAAGCAATAAAGTTCATCCAAACAAGCTAACTCTTACTTGGACAAGCCATCCTCTAGGATCGACTGCTCCTCCGCAGTCCACTCGTTAGATATACCAGGGTTATGCTTCAAAGCAGCGGCAGTAGTAGAAATCGAACTCTCCCGATTGCCGTTCGGCGGATTGGGCGAAGAAGAAGAATCATTGTTGTTAGTACTAGCAGGAGCATCCTGATTACGATGTTGAAGCTGCGTCCCAGATGGATTCGCCATTCACACCTTCGATTGCCTCGGAACGGAAACGTACACAATTCGCCGATTCCACTAACCTCACCTCGCAGAACAATTTCCAGAACTGACTTTGGAGCTCAAAGAAACCTAAGTTGCAGACTTGCAGTGATTGTGAGCTATACAGAGGAAGATTCAGAGCGAAGGATTGCGAGATTCAGAGCGGCGGGGAAATTGCGGGAGATGGAGAGTATGAATTGGAATTGAAATTGTTGAGAATTCGAAAACCCTGGCGTTGGTAAATCCATAGGATGGTCACATAAATTGTCAACGTTGACTAGATGATCACTCAAGTTTGAATTATTTTTAAAGAAGTAAAACACTAATTCATCCCGAAAATTTAGGTCGAGTTACAAAGTGGTTCTAAAACTTCAAAATGTTGCGAAATGGTCCCAAAACTTTGAATCATGTTACAATCCAGTTCTGCAATCACCGACGACAACATATTCAATCATTTTTCCACGTCACCACTTGAGCACTGACAACATATTTTTATATATTTTTGATAACGTGTTAGTGGTGACGTGGAAAAATGACACTGGCACGTTATAAGGGTGCTGCTATTTGCAGTCCGCGTTTTACTAACGCAGTCCGTATTTTTAACATAAATGGACAACTATGCCCTTGCAGTCCGTATTTACTAACGCAGTCCGTTTTTACTAACGCAGTCCGTCTTTTACTAACGCAGTCCGTTTTTACTAAGCAGTCCGTTTTTTACTAACGCAGTCCGTTTTTACTAACGCAGTTCGTTTTTTACTAACGTAGTCCGTTTTTACTAACGCAGTCCGTTTTTACTAACGCAGTCCGTTTTTACTAACGCAGTCCGTTTTTTACTAACGCAGACCGTTTTTACTAACGCTGTCCGTTTTTACTAACGCATTCCGTTTTTACTAACGCAGTCCGTTTTTTACTAACGCAGTCCGTTTTTTACTAACGCAGTCCGTTTTTACTAACGTAGTCCGTTTTTACTAACGCAGTCCATTTTTTACTAACGCAGTCCGTTTTTGTTAAAAAGGTCAAAACAATTCAAATAGCACTTTAAAAATTTAAAATAAATTAATAATATTGATAAAAAATACTGATGAAAAAAATATAAATGTTGAAATAAATTCACAATAATGAAGTAAAATTATATACGCCTAAAAATTAATCTTTGATGGAAAATAATATATTGTTTAAAATTATATAATTCTTCAAATTAGAGAGAAATTATGTAATAAAAAAAGAAAAATTACACATTCAAAACTACAAAACTAAAATACATGATATATCATTAAAATAAAAAATAATTTAATATCTTAAAAAAAATTGAGCAACTATAAACTATTACATATATCCGAAAATATCCGAAATATAGATGTTATTGTTTACATTTAGTTTGATGCACCAAAATACTTTTTCCATAATTCAATTCTATCTGTATAAATAGATTCGAATTGAGTCACTGTTACGTCCTTATTGTACTTCCACAAAATATTGATGGGAGGCATAGGACAGCCATCACGAACATGTATCCGCATGAAGTGGTTTCCTGTATGCAAAATCCATAGAATACCGTACGGTGCAGCACAACCAGGAGCAACACGTAGTGGAAGGTTAGTGGTTGAAGCATCCCACTTACTTTTCCCGTCTTGCTTACGGATACTAACACAACATATGACCCAATTATACATGGTAGTGAACCCTATCAAGTCAAGTGTATCCATCCAATGATCTGGGCCGCATGGTGTTTGTGTTGTGAAATTAATTCTTCTGATGTTATGATCGACGCCGTCGTAGATATTTTGATAACAAGGATGTGATCCCAATTCCGTAGACAACGTTGTCCTCATCAGTGTATAGTGATTTTCATCCCCACGAAGTGCATGCGAATAACTCTAAAACCACAATGACCATCCGAAACTGGGTTATACCAATGGTCAAAGTAATCTTGAACAGCCGATGGAAGAGCCCAACCATACTCGAAATCACCTGCATATCCTACATAGTTTGTCTCGAGAGGCGCACCGTGTTCTAATTTGAAATAAATATTAGTTAGTTCACTCATACACACACACACATATATAAGAATTGTATATGTATAGAAAGTCAACCTGACGGAAGATCGAAGGTAGAATATGTAGACCCATGTTGTGTGAACGTCGATCTACTTTGTGATGAAGTCGTGTCAGGCCGTTTGAAATTTGGGGAATTATTTGGCGTAGGGTACTTTTTTCTTGCATATTCCACTCCATAAGGGTTTCGGCTTGTAGACTTCTTTGGTCGGCCTTTGCGAGTTTCATTTTCTACTGGGTCCTCAAGATCTTCATCTTCGGGATGCAATTGTCTATGTATGGTTTCAGCTATGATTCTTCGTAATGATGGATCAGACGCACGGACTCCTTCGAAGAGACTATCTAGATGATCAAGATCTGATTCTGGCATCGAACCCGCTTGGTTGTAGCGTAATGTTCTCCAGAACAAATGTACATCCTGCCAATGTAGTTAAAATCGCGATTCCACGTAAAATCGAAAACTTGGGTGAAATCGGAATCGTAAAATCGAATCGTAAAATCGTAAGATTTTATGTCCCAACTAAAAAATATATAAATATTCATAAATAAACATAAAATGTTAATAAACTTAGAAATTATACACTCTTAAAACAATTAATACTCAAACAACCAACATGAATTTCATAAGCATAAGTGCATAAGTAAATAAGTATCTTAATAAAACATAATAGTTCACTACTTCATTACATTCCATATTTCATAAGCACACACCATACGTCCATACCACACGTTCACACCGCACAAAACACACCATACCACCACACTACACTACAAAGTCCCCATTCATGTTTATAGTACACGATCACCACTCACTAAGTTACTCACTATTAGTCTATTACTTCATTACAATCCTCAATCCTTTTGAAAACAACAAGTACAACAAACTACATCAAATCTTTAGGATCAACATTAAAATCTAATTCCTCATCTTCCTCATCTTCCTTATCTCCCTCATCTTCATCATACGCATTCTCATCTCCAATCTCTTCTTCGTTGTTGCCTCTATCTCCACCTTCGTCCTCATCCGCGACAAATTCTTCTTCAAACCTCTATTTAATAATATAACCACACATGAATAACAATATCACTAACAAGATTCTAAATAATCATACAAAGAAATAACTTACTTGTTCCTCTTCCTCATCCGGATGATCCTGCAAATGGACTCGTTGACCTTTGCGATGCAGATCATGTAGTTTGCAAGCACATAATAAGCCATGTGTTGTAACAATTGTACAACCACACCTTTCATTCAATCCTACACCAAGGACCACACCCCTATCATACTCTTCGTGCATCAAAATGATAGCTTACGTAGCCACATGACCAGCCAAGGATGAGAACAGGCGATCGTGATTGGAGGGTATGTGAACGCTGCATGATTGCTCCAACGAATTCCGTATATCAACATGTTGGCCCTCCAACAAAGTGTGCGTACGTTTCCAAACAGTATCCAATGCAAGTGCAGAGTTAACTAAACACAATTTTAAAGCAGCGTGAGAAGACTCAACCCTTGAAGTAGTAGTGTTTCCAAAGTGCATGACCTTGTTTGTGTAACACTTGACAAACTTCTTAGAATGTGGCATCCATGTATTGTTTAGATAACTAACCATACCTGGCCATGTTTTCTGAAAATCTTCCCATCCGCTCTGAAATTCAACATCTGTACTAGCTTCCAACACATCTTTCCACCATCTGTTCTTGATATTTTTTCCCAATTTGCCATCTTTTACCATATTCTTCGCTCTCGTTTCCACGACATTCGAAATGTGCCATATGCATAACAAATGCACTGAGTGTGGAAATGTCTCCTTAATCGCGGCAAGCAATCCTAACTCCCGATCAGTGACGATAACGTTTGGTACTGAATCTTCCTCCACCAACATCTTCAACTTCTCTAAGACCCATTTGTAGCTGTCAATTGACTCATCCTTCATGATAACATATGCAATAGTAAAACTTTTCCTCACTGTGTAATCCCAATCAACTCGACAGTGGGTAGCCGTACCTATTAGTCTTGTACGTCGAATCCAGTAAAACCACATAAGGATATGCTCGATACAATTTCACTGCCTCCGGATGAGCCATAAAAACATGGGTAACTGAAGCCGATTCAACACATTGGTCAAAAAAAGACCACATACTGGTGTTGAGTAGCCAATGCCAACATATGTTGCGTGTGATTTCTCCCCCTCTTTCTAATGACCTCAATTTACATGTAGCGTTGTAAATCTGTTTTATGGCTGGTTGCGGCTTTTCAGGATTTCGTACATGCATTCCATTTCTTATCTTGGACGGTTTTACTTGAGAAGTATATTGAACTTGTATATATTTCAATTGATCATCATCGATAGCAGCCGTCTTCTGTGTCCATCATGATAAATCGTTGGTTGATGATTGTGTGTTCCTCTGATGACGGTTAGCAAATAGTTTCCACGCATCTCCTCGTTTATCTTCAACATAAATGGACATTCACATTTCTTCGTAGTTGTATGTTTCCGCTTCTTAGCTCCTTGATCTGCCTTACTACCTCGATATTTCCCAGCTCTGTCACAAGTAACGTAGAAATAAGCTAGACCTGTCCCCATTAGTATCTTTTTACTAGCCTTGACCAAGTTAAACCCTTTTCCAATGCAATTGCGTTAGCCCAACCAAATGCAATATCATGAGACTCGAAGATTTCCCGGTTGTGAACAAATGTGAGTAATCAATATTATGATTTTCTACCTGCATAATTGAAGCAAAAAAATTATAAAAAGAATATGAAATTAAATCATCAATGCTAAATAATAATATTAAATACACAAAATCTATTAACATACCTCTTCTACACCATTAGGATTCACTGGGTCCATTTCGATAACTTTTGTACCTTTGAGAAAATAATAATTATGCGTTAGGATTAAAATTTATAAATAATTTGATAAATATATAAAAAATCACCCAAAAATAAATTTAAAATTGTTAATATTGAATAAATAAATTTAATTTATAAATATATCAATTTTTTTGTGAAATTTATGATTTAATTAAGCCCAATCAACCTCTATTTCATTTTCATTGAGCATACAAACAGGCACATCATCAGCTTATGGAGCCTCTAAATAAGCCCAACCAAATTAGGGTTAACTCTCCACTCTCCCTCCCCATATGAGCCAACTCCAAATCTTAGCCTCCTCTCTTATTTCCGCCGACCCTACTCTTCTTCTTACCATCACTGCTCCGGCTCCGGCGTCACAGCCTCGCCGCCTCACCCATCGTCGCCGCATCCGCCGTCGTCGCCGCGCCGCCATCGTCGCCGCGTCCGCCATCGTCGCCGCCTGCCATCGTCCCGCCTCTGTTCTATTCTCTTCTTCTTACCATCACCGGCTCCGGATCCACTGTCACAGCCTCCATATTCGCCGCCTCACCCTTCGTCTCCGCCTCCGCCATCGTCATCCCTTCCACGTCGGTTTACCTTCGTCGGATCCGTCCTTGGCCGCCTCCGTCGGATCCGCCCTTGCTTCCTCAGTCTTTCGTCGGCTCACGATCGTCAGCTGCTTCAGATGACGAGATTCGATCTTTGACGGAGCAAGACGTTGAAGGGTTGGAAGATATATGATATGAAGGTGGAAGAAAGCCAGGGACGAGTTCAGCTATGTTTGGAATTGGGGATTACTATTCAGTTCTATTCAGTAGATTGTTTGGAATTGGGGATGATAGAATAAGTTTTCTTGTACTGATTATTAGAGGAATCTAGTATAGATGATGTGTAAATGGTGTTTGTTCATTGAGAAAGGAAGGAGTTCAGTTGATTCTTCATTCATATGTCTTTTAACTTTCTACTAATTGTACCAAAACAGAAGAGTTGTCTCAATTCTCGTTGGTTTGGGATACGTTAATATTCAAGAATATAGTTTACGTTCGGAAAATCAAACCAAAACACAATATTTACTAACTTAGAATCCGATCAATGGTATTATAAAAAATTTTATAAATAGACTTACCTGAATGATCAGATGAATGATGAACTTGACAAAGAATTATAAGAACAATTTATTCATTCATTCGTGAAGAATCTCTATTTATTAACAAGTTTATCCTATTCTGTTTATGTTTAGGATTTGTGTTATGTAATCCTTTTTCGTTTAGGCTTTGGATTTGTATGATTTTTTTTCGTTTTTACTAAAGCAGTCCGTAATTATTAATGCAGTCCGTAATTACTAATGCAGTCCGTGTTTTACTACATGCAGTCCGTGTTTTACTACACGCAGTCCGTATTAAAGATTATTTTTTATTAAGGGTATAATTGTCCATTTATGTTAAAATACGGACTGTGTACAGTAAAACACGGACTGCAAATAGCAACCCGCATATAGAGTTAAATACTAAAAACATCTCGAAAGATAAATTACAAACTCATCCTAAAATTTTAATTCGTTACAGAGTAGTCCTCTATTACTATGAAACAAATTACAGATCAGTCCTAATGACGCCATCTATCTACTTTTCTATTTTTTCAACCATTTCGTTACATCATCGTTGACATGTCATCAAAAATATAATTCAAAATTTAATAATTTGATCCAAATCTAAATCTAAACTCATCTAACTCATAAATTTTGGTTCATGAATTTAAATTCAGATTTGAATCAGTTTAAACTGAATTTAAATTATATTTTCGATGATAACTCAACAGTTACATGGCAAAATGGTTGGAAAAAGTACCAATAACGTCACTAAGACTACTCTGTAACATATTTCATAGTAATATAACTATTCTATAATAAATTAAAATTTTAGGACGAGATTCTAACCCGTACTATAATTTCGAGACATATGAAGTTATTTCACATTTTTTAATTATGGACGAATTATTTATTTAATTAATTAATTATACATTAATTAATTTAATTGTTCATATATACAAGTTGGTGTATGCAATTAATGCCAGGAGCAGCCATAGCCACAAATTCTGATCATGACTAGCTGTAACATATCAGCCACATTTCCAGATTTTGATTCTTTTTTCTAATTCAATTCATTATATACTTATCTTCTTCTTCAATCCCAGAATTGATTTGCTGTTCCCACTCCTTTCCATTCGTTTCCCCTTTACTCAATTCTCATCCTCTTTTCTGGGTTCTGGGTTTCCTCTGTTAGCTGAGAAAGACGCAAACTTGAAGGAGGAAGAAGAAGAAGAAGATGAAGATTCAGTGTGATGTGTGTGAGAAGGCTCCGGCGACGATGATATGCTGCGCCGATGAGGCTGCTCTGTGCGCTAAATGCGACGTTGAAGTTCATGCTGCTAATAAGCTTGCAAGCAAGCACCAGCGACTTGTTCTTGATTCACTGGCGAACAAGCTTCCTCGCTGTGACATCTGCCAGGTTAGGTTAACTAATTTCTCTTTGATTAATGTTGAGCTGTGCAGTTTCCTTAATTGGGATTTTTTGTTACTCGATTTGGTGTCTAGATATCATGTGTATTCCTTCTTTAGCTCTAGATCTGTTGAATAGTTAACCAAATTTTTGAATCAGTCTAGTAATTGAATGAGGTTATCTGTGTTCTGCATAGTATTGAAGTAAGTATCTTGACATTGAATCCTGAGAACTTCTCTTGTATGAGACTTGGTGGACCTGTAGAGAACGTCGATTTGTTTCGTGAATTGTTGGCGTGTTAAGAAGCGTCATGTAAACTAGTTCCGAGACTCATGGGTTCCGATGATTCGAGTTATTGGGATGCAATGATCTTCTCAGAAGAGACGAGTCATTCAGCTAGCACCTGGAATTTGCTACATGGTTGGTGTCTATTGTCAAGAACCGTTGAATCTCAATAACTCGAGTTTTTGGGAGTGGGTTTTGGATGGATCTTATACTGTTTACTTACATCTATGTGCCCTTGCAGTCAGATAAGCTGCTAGGTATTTAGTGAAGTGATTTGTTGCTGCAATTTTGACTCGAGTTCTTCGGTGATTCTTTGTTTAGATGGATGTGAGATACTAGTGTAGGAGGAAGAAGAAGATGATGCTGAAGGTTTAATTTGTAGATAACAATGGAGGTTCTGAAGTCTGTTGTGCATTAGATGAACATATGAACTAGCTGGATTCATCTGCAAATCACGCTTGGTGTTTTCTATCAGAAGTTAGCCTGTTCTTGTGTTCTTCTGAATTACTTCTTATCGTGCAAAGCAATGTTCTTTATTATCAATGAAGCAATGTTCTTTCCTTGCAACTATATGTTCGATAGGGATAGAATACCAAACAGCTATCTGATTTTCTTAACCTGCAAGTTATCTTGGTATCTGTCTCTTGATATGTTTTCCACGTTTCATGAGCAGGAAAAGACGGCATTCATCTTCTGTGTCGAAGATCGAGCCTTGTTCTGCAAGGACTGCGATGAACCGATCCATTCAGCAGGTAGTCTTGCAGCAAACCACCAGAGGTTTCTTGCAACAGGTATAAGGGTGGCATTGAGCTCCAGTTGCAACAATGAGGCCGAGAAGAGCTGCTTCGAGCCACCGAATCAGAGCAGCAGCTCCCAGCAACAAGTACCAGTGAAGTTGCCTCCTGCACAGCCACAACAACAACAGTCGAGCTTCGGATCCCCTTGGGGCGTCGATGATTTGCTCCGCTTCCCTGAGTTCGGATCTCCAGCTGACAAAGTAATAAGCAACGAAAAATTTCTTGTCTTTCTAGTGATAAAGTGTTTTTCAGATCAAGTCCAGGGTTGCTGCGGATGGGTTATTTGGGTGTTACTCGAGTGTAATCTGAATGACAGTCAAATAGCACTCGAATAACAATCGAGTAGCAGGTTACCTGAGTGTTATTTGATTGTTATTTAGACAACATTCGAGTAACATCCATGTAACTCTGTTACTCGAGTGTTATTTGACTGTTATTTAGGTAAAACTCGAGTAATACTTGAGTAACAAACATGTAACTTGTCACTCAAGTGTTACTCGAGTGTTACTCGAGTGTTATTCAGATAACACTCGAGAGTATCACCCGCGTAACATGTTACTCAGGAGTTATTCGAGTGTTATTTGACTGTAACTCTCGAGTAACACCTAGATAACTTGTCTGCCATGACAGACAGAAAACGGTGTACGCACCGAAGAGATTTTGCTTCCAAATGATAATCATTAACCATCCTCACTTCTATTTTTCCTCTCCAGAAGGAGCAAATGCAGATGGGAGAATTCGAATGGCTAGCCGAGATGGGCATTTTCGGAGATCAATTCACCGACGAGGCTCTTGCAGCTGCCGAAGTCCCTCAGCTACCCGCTTCACCACCACCACCACCACCTACAAATTTCGGCTCATACAAACCTGCGAAATCCGGCATGCCACACAAGAAGCAGAGGATCGAGATCGTGGAGGAAGACGACGAGTACTTCATGGTGCCCGACATCGGTTAATGAATGAATGTTTCAGTTTTGGAGTAGGTCTTATATATAGCTTTGATGGATGATCAATTTCTTGGGTAGAAGAAACCATTGAAGAGACTGGAAAAAGCTTTGATCTTTGTGTAAAAAAAAGTACTCAAGACATATCAGCTGAAACATTATACTGATGAATATTAATGCATATGTTTTATTAAGTTGTTAAGTACTTACATTAAGTTGTGTTCCAAGCTTATCCAAATTATGTACAAGTTGATACCAAGCATGTACAAAGTTATATTAACCCGGTCCACGGCGACCATCCCTGAGAGTCAACGGGTTAAGTGACTCGTTGACCTCGTTGCAAAGGTGGATCGCTTCAGGACAGGCTTCAGTTGCGGCCCAATAAAGACTTAGAAGGGTCTTTCAGAAACCGTAGCCGTCTAGAGTTTCCTCAGCAAGATAAGTTAGACGTGGCACCATCCAGGCGACCAGACGGGCGACCAAGATCGCCTCTGGAGCAGAGCTAGTTAGGAAGGGCTACGTGCCCAAACGTCAGGACTGTAAATACTAGAGTTGTCAAAAAGCTGACCCGAGTGAATCCAACCAAAAATTAAAATGGACTTAAAGGCAATATTTCAAAGCTAACCCAACTTTAATATCTCGAAAACCTTCAAAATAAGCAAACTTTATATAATTTACCCATAATATAATTAAAAATGACCCAATAAACCCCCAACTCGATGAACCCACCCGTTCACCGCCTAACCCGCCCGTTTGACAGTTCTAATAAATACTGCATCGACCACCCTTGCAGACGGACAAACACTTTTGGCATGGAACATTCCCTCGGTACGTAATTCTCACACCCGAATTCCCATACAACCCTTGATAAAATCGCCTAGAACTGATTACTACCCACACATTCTCTCTCTTACGCGATACCACAGAGCCCACCTTCGACTACTGGATAACCACCACTCTCTCTACTGGGCCAGACGACTCGTCTAGAACAATTGGCGCACCAGATAAAGACCGTATATTGAACTATTATCTAATTACAAATCACAAGTTGCTTAAGAAAGGGGAAGAGTGCTTAATTAATGACAATTAGTTTCATCTTATTTGGCTGATTTACCCAACCGATTAAACACAAACACAAACACAATCTTGTGGTTCCTTAAAGATTGGCGGTTGATCTGGTTTTTTTGATGCTTGCATTAGTTCATATGATTAAACAAATCATGATTAATTAATTAAGCACGTTTTTTTTAATCATATATGACTAATTTTTTAAGTGTTACGGATCCGTTTGGTAAGTGTGATTTGGACGAGTATATGTATTATAGAAAACGCAAAGTAAATTTCCAACAAGTTCTTGAGACGTAATCGAGACTCAAACGTGACATAGAATGAGCGGTCTCTATTACCAGACCGCGAATACATAGTTTTTCAATACATTTTCAATAATTGCAAGGTCGGGACTGAGTCCAATACATTAGATGCAATTGGTCAAATATATAATCACCATTGTTTTCAAGATCATATCGATTCAGACAGTCCGACCGTAAACCACTCATCAGAACCAGTACAGTACAGTGCCGGTATAAATTACGGTTCAATCATGGTTCAACTACAGTTTATAACAGTTAGGACAACATATCATCACTCACCAGTTCGACATGCTAGTACAATTTTGAAAACAGTGATAATTACACTAGAAAAATAAAATCAAGAAAACACGCATATGTTAGCTACTTGAGTCGAAAGAACCCTGTGCCCCGAGCCCAGTATAGTCTTTCCCCGACCCGACTCCAAATTGCATCAGCCAAACGACCCCTTATATTCCGTGTGTATGTCTCTCTCTTTAGCAACAAAAATTTCGTGACCCTCTAAAGAAACCCAAAACAGAGAGAAACCAACTCTCTAAAATCCTTCACTTACTCACAACCTAAACTTCCCCCATAGCATAACCACTTTGCTTTACAAAAATGGCCAACAAACCAAACACAACTCTTCCACTTCTAGCCATGGCATTCATAGCTCTAGTTCTCATCCCGAAACCCGTCGAATCCATCACTGCGGTCTCCGACGTCCAAGTCCTCCACGCAGTTCGAGAATCGATTGACCCAGTGAGCATCACCACCTCGTCGTTCATCTACAGCTGGGACTTCAACGTCGACCCTTGTGAGAGCCCCGGGGCTTTCCTGGGTGTGTTGTGCTCGTTCCCGCTAGACAATTCGAGCAGCCGGGTGGTCGCCATTGGTCTTGATGATGCGGGGTATGATGGGTTCTTGGCACCGGCGATCGGGAACTTGACCGAGCTTGTAACGCTTGACCTGACGGGGAACAAGTTTCGGGGTCCGATTCCGGAGACGATTGTGAACTTGAGACTGCTTACGAAGCTCTTGGTGTCGGAGAATCTGTTCACGGGTCAGATACCTGAAGGCATCACGAGGTTGAAGCTGCTTCAGGAAGTTGACTTGTCGCGGAATCACCTCTCTGGTCAGATTCCGGCTAGGATCGCTGTCTTGAGGAGTCTGACGCGGCTGATTATATCGGACAATGCGATTTCCGGTAGGCTGCCTGATTTGTCAGGAATGTGGCAGCTTAGTGTGCTTGATGTTAGTTACAATGAGATATACGGGAACATACCGAAACTGCCTCGAATCTGAAAACTCTCCTGATGACACGGAACGTGCTCTCCGGCCACATCTCTCCGATGAAGCACCTCCGGAAACTACTGGTGCTTGACGTGAGCGACAATAGGCTCTCCGGTCGGATCCTCCGTGAAGTCCTGACAATGTCAACGTTGGTACGGCTGAATGTGTCTCACAACCATTTCACTGCCATTGATGCAATAGACTTCCCTGGCGGCGAGACTCGCCTTCAGATGATTGACGCGAACGATAACCAGCTACACGGGCATCTGCCTCTCAGCTTGGCTGCGTTAGATAACCTTACGTCACTCGACCTGGCACATAACTACTTGACCGGATCGATATCAGCAGAGTTTGGAGCTAAAATAGGGAAGCAGTGGACGTACCTCTACTTGAATGACAACTTTCTCCAGGGGAGTATACCGCCGAAGTTGGTCGACATTGCGCGGCAGATCAGAGGCAGCTTTGCGAATAACTGCTTGAAATGTCCGGCCACCGTTCCACTGTGTCGAGGAGGGCAGAGGCCGCACGCCGTGTGCGCGGCTCAGAGATGAGTAACATCTATATGATCATGTACACTCAGAAAAGATGTGAGAGTTTCATAGTACAATTAATAAGATTAGACTAGATATTGGTCCGCCGCGAAAATCTGAACAATGAAGGATGGTAAACAGTTCAAACACAGTTCGATCTAGAGGTAGCTCCGAAAATTCGATGGCTACTGGAACCAATGAAAATTCGACCAAACATTAATAACTCGCGTGTATAGAATTTCAATGAATTCAAAAGAAAGGAAATCTTCACATTTCAAGACATAACATAGCACATATAGACACAAGAGTAGTGATGCAGTTCTTCAAAAGTGTAAGATTCATCTGAAACAAATTTTTCGAAAGCTCTAACGATACCCCTAACTGTCGCTACGTACAACAAAAACCCTACGACGAGAGTACATCGGGAATTCAGAGAAGCCAGTTAACAGTGATGTTGCCAAGCCACATGAAAATCGGGAACTGAGCTAAAGCAATGAAGAGCAAGAGATAATGGTGCCGGCTTGAGTCGTAGCTCCTCACCTCGGCAAAGAGAACTCGCTTCATCGTCTTGACCAGGAAGATTCCCATGCAGAGGCATGACCATGGCATCACAAAGTAGTAGGAGTATCCGAGGAGGATCTTCCCGAGGACAGGGAAACAGAGGCCGGTGAACATATAGCCTGCATATGCGACGATGTCTAACAAGGGTGCCTCTCCGCTGCCTAATGAAAACAGAGCCATTTTGAGCAATGCTACTTGCATGAACCATCCGAGCAATCCCTTGATGAACATCCAATTGAGCGCTTCGGGGCTAAACCTGCGTTAATCGAATGAAATGATTTTAAGATACTAGTAGATTGCAGCACTGATGAAATCGATTAGAAGACCTTAAAAGACTAAATGTACAAGATTGATTTGAACAACGCTATCTGATAGGAGCATTGGGTTAATATAAACACAGACATTAGAGTGACCATTCTGACTCGCAATAAAACTACCAGCTACTTTACTCGTTGATTTAAGCAATACAAAAACGAAACCAATCAAAATATAGTAAACTTGGTGATGTTTAGAACGGTTCCAGCCCTCCACGAATACCGCAAATATAGTCATTAGCCAGAATCAAACAAAAAGTACCAAGCTCGGTATAGTTAACACTTACTTTCCATTGAGTCCCAGCAACATGCCAGCAAGAATGACATAGGTACCGAAAGCCATGAAGGGAATGTACAAATCGGGTGCATTTATATCATAAATTGGGGGCTTGTATGACAGGCGGCCTCCAACCGGCTCAGTTATCCGTGTCCAGTGTCCCTAAGCAAAGGAATAACAGGAGGTGAGTAGACCAACAACAAACAGAAGCCAGTAAAAAAATGAAACAGAACCTTACCCTGTGCAAGAACGGAAATAGAACAACTTTCAGCTTGTTCCTCACGTACTGGTCATTCACTTGAAAATAGTATTGCGGATCAGAGAAATATCTAGTTATCTGTCAAATTTAGAGAAAACAAGTCGGTGAACACAGGTAACAGTTTACACATTCGTCAAACAGAAGGTACTGAGAACTCTAGGCGACTCTTCAATGGGATTCTTCTGGGTATCCTTCATCCTACAGCCTTATGAATTCTTCACAATATTATCAATGGCCATTATTACAGTTACTACCAATAACCAGAATACACAAATATGGCACCCCCTATTTAGTTCCAAGTTAATCAAGAACAACTTGTATTTCCCGAATAGGTAGGTGACCACGGGATTTAGACAGTTAAGATATAATCCTTCTGGAAAGTGGAAACATTTCCAATGTTTCTGATAATCAAATGTACGAGTATTAGGTCCAACTTGGAGGAATTCTATGTTAGCTGATCTTAACTTTAAGTGGCAAGAATATAAAAATGACAAGACTTAGTTTGGACTAGCATATGTACCACTTAGTTAACATCCTCAAGCAAAATCCTTTGACCCTCAAAGGACGATACCCCCGATGATAACAAAGCAGTCAAAGCTTAAACCTAAACCTAATGTTCCTATATCAAAGAGATAGCTTTTAAAACTTACGTTGCTTTGGACATATTCAGAGCTTGAGCCCAAAATTTTCTCACCGTAAGCACCCAGACCACCTCTTATCAGCCCTGAACCTGCTCCATAAAATGCATTGCCAAAAGGATTAGCTTGAGCATCTGCTGGAGGTCTTGGCACTCCAGGCTGAGGTCCAACGTTGTTGTACATGCTGCAAGCAAGAGGAGAAACTGAGATTATTCAACTTAATGAACTGAGATGAAACTTCTAGCTAAACATTTGAACATTTCAACAGAAAATTGGATGAATGATCTCTTCAATCGCATTAAGCAACACAAGAGGCTATTCCAGTAACCATAGCTATTACAACAACAGCGACAGAAGCATAATCTAATTGCCAATAACGCAATCAAAGTACATTGACGTAGATATACTGACTTCTCCCTCCACCTCTTTCCTTCGATCCTAATTCCACCATATCAACAAATGCAGCGACTCTCGAACTACATTGAATCCACCAATTCCTTATCATTCCAATCGGATTTAAAATAACTCCAGGACGGTGACTTCAATGGAAAGAGATCTCGGACTGTCGAGATCCATATCTCAATCCATCTATCAACGTATCGAATCTACTGATCGAAGAAAACAAACGAATTCTTTATCGAGATAAGCCGGGGAGACGAACCTGTAGTAACGGTGGGAAGTGAACGAAGGTTCGCCGGGGAGCTGTAGATCCGAGCTCCGATTGAAGAAAGCGGTAACCGCAAATCGGAAAGCTGCGAGGAAAACGGTGGATCGTACGAATTGAGGGAGAAGTAAGGACTAAGGTATCGAAGTCTGAAGGAAAGTACTATCGACACGCTGCTTTCTGTTCAGCGTTCTGGAAATTGGTATTGACACGGTGGCTCATTGGAGGCATCTGATTGGTTGGATGTCGATTTAATTTCAAAATTTTATTAATCTCTTATTATAAAAAGGAAAAAAAATAAAATTATTTTTTTTGAGAGAGAGGGGTATTATACGTATCGAGAGATTTTCTTCTGTGGTGGGACTAACGTCGTATTTATAGTTGGAGGTATGATGTTGGTACCGTTTTCTCACTGGTTATGTTGGTATGGACGAACCTTACCGTTAGTTACGTGCTAAATGATAAGATCGTACCACGTAGCCTTGGAGTTTTAACAGGTGAAATTCTAGTTGCTTAGTAGGCTATGAACCACTGGACTTGCAACGAGGCCATGGGGTGAGGTTGGCGTTGGAAGACATGCATGTAACTGGTAGCGAGCTAGGAGTTGGAGGAGGGGGAGTTGCAAGGGTGCATGATGTCGAGTGTGGTCGTTGGAACACGCCACTGCCGTCTTTCTTAAAATGTAACTACGATGCAACTAGTTTCGATGAGCATATACAAATGGGAGGAGGAATGATGATCTGTGATGAGGCAGAGTCAGTGTTTTGGATACCGCGCACATGTCATGCAGCAACGTACTCCTATCATCAAAAGAAGCGGAGACTAATGTGACGTTGGAAGCAATGGTACGACTATATAGCTTGGATTATGATAGAGTGACTTTTTAGTGTGATAATCAGACTGTAACAGCTAATATCGACTAAAATGAGGAGGATGGCTCGAAGTTTGCTGTGACAATCCGTAAGTGCAAAGCTATGTTTTTGTTGGTGTGTGGATGTGTCCATGTTTAATCTTGAGAAGACGAAAGTTGAAATGGAAGGACCAAAATAGCAAAGTAATCAAAGTAGGAAGGGATAAAACGAGCGATTTATAATATAGAGGATTATTTGTTAAGTTGACAAAGAAGAGGAACCAATGTGCTATTTTTCCAAAAAAAAACTCGGCCCGTCGTTGAACTCACTGAGTCGCGACCAGCCAACGAGTCGCACAGTACGGTAAAAAAGAAAAAGAAAAAGGAAAAATAAAAAAATAAAAGAGAGGGAGAAGAAAGACGGGAAAGAGAGCTTCGTCTCTCTGTTATGAGAAAAAAATCAGTTTAGGTTTCTGCTTTCTCTCCTCTGTCCTTAGATTGAACAAAACCCTCCCAACTCTCTCGGGTTTTACAGCTGCCATCTCCGGCATCATTCCGGTAGGATTCCCCCGGCACCGACGTTCGCCGATTTGGATCTCTTCAGAAGGTAAACCTCCGACTTCTCTCTTTCTTCTGCTTCTCCGTTCATTGTCCTTTTCCGGCTCCTTAAAATTGAATCCTTAGTGTGTGCATGAGGAAATGTGGTGAATCGTTGCAGCTCAATTCGCATTCCTGAGTTCGAATTCGGCGATTGTGCCTTTTTTCTAGGTTTGCTTTGCGTTGCGTTTTCTCTGATTGTTCCTCTGTTTTTCTTTGTCGCATGCATTGTCGTCTGGTGTGAATTACTGCGATTTTGATCTGTTGATTTGATGAGCTGGAGCGTTTTCTTCGTGGTTAGTTTGATTTTTTTTCTACCGAGGCTAGGGCTATAGTTTTTGAAAAATTCATGGAGGCGAGGGAAAGCTGTAGTGGAGTGTGAATTGATAGTTTCAACGGATTTATTTTCCCTCTAATGGCGTCACTGATTATCCTTGTATTAGTAAAATCTAGATTGCGTTAGTAAAATCCGGTTTTGTTCATCTGCTTTATTTGTCGCATGCATTGTCGTCTGATGTGAATTACTGCGATTTTGAGCTGTTGATATAAAGAGCTGGAGCGTTTTCTTCTTGGTTACTCGGATTTTTGCTTGGTTAGATTGAATTTTTCTACCAAGTCTAGGGACTAGGGCTATAGTTTTTGAAAATTCATAGAGGCGAGGGAAAGCTGTATTGGAGTGTGAACTGATAGCTTCAGAGGATCTCGTTTTCCTCTAATGGCGTCACTGATTATCCTTGTGTTGATGTTCTGCTCCACATTAACGCTGGAAAGTGAAAACCCTCAGATACTGAAGATTCTAGGAAGTATGGGAAGATGTATCCTGTTCTCTCTTTCGTTGAGCTCTACATTCTTGCTATAATGGCATCGTTTGGTCTTAGTAATCTACATTGGTTTTCTAGGACTTCTGAATCTTGAGGTCATTTGTTTGAATTGGTTCTGATTTTTCCGCGTTTTCGCAACTTTATGATGAAGGATAGGCTCTGGTGATTTTATGGGCAAGAGAAACTAGCGGAGCTAGCATATGTACCCAACACGTCCTGGTCCAGAAGATGGACCTGTTGCGAGGCCGGTACGTACTAGTGACAGACCAAGGAGAAGACCGAAAACATATGGTCGCTCATACTTTTATTATCCTACAAGCGTTGTTCGAAGCAAGAAAACCAAGACCAAGGTTAGAGCGGCAGCTTCTCGGATTGCAAAGATGCTACGACCTGTAAACAGGCCAGTTCGGACCACAAATGCTAATGTAAGGGATAAACGTTTACTTCTCTATAACACCCTGTGTTATGGCTTCCGGTATAATGTTGTAAGTTTTCAAGTTTGAGTGTCATGGTTGGAGTAAATTGTTTGAGTTATGAACTCATGCAGTGTACTCTTGAGTTTGAATTTGCCGATAGTCTGGGAAATTTCCAGGGCTGATTAGATGAAAGGAAATCTAGTGCTAATGATTGACCATCTTCTGTGTATTATTTGTAGTCCAAGAAAGCTTTTGATCTTCAAGGGTTAAGGGATTATATTTTGGAAACAATTAATCAGTGTTGAGTCTCGAAACCTAATATGACATATGTTCCTTAATGATCTTGATCTAAGAGTGGTCATGGGAAGAATTGTCATGGTCTTTGTTTATGCAAAAACATTGATGAACTTTCAGTTAAAACCAACTGTTTAAAGTACTAACAAATTTTACTTTCCCTTTTCCGCAGTCCGTTACCACTAATCTTCGACGTTCTACCAGGAAGAGAAGGATTTCTGTGAACCTTGAAGATTATGCCAACACTTCTGGATCAGAAGATGATGACATCATGGTGAGATTCCTTTATTAGTGTACACACTGTCATTATGCAGATTTATACTTGGAATTCTTTCAAATCTCTATTATTTTGACATTTAATAGGAATATGAATATGTTTTACTTGCAGAAACCACGCCCTCATAGGACCTTGAGGAACAAAGGTTTCAGTAGCTCCAGTCACAATGACTTATCATCTTCGAAACACAAGAAGATTGATGAGACCAAATTGACACCCAGGCGTGAAGGACTGCGCCCTCGTCGTTCAAATTCTGTTGCAAGAAAACGCATAAACTTGGAACAAGGCGATGATGAGGAAAGTTCTGATGCCAAGCTGCTACAAGATGAGACTGAGAACGGCAATGATATTGATGAAAATGATGCAGATGATGGCCGGGACGAAGGTGAACCTGAGGACGAGGGTGATGGAGATGGTGGGGATGAAAGAGAAGAAGATGGTGATGACGAGGATGGTGAAGAAGAACAAGATGGCGAAGAAGAACAAGATGGGGAAGAAGAACAAGATGGCGAAGAAGAGCAGGATGGAAGAAGGAGGTATGATCTTCGAAATCGTACAGATCGTGCAGATGTTAGAAGGCTTTCTGTGGATAAGCAAAGGCAGAGATCCCCTCGAAGAATATTGCATCAAGGAATAGGGACCAAAGTCAATAGGGATATGAGAAAGGGTGGATCACGGGTACACAAGCACCATCGTTCAATAAGGGGTGATGATTCTGATGATTCTCTTCTTGTAGATGAGATGGACCAGGGTCCTGCTATTCCTTGGGCTCGAGGTGGGGCCAGATCTGGAGCACCTTGGCTCTTTGGGGGGCTAGATATGCATGGAACAACGACATGGGGGCTGAATGCTGCTGCATCTGGCTGGGGTCATCAGGGTGACAATTTGACTGCTTCAACTGCAGGGGCACAAACTGCTGGTCCAAGTTCTAAGGGAGGTGCAGATATCCAGCCCCTACAGGTTGATGAGAGTGTGAGTTTTGAAGATATAGGTGGGCTCTCTGAGTATATTGATGCTCTCAAGGAAATGGTTTTCTTTCCATTGTTATATCCAGATTTCTTCGCCACTTATCACATCACCCCACCTAGGGGTGTTCTGCTATGTGGTCCTCCTGGCACAGGGAAAACCTTGATTGCCCGGGCTTTAGCTTGTTCTGCTTCAAAAGCTGGCCAAAAGGTTACTTTTTACATGCGTAAAGGTGCCGACGTACTCAGTAAGTGGGTTGGGGAGGCTGAGAGGCAGTTGAAACTTCTGTTTGAAGAAGCTCAGAGGAATCAACCTTCCATAATCTTCTTTGACGAAATAGATGGCCTTGCACCTGTTAGGTCTAGCAAACAAGAGCAGATACACAATTCTATTGTCTCGACTTTGCTGGCTTTGATGGATGGTCTGGATTCTCGTGGGCAAGTTGTTTTGATAGGAGCAACAAACCGGGTTGATGCTATTGATGGAGCCTTGCGTCGTCCTGGTCGATTTGATCGTGAGTTTAATTTTCCATTGCCTGGTTGTGAGGCACGTGCAGAGATTCTTAACATTCATACTCGCAAATGGAAGCAACCCCCTTCAACGGAACTGAAGTCAGAACTTGCAGCTAGTTGTGTTGGTTATTGCGGAGCTGATTTAAAGGCACTATGCACCGAAGCTGCCATCCGGGCTTTTCGTGAAAAATATCCTCAAGTTTATACAAGTGATGATAAGTTTCTGATTGATGTCGATTCAATCAAGGTGGAAAAGTATCATTTCATCGAAGCCATGTCCACCATTACTCCTGCTGCTCACAAGGGGTGCTCTTGTACATTCTAGACCGTTATCTTTAGTAGTTGCTCCATGTCTACGTAGACACCTTCAGAAAGTTATGAACTGTATATCCGATATATTCCCGCCCCTCACCGTATCATCAGAGTTCACAAAACTATCTATGCTTTCTTATGGTTCTGCAATTGCTCTGGTCTATAGGCCTCGGCTTCTGCTCTGTGGCAATGAAGTTTCTGGGCTGGTAATTATCTCTTAGCTCAGTCTTTAGGTAATATGATCAATTATGAAACCTCAAACTAAATATACTTACTGATTTAGTTCAACAGGATCATCTTGGGCCTGCAATTTTGCACGAACTAGAGAAGTTCCCTGTTCATTCTCTTGGGCTGCCTTCTTTACTTTCGGATCCCAGTGCTAAGACACCAGAGGAAGCATTGGTGCATATTTTTGGTGAAGCAAGAAGAACAACACCTTCAATCCTC
The DNA here is from genome assembly GCA_034768395.1 of Linum lewisii. Taxonomy (NCBI): domain Eukaryota; kingdom Viridiplantae; phylum Streptophyta; class Magnoliopsida; order Malpighiales; family Linaceae; genus Linum; species Linum lewisii. The sequence goes on along the minus strand of CM068297.1, from coordinate 77,386,255 downwards.
TATATACCACATTTTCACCTTTGGTGGGAAAATGTAAGCACACCTAATCTACAAATTTGAGAAGATAAAGAAGGCACACCTAATCTTTCTGCTTTTGAGTTATGATATACTGTTATGGCCAGGATATTGCATTTCTTACATGATTTTGATGACTTTGATAATGCAGGCTCATGAGCAGCTGAGGGCTGTTCTACAAACACTATTAGAAGAATTGCCATCTGACTTACCTATACTGTTACTTGGGACATCTTCTATATCTCCTCCTGAGATTGATGGAAATCCATATTCAGTTTTTCCTCACCGTTCGATGTAGGTCCTTATTCAAAGTAACTGCTCACTTTATTCTAGCACCACTGCCCGGAAAACCATCGTTCTGTCATGAAAAAACATTCATAAAGAAGTTTGATGTGACATGGTTTCTTGGATAATGATTATTTTTTGTTCTGATATTTGTTGTAATCTTTTCATTTCAGACATCATGTAGATGATCCATCAACTGAGGATAGATCCATGTTTTTTGGACAATTAATTGAAGCTGCTTTATCAGTCATGTTGGAGGGCTTTTCTAAGGATTCCGGACAACAATCAGAGTCTCGTGAACTTCCCAAGGCTCCGAAAGTGGCTAGTGGCCCAAAGGCATCTGAGTTGAAGGCGAAGTTAGAATCTGAGCAGCATGCACTTCGCAGAATGCGAATGTGCCTAAGAGATTTTGCAATCGGTGAGTCTTCCCGAAGCTCTGTACTAACCCTGAAAGTATATCGTAATTATTGGTTTGTGAGGGCTATTGTGCTTATACTTGTCATTTGCTGTGCCGTGAATGTTGTCTTGTCTATGTAATTTTGTTTCCCCACATCACCAAGCTAATCAGGCTAAGTGGAAGAAAATGAATTACCATTTTAATTAGGGTTTATCTTTGTGCAATCTATTAAAAACTCTTCTGGAGCATGTATGATAAAATTCTCTTTGTCTGTCTGAGACAATGACTGGAACTTTTTATGTGTAAGACTCTTTTATTTGTCTGCGCATTTCACAGAATCTTGGTGCTTTGTATTCATTGCTTGCCTGCTTTCTCAACTCTTAAGGTTCTATTTAAGGCACTGCTGATCGTCTTATTCATCCTTTGTACAGGATATTATACGATAAAAGGTTTAGTGCCTTCCACTTTCCAGTCTCAGATGAGGACGCTCCAAATTACCGTACGATAATCCAAAACCCTATGGATACGGCTACTCTCCTCCATAGGGTCGACTCTGGTCAGTATATTACGTGCTCGGCATTCCTGCAAGACATCAACCTCATTGTGTCAAATGCAAAGGTACCTGTTGTTGTTGTCACATCTTTCCGTACAGATCCATAGGTTTCCCGTAAGTCAACTTGCTAACAGGGTCTTGTTCGCCCTTATTAAATTCAATTTCTATGTGATGCAGATTTATAATGGAGATGATTACAATGGTGCCAGGATTGTTAGCAGAGCGTTCGAGCTTCGGGATGCTGTAAGTTGTTCTTGATGCACTTTCCATTTCCATCAAAATGCAGGCCTCATCTGTTCTTCATCAATGGTGCTTATTGATTGGTGATATGTAGGTGCACGGGATGCTGGCGCAGATGGATCCTGCTCTTGTCGCATACTGTGACAAGATAGCAGCCGAAGGTGGTCCAATGCCTGTGCCTGATGATTTAGGAGGAACCGTTTTTCCATCTACTCCAGTTGTGCAGCTCGGTACCGTCACCAGAACCAGTGCCCGATTACGAAATGTGCAGCCAGAAGTTAATCTGGATCGAAGCTACGAGGCCTTGAAGAGGCCGAGAAAAACAGTCGATTCTGTTGCCTCCACTTCACAACCAAGTAAATCAATCAAACAGCTTAATATCTCTAATTCATTAATCTTTTAACTGATTCGGGTTCTGATCTGCTCTGGAAACCAGCTGAAGACAGGCCGCGGCAGCAAGATCAAACTCAGGCTGCTAAACCACCTGAAGAACCCGACATGGCAGCTGATACGAGTCCAGGAAAGCCAGAAACTCCCCCTCCTCCTCCTCCTTCCGCCACCGCCATTAATGCAGACCAGGACGGTGCAAAATCCCTTGCCGGATCATCTGAAGACATTAGAATGTCAGACGCAGAAATTACCGACGAAGTAATGAGAGTAAAGGAGCTGTTTGTGGAGCGTACTTCAGGTTACGGGATCCCGCAACTGGAGAGGCTGTACACTAGAGTAATGAAGGTCGTGTTTGCGGAGAAGGTGTCGGGTAAACGAGACAACAACGGCGATGGTGGTAAGAAGTTGATTTTGAAGTGTTTGCTAAATTATGGGGAGGATGAGCATAATTTCTTATGAACTCAGATGAACCCTAGTGCAAAAAGGAACTTGTTGCAGTTTAGGTAGGATTTGTAAAGTCGGGATTTTTTCTTCTAAAGGAATTTGAAATCTGAGTTGAATCTGTCTTCTTGTCTCTGGATTCATTTAGGGTTAGTTTGACGGATTTTGCGTTCGCCGAGATCTAATTTCCTCGGGAAAATGCTCAAAATTTCATCCAACTTGAATTCGTTTTGTCGAGTTTAGCCACAGTTGACATGGTAAGTGATTGCTAATAAGATGCTTAGATCGATCGGAGAACAGTAGTGAGTGTCGAGTTGCTCCACGATCTCGAATGTTAGGGTAATTTTTTCGATCCCATTTTGGTTCCGAGAATGAAATGAATCGGGTTTCGGATTCGGTTTCACCTACATGATCGTGTATTTTTGTAGAATGCTTAAGGACTACTTCTAACTTATTTCGTCGCATTCATCATTGAATACCATCGAACTTGTATTTTGGTTCCCCGATCACCACTTTGTTCTATTCGTGACGAAATGATGACGTGGTCACGGTGTAGTTACTGATTTCAAAGCTGTGTTCGACTCAAAATAGAGATGTCTGTAACCCCTTCATTATCATTAAATGATTTCTTTTCATCCTAAACGATTATCTAATTCCGTGAAGTTCTCAAACATCTTGCTATCGATATCTTCAATAGAGATTCAACGATTATATGGTGACTGGACTATTAACGTTCACGTCTTCATCTCGTGAAAAAATAGAACAAAATGGTAATTGAAACAAAAACATAGGAAAAATAACTCAATAGTAATTTTTTTTGAAAAAGCATAATGATTATAATAAAATAAAATAAAAATAATGGATTTGATTTGAATTTTGAAACGCCACGTCTCCTCCCAATGTCTCTTGCTCTGCTCCGCATACGCAGCTCAACTTCCACAATTCAATTCCCGCCGGAACTCCGGCGAATCAGAATGTCGCCGCCGATCACCAGATTCTCTTCCAAACCCCATCCCCAATCACCGGCGTCACACAAACTCATCCCAGGTTTGCTACTACTACACAAAGAAAACGAAACCTAAACCCTGCATTTCTCCACCTTTCCCTCATCGGAGTTTGTGAATCCTTCTCACAGGTTCATCTCCAGTCCCTTCTCCAGGAATTCGCGTATTCTCCAGGAAAAAGAAGGCCGGCGTGGAAGTTTCAGGAAACGCAGCTGAGCAGGAGCAGAAGCCGATCACAGATAAAGTAAGGAAGCTTTTGGATCAGCTTTGTTTAACCTAAGTGGCGAATATGGTCAGAAATCTAATGCACTAGTTCGAAATTTGATTCTCTTTCAGCTACCTGTGTTGCCTGACATTGAATCATTTGCATACGTCAAGCCAATCAGATCAGTTCAGTCAAGTAAGCCCTCTATGCAGATAATATGTGTTGGAAGCTTCTCTTGGTTACTTGTTTGATGCTCTCTGACTAATTAGCTTGCCTCCTTTGTTATTTTTTCGTAAAGAAAATCTCTATGTTGGATGTTTCAGTGTTATATGTTCACAATAGGGTGAGCGTTTACATCACATCTGATACATTGTAGTAATGGTTTTGCAGAGAAGGCAAAACATGACACAGAGTTGCTTCCTGTGGAAAAGGAAGTTGTTTCCATTATCAGGAAAACAGGTATGTTGGTTAAGATTCTGGGCTAGTGAGTTTTTTTCAGTAAAGCAGAGGAAAATCATTTAGTCTGAAGAACTATGATCGAAGTTTATGGGAATTTCCAGTAGAGTTGCGTGCTCCTAGGCTTGAAACTTTTCGGAGTTTCGACAAGGACTTTTAAGTAGTGGCATATGTGATCTATATAATTGTGATTACTCATTGATGTAAGATCCACAGCTTTAGTTGATACCTGGGGTAAAGTAATCTAACATATGTAAAGAAGTGTTTTTTTGGCATCCTGTTTGTTTCCCAGTTTTCTTTGCTACTTTAATGACCATATGATACAAATAAAGTATCATGGTAGTCGATGTTATTCGGTGAACGTGATGTTTAGTGTTTGGGATATAGGCGAGCCACCTGTAAACTGGGAAAAGGTCCTCGAAGGAATCCGCAAGATGCGATCCTCTGAAGATGCTCCTGTAGATACTATGGGATGTGAGAAAGCTGGAAATTCTCTTCCTAATAAGGTATGTCATTGACCACACTGTAGAAATGTAAACACCAAGGGGCTGGCCTAGTGGTTAAGGCATACCCAAAATGGACTGCAACAGTATATTGTTATTGTCATACTCTTTCAGCGAAAATGCGTTTTTGAATTAGATTCTCGATGTGGCATAGTCTTCTTAGGCTTTTTGTTTCTTCCTTCTTGAATCATAGACTATAAGTCTATTATGATACTCCAAAATGCCATGGTTTCAGGAAAGAAGATTTGCAGTCCTTATCTCTTCACTGCTCTCCAGCCAGACCAAAGATCATGTAACTCATGGTAGGTTTGTGCACGTACTATCTCATCATTGATAAGGATCTTAACTCATGGTCGATTGTTAATAGTGTTACTAGCTTTCTGTTAGACATACTTTTATAGAACTCTTGTCAAATTGGAATTGATGATCCTTTCTGAGTGCAGGAGCAATTCAGCGTCTTGGTCAGAATGGGTTGCTTTGTCCCGAAGCTATTGAAAAGGCAGATGAAACAGCAATCAAAGAGTTGATCTATCCAGTAAGTTTCGTCCAGAATCTTGTTTTGAGTTGGCAAGTAGCTATATTCGTTCTGTACATTTCATATGTATATATTGTCCAGGTTGGCTTCTATACAAGAAAAGCAAGCAACATGAAGAAGATTGCAACAATCTGTCTTACAAAGTACGACGGAGATATACCGAATTCATTGGAGGGCTTACTCTCACTCCCAGGAATAGGACCCAAGATGGCTCATTTGGTACGTTCTAACAATTCTACTCCTCCTTTGACATGTTCATTTCAAAGTGGACTCTTCTTTCAAGTGCCTTGATCGAAAATTTCATCACCAGGTTATGAACGTTGCCTGGGACGACGTACAAGGGATATGCGTCGACACACATGTGCATCGTATCAGTAATCGACTCGGATGGGTTTCACGACCGGGCACAAAGCAGAAGACTTCAACCCCGGAGCAAACCAGAGAGGCTCTACAGTTATGGCTTCCTAAGGAAGAATGGGTTCCTATAAACCCTCTTTTGGTATGAATCTCGTGTTGCAAAATGATGCCAGAAAACAAGAACATTAGTTCTGACTTCTGAAACTCTTGTATCTGTTCTTCACTGGTTCAGGTAGGATTCGGGCAGACGATATGCACTCCTCTCAGACCTCGCTGCGGGATGTGCTCAGTGAGTGACTTGTGCCCATCTGCATTCAAGGAGAGCTCGAGCCCGTCGTCGTCCAAGTCGAAAAGATCGGCTGGAGTCAAGAAAACATCTTCAACATTGTAGGTAAATTGGATTTCTTTTGCCTGTATAGCCAAGTTGTGCAGTAATTTTGAACATGTTCTGTACACTGCTGTGTAATTTTGTGTATGAATCCAAAATCAAAGGCGTTTTAGGGCAAGAAAAAGATTGTATATGATATGAAAGTTATTGCTATATGATATGAAATTTTGGGTTGAGTTATAAATTGGTCCTTAAACTTCAAAATGTTGCGGACTGGTTTCGAAACTTTGAATCGTATTACGATCTAGTACTACAATTGCCCGTGGCACATTTTTCGGCCATTTTTCCATGTCATCACTAACACGTCATAAAAAAATATAATAAAAATTGTATCTCCTTTCATGAGATTTGGAATTTCTCTGAACATTCCCTGACTCGGTGCATCCCTGAAACCCGGGAGCTCAAGAGTGCCAACATGGTGAACTGAAAGGTAACAAAATGCGAAATGCACCCATATCAAGGACAAACCCTTGAGTGAACTCGAGGTGCACTCCCACCGTCCCGTTCTGGTTGTTGGATCCCCACTGTTGTATTCACGTTAATTCTTCGCCGTCCATCTTTCAGAGGTGCAAAAAAATTGAGGGTTCTTAACGATTTGAGTTTTAAATTGATGAATAAGAGGAGATGAAGCTAGTTGACATTGCTAAAATACAAATTTATTTCGAGACTTTCTAATGCGTCGCTAAATAAATGTGAGATTCGAAGGAGAGAATTAAACCGTCCCGATGGACAAAGATAGTGAATTCTTGCTAAAAAGAAAACTCATTTGTTGAAAATACTAAAATAAAGTGACCAAATAATCATTGATCCGAAAGTTAGTTCTCATTTAGTAATTTCACCATTTCTAATTTCTTTTTCTGCTCGAAGAACTCTCACTGCTCCCTAGCCTCCACTAATGGCGGATTCGCACAATTCTCCAGTGAGATAAACAACATCAGCCGATTCAGCCCAGCTGATTCAAGCTTCTTCGATCATTTCAGCTGAATTCATCATGACGGTGGGTGCAGGGATCGGGTACGCACTGTTGGCGTTAGGACCTTCCCTCGCTCTCTTCGTCTCCGTCATCTCCAAAAAGCCCTTCCTCATCCTCACCGTCCTCTCCAGGTCCTAATCTTCCTCCCATATCCGCGAAACTCGTTTGATTATTGTTTGATTCGATTTTGATTTCGGCTTCTTAGTGTTTCCGCAGTACATTGCTATGGCTGATAAGCTTAATCCTGCTGTCTGGACTATGGCGCCCGTTTCTTCCTCTCAATTCCGCTACCTCCTGGCCTTTCGCTTTGCTTATTATCTCCTCAGTTCTCTTTCAAGAAGGCCTTCGGATTCTCTTCTGGAAGATTTACAAGTAAGCGTTTGCTCATTTGTTCGTTCCATTTCCAAGTTCGAATTTTGAAAATTTTCACTGCTAATGAAACTGATTGCAGGAGATTGGAAGATATATTGGATGCTTTTGCTGATAGGGTCTCGAAACCACGCTTGTACCCTACTGATAAGATGCTAATTGCTCTAGGTATTCATCGATTTAGCTTTGTAACTGCTTTGAGTTTCTTCATTGTTTTTCCTTTCTTGAGTTTCTTCTACTGCTTTGAATCATTTGGTGTAGCCCTGCATTGTACAGTTTCGATTGATTATCCTGTACTGTGAGATATGAGCTATACGTAATTTGAACCAAATTTCATGCAGCTGGTGGGTTAGGTCATGGTGTGGCTCATGCTGTGTTCTTCTGTCTTAGTGTTTTGACACCAGCGTTTGGTCCTGCAACATTCTTCACTGATCGGTGTTCACGGCTACCGTTCTTTCTTCTTTCGTGTGAGTTTCGCTCGTTAACTCAGGATTGAACGAAAGTATATCCAATTATCAGTTCCTCTAACCCCATTTCGTCTCACATCTTGCAGCGATGATTGCTCTTGCGTTTGTGACGATTCACACTTTCTCCATGGTTATTGCCTTTAACGGGTATGCAGAGGGGAATAAAGTGGACCAGATCTTCGTCCCTACGGTTCATCTTGTTGCAGGAATGGTGGTAAGAATTTGTTCTTGAAGCCATATCTGGAAAAAGAGTCATCTTTCTTACAGAACATATACTTCGTCACGAAATTTTTGCTCGGTTTTAGACAAGAACATCATAATTACTGTGTCATAGACAGGCTTCATGAAGCTCACTTGGATCATTAGTATTTTGTGTAGGGTTCCTGATATGTGTTGTGTGTTCATACAATTCCTTAGCATTGGAATCAGAAACTAGTTGGTGAATTAAGAAACTGATATGCTCTTAGTTGCTATCTACCATCAATGATTATAACTTGATGCTACTCTCCAAATGGAAACTTCCCACGGCACCCTGATACAGTTTCCCAAGCATATGTCGACTCATCACCACACTTCCAAGTAGATCGATATTCGCTATCGGTATCACCCTACTCCAATAGAGATTTCACGCTATTATCTGTCATGAACCAATGCATCTTATATCGTTTACTAACATTATCAAACTTCATGCATGTAATGTAACGTATGTTCTGAGCATTTGTGATGTCATTGTCACCTGCGATCATTATCATCTTTGCCATGTTCTTATATCTTCATTCGTTCTCTTCTCGGATTACCAAGTACTGCAACACTAGAACATCAGAAGCCTGAGCTACATATTGCAGAGCTATACAGATGTTATATTACGAATTTACGATCTGTTTTTTCACTGTGTTGCAGACGCTGATTAACTTCGGATCAGGAGGGTGCGGAATCGGTATACCGATACTGTATATAATCGCGATCCTCACGCTGCTGCATTGCGGGAAAATGGTGTGGAGAAAGCTTACAGAAAACCCAGTACGGCTATAAGTCGAATTCAAGCGGGTTCATTTTGTTGTACCAACAGTATATCCAGGAACCATTTAGCATAATTCATTATCTACGATTACTGTTTAGCATTAATGTCGTGAATGGTGATCGCATGATTAGTTTTTTGTAATTGTACGACTGAGATTTCGCTTGAAATTGTTAAGAGCCTCCTATTGTTGGACCGGATCCGGACTCAAATGTACATCATAGCTTTGTCAAGTATCATTAATTAAAGGGGTCATTTTGTAGTAATAGTATACTAAAGTGACCATTTAGCATAATTCATTATTTACGATTACCATTTCGCACAAACAACGGTCAGTTATAAAGAACAACCGGTTGCTCAGCGGACGGCGGCAATTGCTTCTTCTTCTTCTTCGTCCTTTCTTAATCGGAAGAAATGCCGATGGAAGCTCTCCGTTATCCGTTTCCCGCCGCCGCCATCTCTCCCCGATCAGAATTACCGGTGTTCGCAGTTACAGCCTCCTTCGCCGCTACCAAGCGGAACAATCGCCACCGCCGACTACTGAACCTATCTTCTTCGTCATCCACGCTCTCCCCTCCAATTGCTTGCACAACATCAACGTCAGCTCCTCTCGCTTCCATCACTGCCGAAACCAGCAACTGCCGCCGTTGGCTAGTCCTCATGGATAGGCCTCCCCAGGAGCTCGCTTCCAAAGCTGAAATCGTGAATTACTTCGTCAAAACCTTAGAAATTGTTTTACGAAGGTCCTCGCTCTCTCTCTACTCTTTTACTTAACATTAGTGCTCTTATTCTACTTCCTTTTCAGTTTTCCAACTTTGATTGGGATGATTGTGGTTGAAATCAGTGAGAAGGATGCTCAAATGTCTATATACAATGTTTCTTGTGGGGGTGGTGATGCACGATTTGGCTTCTGCTGTGAGATTGATGAAAATGAATCCGCTGAGCTTGCTCGTAAGCTGCTTCTCTTTCCCTTTCTTACTGCTAACTTTTGTTTCTAATCTTGAGGGTCATAACTCATAAATGTGCTCTTTGCAGGTGTGTCAGGGGTTTTGTCAGTAATGCCTGACCCGGATTACAATTCAACTGAGAAGGGTTATGATTCAAGTACAATGCTGAACAGTAGTTCCAAATGGTGGTTGTTTCCTCCTGGGACGACCAAACATTGGTTAGTTAGGATGAGTAACCCTGGAACTAGTGTTGATACTACAAAAGCAGAAATGGTTGATTATTGCACAAGGGTATTGGTCGAAGTTTTGAAGAAGTAAGTTCTGGGGATGCCTGCTAATTCCTTTCAGTTTTTATTGTTTGTGGATTTCCTTGTTCTGACAGTGTAAAAGTTTTGTTGTTTGTTTTCCTACAGTGAGAGGGATGCGCAGATGTGTATCTATCATGTTTCTTGGCTGTTGGATCTCGAGTTCTGTTGTGAACTTGATGAAGATTGTGCACGTGCATTGGCTGGTAAAGTGTTCTCTCTACTGGCTACATTCTTGAGTTTAAGAGCTTTGTGCATTTATGTATAAATGTTTATCTACTTGTAGGGGTTCCTGGTGTTTTGTCTGTTGAGTCAGATGAGGATTTTCGATCAAAGACTGGAGATTTTAGAGGTTTGGACCTTTATTAGTCTAGACAACTTTTAATGAATATGTTTTCAGTTACCACTAGTAAAGCTTGCATGTCTTGGTGATTGTGGTTCAGAAAGAAATATATATTCATAGTGAAAGCAAATGCTCATGATGATTGTGGTTCTTTCAAATTTATTGATTTTCCTGTTGATGCTGCTGATGACTCTGCAGAGAAACCGAATTCCTCAGAAGCTGTTCATCCAAGAACAAAGAAACTATTTGTGACTGGTAAGCAGTTCTGTGGTGACAGTTTTGGCATGCTAATTTGTGTAAACTGAAGAAGGTTCCTTTTTGTATGGGTGATCTAAGGGACATCTTTTGAATGGTTGGTCAGTCTCATATAATCAGTTTTTTTAATTTGTTGTCGATCAGGGTTGTCCTTTTACACATCTGAGAAGACCTTGAGGGAAGCATTTGAGAAATTTGGTGAACTTGTGGAAGGTATGTTATGCTTAATCGGGATGGATATGAATTGGTTATATAATAGCTAGCGAAGTTGTGACTTTGTTTCATGTTGACAGTTAAGATAATAATTGACAAGATATCAAAAAGATCAAAAGGCTATGCATTTGTAGAGTACACGACGGAGGCAGCAGCAAGCGCAGCTCTCAAGGAAATGAATGGCAAGGTAGGGATTGGCAGTTCAGCCATTTTTTTTTTTGCTTTCTGTTTTTATTTTTATGAGAATATGAAGAACCAAGATGGCTGCTATGACGTGGCATGAAAGTGGCTGTGGCTATGTCTATTGTGTATTTTCAGATCATCAATGGATGGCTGATAGTAGTTGATGTTGCAAAATCTCCAGCTCCGAATCACAGTAGCAGGGGTACATCCAACACTAGAGCCAGGTAAAAGAATCCTCTAGATTCGACCTTAACTTTGATGCATAATTAAGAGTCTCTGTTTCTCTCTTTTCCAATCAAGTGTTCCTTAAATACATGGTATTGTAACTTCTTGGTTGGCTTATAAATGATGCATAATTACTTTCCTTGTCGGATATTTGTTTATGAATAGTACTCTTACGATCATGTCTCACTTTCAACAATTTGCAGGAATTAGTTCACAGTTGTAACTAAAAGACGGAAGCTTTAGGAATGGCTAGGCTGGCATCATTAACACGGGGTTTGCAAGAGTTAGTACTAGTACAAAAAGGTTTGCAAATATCATGTCCTCTTAACACTTTCCTTAAACATCTTGTAGCGATTAATGCTCGTATTTGTTACAATGCACAGTTCCTCTTCGTCATGGTGTTTCAATCTGTATGTTTAGGGGGGTAAAGTGGACCAGATTTTGTCCCCTCTGTTCATCTCGTTGTGGAAATGGCGGTAAGAATCTTTCTTTAAGTTTCTATTGCCATTTTTGTCTTGAATATTTGCAAGACGAAATCAATGGTTGTACGCTCTTTTGGTTACTCTTTGTTCTTTACCTTGATTTAATAATTCTGAACATTCATAAAGCAAAAAATACCTGCATTCCGTTGTTATATCTGTCTACATTAGGAAACTTTGTCCGCACCTCTGTGTATATTAGTGCAATGAATGCAACGGTTCTTACAGTCTGGCCTTTGCTGTCTTGTTTCATTGCAGATGCTTGTTAACTTTGGACGATCACAGAAGGTACGGAATTGGGATTTCCTATACTATATATGATCGAAATCCTGACAATGCCGCATTGTGGTAAAACGGTGAGGAGAAAGCTAGCAGAAACCAAGTTCAGCTAGTCAATTCATACCGTAAGAGTCAACTATTTTGTGTGTATTGAACTATTGATGATGAAATATTAGAGAGAGCGAGTTTCAACACCAGTTCTAAGGGTTGAAACTCATAACTCACCGCAGTTGGTCGTTTAACTAACTGTATGGAGGAACAGTTCTTTTGCTCAACTGAGCCTTATAATAATACTGGAAATTCCGCATTACGCCAAATGGCAGATTGACTGATCCTGAAGGATTCTTATGTATATATGCAGATATGCTTTTTTTGACCTACAGGAAATCTGGAAATGAGATATGATATCCATAATTGTTCTCCTCAGATTATGAAAAGCAGAAATGAAAGGAAATGTACATTCAGATTGATTGATTGTTGCTTTTAAGAGGAAAATCTCTCAAACTAGGCAGCTAATTTAATGATTATTTATTCCCTTTTCAGTTTTCTCCTCCCTATGAAATATGTACATTTAACTGGTTGTTGTTGGTATGAGATTGAGTACTTGGTAGTTGGTTTAAACACGTCCCCTTTTCCTCTCTGCAAATTGAGATTAGGGTTCATATTAAGCAAATCAGATTCAGAGGAAGGTTCCTTCATGATTCCCAAGGTATGTTTTTTCGACACAGTTGACTTTGATCTGTTTCGTTTGTTATTGTTTGATAGAGTGAGTACATTGACTTGTTCTTTCTTGTACCAATTTGAGCATGAAACAAACAACCATTTGCAGGCAATTGGTAAACGCTGGCCGTTTCTTCAATCATGTCACTCTTTACTGTTTCAGAATAGCTTTGTTATTTTCACCATTCTTGGACTTTAGCAGGATCGGTATGATTCGGCTTGCTTCTGTTTAACCCTGTGTCGTTGTCATTATACCTTTTCACATTCCTTGTTATCTTCTCCAGAATATCAAATTAGTATTCCTGCCTGGCTTTCCTTTCTGTTGGCATACTGTCTGAAAGCTCAGTTCTTTATGATTGAGTCATTGTTTTGCTGATATGGTGGTGGTTTTCAACTTGTATAAATCACAGGGTACTGGAAATTGGCTGGAGAATATGAGGAGGAGGAAGAAGGAAGACGTTTCGAGATCTGAAACAAGAGAAGACAGGAAAAAAGCGTCGTACTTGAAAGCTGGGATCAAAAGGATTGGCTCAATCTGCAGCAGAAGCAGAGATAAGGGGCACGACGTTCATCCTACTATTGCCTCCATACTGCTGAAGGAAGAGACTGGGCAATGTTTATTTGACGACGTTGATGATAATGACGATTCGTGTCTGTGGCTATCTTCCTCGAAATCGCCTTCATCGTTCTTCGGCAAGCAATCCTCGTTCGACGAAGAACGGATGATCTCTTCTTGGGTGTTAGCAGCTATGCCAAGCATCTTGGAGGAGGCGGAGGAAGATCTCGGTTCATCGTGGGTGCTGGAATTCGAGAAAGACATGAGTTTCTTGGTTGATTTGGATATGGAGTGGGACTACTTCTGCATCCCATCTAGCTTCCCCAGCCCTTCTTTCAACACTAGTACCAGTAGCAGAGAACCAGAGCTAATTGTTGATGCAGCTTCAGAATCGGAACATCTGAATATAACAGATGATGTCCGTAACGATGACAAATCGCCATTGCTATGGCCTTTCGAGGGTGAACACAGCTGGAACCCAGAAGAAGCCTGGAGTTTCTTTTCCATGTCGCCTCGAAAGGACATCGGTACAACAATGTCTATGAACTCCAATCGAGGTACCAGGAGGAGAAAAATAAGCCTGCATCGAGAAGTGGTCGATCCGGACTCGAAACCTAGCGTCGAGAGGAAGCAGAGGGTGAAGTCGAGGTTGAAGAAGTCGACGAGAGTTGTGCCATTGGAGATCAACAACAACAACAACAACAAAGATCATCATGAGACAGATCTGTTTGATGCAATAAGTAGTGATGATGTCTCAATTGAGATGCTGGTGGGGCTTGAAGAGTTTGATGGCAAAGAAGGGATGATGATGATGATGGATTCATCACATGAACATGTAAAATTGAAGTGATCATATTTTGTCATTGGTTGATTGATCTGATATTCTTTCAGGATTCTGATTCATCTGTTCATAATCTGTATGACAAATCTAGCCTAAATTTCTTGACCAAACAATCTACTTAGAGATCTAAGTCTAAGTTTTTTTGAAATTTTTTAGATTATTTACAAATCTAGTACATAAATTTGAAAAAAATTTAGCCTAGTATTTTGAAAAATATAGGCATAATTTTTGAAAATTTTAGCCCTCAATTTTTTACAAATCTAGTTCAGAATTTTAGACAAATCATGCAAAAAAATATTCACGAACCTAGCCCATAATGTTTGACAAATCCAGCACATAATTTTTGAAAAATCAAACCCAGAATTTTTGACGAATCTAAAGCATTTTGGTATAAATCTAGTGCATTTTGGGTCAAATCTAAAGTATTTTGAGCCAAATCTAGCGCTTTTTTTTTGCCAAATCTAGCGCATTTTAGGGACAAATCTAGTGTATTTTGGGACAAATTTGAGCCAATTCTAGCGCATTTTTTTTTGTCAAATCTAGCGCATTTTAGGACAAATCTAGCGCATTTTTTTGACAAATCTAGCGCATTTTGGGACAAATCAAACGCATTTTTAGGACAAATTTATGGAATTTTGGGACAAATTTGGGCCAAATCTAGCGCATTTTTTTAGCCAAATCTATGAAATTTTGGGACAAATCTAGAGTATTTTTTAGACAAATCTAGAACATTTTGGGACAAATCTAGCGCATTTTTAGGACAAATCTAGCGCATTTTGGGCAAATCTAGCGCATTTTGGGCAAATCTAGAGCATTTTTTGGACAAATCTAGTGCATTTTTGGACAAATCTAGCGCATTTTGGGCCAAATCTAGCGCATTTTTTTGGTCAAATATTGCGCATTTTGAGACAAATCTAGTGTCATTTTTGGAACAAATTTGGGCCAAATCTAGCGCATTTTTTTGGCCAAATTTGGGCCAAATCTAGCGTATTTTTTTTGGCCAAATCTAGGGCATTTTGGGACAAATCTAGAGCATTTTTTAGACAAATCTAGAGCATTTTGGGACAAATCTAGCTTATTTTTAGGACTAATCTATCGCATTTTGGGACAAATCTAGCGCATTTTGGGCCAAATCTAGCCCATTTTTTGAATCTAGCTTGGACAAATCTAGTGGATTTGGGACAAATCTAGCGCATTTTTTAGACAAATCTAGCGCATTTTTTGGACAAATCTAGCACATTTTGGGCCAAATCTAGCACATTTTGGACTAAATCTAGCGCATTTTGGGACAAATCTAGCGCATTTGGGACAAATCTAGCGCATTTTTTGGACAAATCTAGCGCATTTTTTGGACCAAATCTAGCGCATTTTTTGGATCCTAAATCTAGCGCATTTTGGTCAAATCTAGCGCATTTGGGACAAATCTAGCGCATTTTGGGACAAATCTAGCGCATTTTTGGGACAAATCTAGCGCATTTTGGACAAATCTAGCATGCATTTTTTGGGACAAATTTAGCGCATTTTTGACAAATCTAGCGGATTTGGACAAATTTAGCGCATTTTTGGACAAATCTAGCGTATTTTGGGACAAATCTAGCGCATTTTTTGACAAATCTAGCTCATTTTTGGACAAATCTAGCGATTTTTTGGCTAAATTTAGCGCATTTTGACAATTAGCGATTTGGAAATTAGGCATTTTTAGACAAATCCAGCGTATTTTGGGAAAAATCTAGCGCATTTTTTGCCAAATCTAGCGCATTTTGGACAAATCTAGCAGATTTGGGTCAAATCTAGAGCATTTTTTAGACAAATCTAGCGCATTTTGGACAAATCTAGCTCATTTTTAGGACAAATCTAGCGCATTTTTGAGACAAATCTAGCTCATTTTGAGCCAAATCTAGCGCATTTTTGACAAATCTAGCGATTTGGACAAATCTAGCACATTTTTTAGACAAATCTAGCTCTTTTTGGCAAATCTAGCGCATTTTTAGACAAATCTAGCACATTTTGGGACAAATCTAGCGCATTTTGGACAAATCTAGCATTTTTAAAAAATCTAGCGCATTTTGAGACAAATCTTGAGCATTTTGGGACAAATCTAACGCATTTTGGGCCAAATCTAGTGCATTTTTTTGCTATATCTAGCATATTTTGGGATAAATCTAGCGATTTTTAGGACAATTCTAGCGCATTTTGGGACAAATTAAGGCCAAATCTAGCGCATTTTGGGACAAATCTAGATCATTTTTTAGAAAAATTTAGCGCTTTTGGGACAAATCTAGCGCATTTTTAGGACAAATATAGCATATAGCAGATTTTGGGACAAATCTAGCGCATTTTTGGACAAATCTAGCGCATTTTTTTGACAAATCTAGCACATTTTTGCCAAATCAGCGATTTTGGACAAATTTAGCGCATTTTTTAGACAAATCTAGCTCATTTTGGGACAAATCTAGCGCATTTTTTGGACAAATCTAGCGCATTTGGGACAAATCTAGGAATTTTTTAGACAAATATAGCGCATTTTTGGGACAAATCTACGCATTTTGTAGACAAATCTAGCGCATTTTGGGACAAATCTAACCCAAATTTGGGACAATCTAACCATTTTTGACAAATCTAACCAAAATTTGGGACAAATCTAACCAAATTTTTAGGACAAATCTTCATACCCAAAATTTTGACAAATCTAACCAATAATTTGTGACAAATCTAACCCAATTTTGACAAAATCTAACCAATTTGGACAAATCTAACCAAAATTTTGGACAAATCTAAGCCAAAATTTGGGACAAATCTAACCAAATTTCGGGACAAATCTAGCCAATATTCGGACAAATCTACCAATTTTGGACAAATCTAACCCAAATTTCGGACAAATACTTAACCAGAATTTGGGACAAATCAAACCAATAATTCTGGACAAATCTAACCAAATTTGTGACAATTAACCAAATTTGTGACAAATCTAACCAAATTTGTGACAAATCTAACCCAATTTGGACAAATCTAACCAAATTTGGGACAAATCTAACCCAAAATTCGGGACAAATCTAACCCAATATTTGGACAAATCTAACCAATATTTGGACAAATCTAACCCAAAAGTATGTGACAAATCTAACCCAAAATTGTGACAAATCTAACCCAAATTTGTGACAAATCTAACCCAAAATTTGTGACAAATCTAACCCAAAATTTGTGACAAATCTAACCCAAAATTTGGGACAAATCTAACCCAAATTTTGGGACAAATCTAACCCAAATTCGGGACAAATCTAACCAAATTCGGAAAATCTAACCCAAAATTTGTGACAAATCTAACCCAAAATTTGGGACAAATCTAACCCAAATTTTGGGACAAATCTAACCAAATTTTGGGACAAATCTAACCCAAAATTTGTGACAAATCTAACCCAAAATTTGTGACAAATCTAACCCAAAATTTGGGACAAATCTAACCCAAAATTCGGGACAAATCTAACCCAAAATTTGGATAAATCTAACCCAAAATTTGGGACAAATCTAACCCAAAATTCGGGACAAATCTAACCAAAATTTGGGAAAATCTAACCCAATATTTCGGACAAATCTAACCCAAAATTTGGACAAATCTAACCCAAAGTTGTGACAAATCTAACCCAAAAGTTGTGACAAATCTAACCCAAAATTTGTGACAAATCTAACCCAAAATTTGTGACAAATCTATCCCAATATTGTGACAAATCTAACCCAAAAGTTGTGACAACTCTAACCCAAAATTTGGGACAAATCTAACCCAAAATTTGGGACAAATCTAACCCAAAAGTTCGGGACAAATCTAACCCAAAATTTGGGACAAATCTAACCCAAATTTGGGACAAATCTAACCCAAATTTGGGACAAATCTAACCCAAATTTTGGGACAAATCTAACCCAAAATTTGTGACAAATCTATCCCAAAGTTGTGATCAAATCTAACCCAAAATTTGGGACAAATCTAACCCAAAATTCGGGACAAATCTAACCCAAAATTTGGGATAAATCTAACCCAATATTTCGGACAAATCTAACCCAAAATTTGTGACCCAAAAGTTGTGACAAATCTAACCCAAAAGTTGTGACAAATCTAACCCAAAATTTGTGACAAATCTAACCCAAAATTTGTGACAAATCTATCCCAATAGTTGTGACAAATCTAACCCAAAAGTTGTGACAACTCTAACCCAAAATTTGTGACAAATCTAACCCAAAATTTGGGACAAATCTAACCCAAAAGTCGGGACAAATCTAACCCAATATTTGGGACAAATCTAACCCAAAATTTGTGACAAATCTAACCCAAAATTTGGACAAATCTAACCCAAATTTTGGGACAAATCTAACCCAAATTTTGGGACAAATCTAACCCACAATTTGGGACAAATCTAACCCAAATTTTGGGACAAATCTAACCCAAAATTTGTGACAAATCTAACCCAAATTTGTGACAAATCTATCCCAATATTTGTGGACAAATCTAACCCAAAATTGTGACAACTCTAACCCAAAATTTGTGACAAATCTAACCCAAATTTGGGACAAATCTAACCCAAAATTTGGGACAAATCTAACCCAAATTTTGGGACAAATCTAACCCACAATTTGGGACAAATATAGTTTCAAGACCCTGAACAACTAACATTTAACAAACAAGCCCTTCAAACTATGCTCTCAATGGATATCCGACCCGAATCTCGAGGTCCTATGAATATGATCTGACCCTAACATTGATGGAATCTACAATGAACATTTTAGGTTGTACGGCCTCACGCTCATATGCCTAAGGATCAATCACTAGCTCACATTGCACACCTCGATACCTCTATCTCTTGTACATTTAAATACGCCCAACCCCTTATGTAATATACGCTTACTATTGTCTCTTATACGTCTTGCGAGATATCCATTCGGGGACTATAAGGCGCTCAAGATGACAAAGGACATTTCTATTCTAACCACTTGATCTTCTAAATCGAATCTTTTATCATACCAACCAGTCCAACTAAGTAGAACACTTTTATATATTTTTCATTAAATCATGAATTTTATCGATATTTGTTAGACAGTTAAGTAGATTATTTATCACAATATAAGTCCAATTTAATTTCTAACCATCAAAATAAAATAACAAATTTCTTAATCAAGTGAAGAATTAATTAACTAAAATTAATGACGTGGCAAAATTTTGAAAAGCAAATTAGAATAATGAATTATCTAATTTAAAGCTCTTCGTGGCTGGATTTATCTCCGGTGGAACCCTTGACCTTCTCCGCCGTCTTTTGGACGGTGGTTTCCACCGCCTTGGCGGCAGATTGAGCAGTGTCTTCAACGGCGGACTTACTCACTTCTACGCTTTTCTCCGCTGCTCCGATCACCTTGTCTTTCGCTGCACCACCTCCGGCCTTGGCGTCCTCGCTTTTCAAACTACATACCACCATAACCATTTATTCATAGTCAAGATCATTAATGAAGAAGCTAAACTAAAAAAAATCAAGAAAAATAAATATAATAAACCGAATATATACTCACACCATCAAAATTAAAAAAAATAAAACACAATAAGCCGAATATATACTCACACCATAAAAATTAAGAAATAAAAACGCAATAAACCGAATATATACTCACGCCATAAAAATCAAGAAAATAAAATACAATAAGCCGAATATATACTCACACCATAAAAATCAAGAAAATAAAACACAGTGAGCCGAATATATACTCACACCATAAAAATCAAGAAAATAAAACACAGTGAGCCGAATATATACTCACACCATAAAAATCAAGAAAATAAAAAAACAATAAGTCGAATATATACTCACGCCATAAAAATCAAGGAAATAAAATAAAATAAGTTGAATATATACTCACACCATATAAATCAATAAAATAAAATAAGTCGAATATATACACACGCCATAAAAATCAAGAAAATAAAATAAATAAGCCGAATATATACTCACACCATAAAAATCAAGAAAATAAAATAAAATAAGCCGAATATATACTCACACCATAAAAATCAATCAAATAAATTAAATAAGCCAAATATATACGCACGCCATAATAATCAAGAAAATATACGTATGTTAGCTACTCGGATTCGGGAACTCTTATCCCAATCCCTTGATTTCGTCACTGCCCACAATCCTCCTACGAACACCCCTTGATAAGTCTCTGTCGCTCATTACTCTCATCACTCTCATACGCCTCACATAACCAAAACGCTCACTACTCTCTTTCTCTATACGCTTTACCAGAACCGCTCAAAAGACGATAATAAAAAATAATTAACAATTAAACACAATAAACAAGATGATTAAGCATGATCAACAAAATCTTACTCAAGATTTGGAGGAGAAAACTGCAATTGCATATCACGAATGATGGTTTTAACTTTGTCCCAAGAGCTCCGATACGAATTCTTCAACACCGAAACGGTGTCGCTTGCCATCTTCGTCAGAGATGATGTCGTTTTCTGTTGTTGTTGGCCACCATTATCGCTGTTACAAGCAACTGCGAGGAGGAGGAGCACCAACGCCGCGATCAACTGTAATGTGGATCTCTTCCTAATCATAATTAATTGTTGATTATGATTGCTAATTGTGTGTAGGGATTAATTAATGATTAGTAAAGTTAATGATTGAAGAAAGATATGAGAATATGAGATCGATCGTAATGTGGGGAAGGGATCACAATTCACAATGTTGTTGTTGCTAACTACTAATTTGGTTTGTGATTTAGCGAGAGATTAGCGGAATTGATTGGGAAGATTAGCCACATAATCTCCTATTTTAATGGAGATTAGAATGTTTCAACAAGTGGTTTAAGAAAAGGTGATTAAGAAAAAAATTAATTTATATTAAATAAAAAATTCACGAATTAATCCAATGTTTCAAGTTGTTTTCAAAATAATATCGGTATGGATGGTCCGACCTGTTGGACCAATGGTAGGATACAATACCAATAATAACTGCTAATTTGGTTTGTGATTTAGTGAGAGATTAGCGGAATTGATTGTGAAGATTAGCCACATCATCTTCTATTTAGTTGAGGGATTAGAATGCTTTGATGGAAACGTGATTAAGAAAAAATTAATTTTCACGAATTAATCCAATGTTTTATGGTTGTTTTCAGAATCATATCAGTATGGATGGCCCGACCTATTGGACCAATGCAATACCGATAAAAACTACTAATTTTGTTTGTGATTTAGCGGAATTGATTGCGAAGATTAGCCACATCCTCTTCTATTTAGTTGGGGGATTAGAATGCTTCAACAAGTGGTTGATGGAAACATGATTAAGAAAATTTTAATTTTCACGAATTAATCCAATGTTTCGGGTTGTTTTCAAAATCGTATCCGTAAAATAAATGGCTGGCTAATATAGCATTCATCTAGTGAAAAATGCAAGTCAAAATTCATATGAATCTAGCCGTTAGATTCAATATTCTCATGATTGTCAAATTGGTCGTCTATACAAGAACAGTTTCTAAGTAGCTACAAGTCTCAGCTGCTTAGGATGATCTACTCTGCAGGCTCAATCCAATTTCCAGAAAAGTCTTCACCGATGAATTCGATGCTGCAATCTGTCGATTTCACCGAGGCAGCCGTTCTTGCTGATAATTCGTGCTTTCCTAAACTTTGTACTTCTGTTAGTAGAGTCCTGCAATGCCACGAGATCGCCATAACCTGCTTTCATCCTGCAAAACGGTGATGTTTTAGACGTCAACTCGAGCAGAATTAAAGCAATTCGCAAAGAGACATCATGACCAGCAGCAAGCATTAAAGGGCTCGAGGTTCGTACAGTGGCGTGTTCTGCAAATCGACCCACCTGTAAACGACAAACTACAAAGACAGTCTCATGCAACAAACCTGGTTCTGATCAACTTGTTCAAACTCTAATCCTAGAAAGAGTAATCAGTTTTTGTTATAACTAATGTGTTCCTGTGATGCTTAACAATCTTGATAGTGTGGAGCAAGTAAGCAGAGGATTTGGGCGGAGGGAGGAATTCAATTCCGACGGACAATTAGGGACGGAAAACAAGGAATTTGGAAATGCAGTGGAAGAGCTCAATTCCTCCTCCCAAATCCAGGCCAGAAAACTACCAAGATCCTACAGATTATAAAGAGCTACGCCTAATCAAAACTTGTTCATAAGCAAGAATGAAGAAAAATTGATCTCACCATTTCATGTTCTTATTTACTCTGAACGAACTTGCTCACTTGTGTAACTCAAGATTTGGCTGCGGAGCATTTACCACCGGCACCTTTGACTTCCTCTTTGTTAAGCTTTGACCTTTTTGCAGCTCTTCTTTTGGCCTGAATTTGGTTCACATATTCTGCAACTATGACATGAAACTTGGGAGCAAGTTTATTCGATGAAGCAACGTTAAGACCTGCTTTCTTCAAAGCTCGAGTCACATGCTGTTGAGCCTTTTGGTAGTGGACGGTACACAGACAAGGAACGGTTGATCCCAGTATCGGCTTTCCACAGGTTATTGGTCCTGCCGGAGGACTGATGGTATCATCACCCCCAAAACAAAGGTAAACTCAGTTAGTGCACAGTCTATTTCTCTCTGAATCACAATTTTTTCACATGAAATAGACTAATGGTAGACCCAAAGATGGTAAATTCAGTTAATGCACAATCTATTTCTCTCTGAATCGTAATGCTAGATAGAAAGTTGCAGTAGAGAACTCTACAGTAACGATAAGACAAGCAAAGCAAGAAATCTAGTAATGAACTTAATCAGGCATCTAGAAATCTAGTGATCTAATTTTTGTTTAAGGCCGGAAACTTGTAAAGCAAGACTCAAGGTTGAAGGTAAAGATAGAGGGTGGATGCAGCTACATCCCGGCTAAACTAACATAGTTACGGCCAGACGCTAGCTGTTTTATGACTTCCACTACGATTATTCATCGTTTGCTTCTTTCTCCAACTCGATCTCTTACAAGTAAACAGCTAAGATCATCACATAAACACAATTTAAGAAACTAGCTGAGAGACTTCTCCTAGTCTGCAATACATAAGTCGCTTGCAAGCTAGGCTTCTCCTGGATAAATGACTGACTCAAGCATTCACCAAGCATATCCAGCATCAAAGACTGTCATAAAATAAGTATACATTCCATGCTAATCGTAACACCGGTAATATAGATCGTGATAATCGAGGGGACACAGATAATGACATCAATGAAAGAGTTCAAAATCTCACTGAGCTAATGGTCCACAAAGTTCCAACAAAATTTCAGACAAGAGGATGCACAAACCAGTACAGAGCATTTGCAGAAGCATTGTTAGTACCAAACTACTTGTGAAGAACAAATAACCATGACTGAACTGGTGATTGGCCATGCAGATCAAAATCAGTAGTCATATGCAAGCTCAATCAGTAGGATTCAGCATCAAACCAATTCAGAATCTCACTATGAACACAAGCAACAATGATATGATTAACAGAAAGGAAAATGGCAAACCAAACCTCTTGATAACAAAAGTGCAGGCCTTGTAGAGCTTCTGCTTAGGATCAGAGAGTATATGAAGGTGACAGAAGCTAGTCAAAGCCATGGCTTTCAGCTTACAACCAAATGACTTACACCTACTGCTCTGAACATTCTTCAATTCATTTTCCCCCTTACTCGAATTATGAATATTGTTGTTGCTCCCGAAATTGTTACTCTCATCCATAACCTCAACGATGTTGCCGCTCTCACCCCCATCGACAAAATTCGCCGCTGGATCCTCTTCCCTCTGATGCTTGTGATCGTCTTTGATAGGGCTGACGCCATACTTCCAGTAGTACTCACGGTGCTGGACCTTGACCTCCTCCATTAGAGCCCAGTAATGGTCCTTGTAGCATTGCAGGAGCTGCTTCAGATGGTGAGACCTCCGCTTCAGCAATTCGTGGCGGGTGAGGAGTGTGGCGTGGGAGAGCGGATGGTTTCTGTCGAAGAGAGTGATCGGCGATGTAGCGGCGGCGGCGGCGGAGGAGGAGGTAGGGTTGGGGTTTGCGATTTGGGGAGGTGCGGGAGGAGCGACGGCGCTGGAATTGGGATTGTTGCGGGATGGCTTGGTGACGGCGGTGGAGGAGGACGGTGGTTGATTGTGGTGGTGCTTGCTGGACGCCGTCCAGGCGCGGCGGCGGAGAGAGACGGAGAAGGAAAAGGAGCAGTGAATAATGGGGAGCTCGTTCGCTAGCTTCTTCTCACGATCATATAAGTGAATAATACTCAATTACATCCTCAAACTTTGAGTCCAGTTACAAAATGGCCATGAAATTTCAAAATATTGCATATTGGTCCTAAAATATTGTAACACGCGTGTTACAATCCAGTCCTTCAATCGTCACGACAATATAGTACGACCATTTTGCCACGTCATCACTAACACGCTTATTATATTTTGATGACACATGTTAGTAGTGACTTGGCAAACTGACCCTAACACGTCATAAAAAAAAACAGGTTGTCTACTAATAAAAGAGTCGAGTAACATGAAACACAACAAAATAAGACAAGTAAATTAGGTACAAATTAAAACAAAAAAATGAAAACAAACCAATGGACGGTGTAATTAGTTTACTTGACTCCCTAGCAGCGGTTCTCTTTGCTACAGGTATTTCTTACCGTGACTTACTTGACTCTCTAGTTGTAAAGCTTCAGTCTTTCAGTGACACGTGTGCACTCTGTAGTCGTCAGAACTGGATATCAAAGGGGATGATATATTAATAGCGACGAAGTTTTTACAACGAGACTTCCTCTCCTCACCAGGTGACTTGACAGTAGCAGACGTCTGCTCATTTCTGGACTCTACTCCGAATCTTCGACTTCTTACAGCTCCTCAAACAGTCATCAGGGTTGCCTATTATGTGGAACGATAAACTCTTCGATATCTTCCAAGTCAGAATTTGGTAAATCTCTCGATTTAGATGAATACTCAAATCACTCGGTCTCTTACGAAAATTACCTGAAAAGCTAAGGACTTGTGAACTATCAACTATGGAGAGAAATGTTGGATTAATTAATTAATTAATTAATTAATATATTATGAAATTAATTTAAATATAATGCACTTCTGAGCTGCTTCATCTGAAGTGTAGCAGAGCTTCATTTTTCTTCGATATCATCGAAGAAGAAGAAGAAGAAGATGCTTTCTGCACGATCAATCTTCCGACCTCTCCGCCATTCCAAGCTATCAGTTTCACATCTGCATTCGTCTTCAGCTGCTGGAATTGAAGCCGAGAGAGCCATCCGAGAAGGCCCGCGTAACGATTGGAGCCGTCCTCAAATCAACGATGTTTACCAATCTCCGCTTCTCGATCTCCTCTTCTTCGGCGTCAGTAGTCCCTCCATTCCTTCCAAGTTTCTTCTCCTCTTCAATTCATCATTAGGGTTGCTAATTTGGTTTTGGTGTTTGGGGGTTTTGGGGTTTTCAGGCTCAGGTTCATAGACACGCGCATAACTTTAGGGAAGTTCAGCAATGCACTCTTCTTTCGATAAAGACCGGTGGGTGCAGTGAGGATTGTTCTTACTGCCCTCAGTCTTCTCGTTACCAAACTGGTCTTAAAGCTCAGAAGCTCATGGGCAAGGATGCTGTTCTCGAATCTGCCAAAAGGGTACTTTATATATGGTGGAGTTTTGAGTTTCTTTGTGAACTGTAATTGGCTGTAGAAATGTTCTTAGGGTTCATAGGATTAGGCTTCTAGTATTGTGTGCTTGGTGTTTGAATGAATTGTGTTGCAAGTTTAGAGAGTTTGATGTAAGATAAGTTGAGAGCATTTGATGAATCAGTCATATTGAAGCTGCAATCACTCTTCTTGAGAGAGAGTAGAGCAGAGGGATCATGCTACGTAAGCTTTTAATTTAGCCACAGCTCCCCCATCCCTCAAAATTTCCAAGCCATTGCTGTTCTGGTTATTGGTTGTAGCTTAGGTTATAACAGTGAAAATGCTCTTGCTTTTAACATCCTGGAACTTACACTGTGGTGGTACATCAGTTAGGCTGCAGATGCATGAAGCCCTGGTGTTCTTGATAAGTGTTTTGTGTCATTTGTGTTGCTGCTAGGAATCTTGGCTATGTCACTTTGTTATGGTTTTAACAGAAGAAATGATTTAGTCTTATTGGTGATTTGGCATTCTGTGTTAAGAAGACGACCCGGGTTCTCCTTTTTGCCATGAAATGCTGTAATTTATGACACTGCCGTTGTACTATGGCAGGCGAAAGAAGCTGGAAGCACACGTTTTTGTATGGGTGCTGCATGGAGAGATACAGTAGGAAGGAAGACCAACTTCAAACAGATATTAGATTATGTGAAAGAAATCAGGTAACAATCAATAACTTTATTGCAAAGCATCTCTGTAACTGGCGTATCTAAATGTAGCGAGCTGCTTAAAATATGTGCATGTTGTCTGATGATTTGTCTAACTGTTGAAGGGAAATGGGGATGGAGGTCTGCTGCACATTGGGCATGCTAGAGAAGGAACAGGCTGCAGAGCTAAAAAAGGCTGGCCTTACAGCTTATAATCACAATCTTGACACCTCAAGAGAGTATTATTCCAAAGTTATAACTACGAGATCATACGATGAACGTCTGAAGACCCTTGAGCATGTCCAGGAAGCCGGAATTCATGTCTGCTCAGGTGAGATTTATCAAACTCCACATAAAAACTGTCATCAAAATGCTTTCTTTATTAATGTCTTTTGCTTCAGCCATTAGTCTAACCTAGAAGACTGGGAAAATGAAGTTAATGTTGAAATTTCAGTTAATCCATATAGGGTTTACTAAAGTCTGTTATTCAACTTGTTTCGTCGTAATAGGCGGCATAATCGGGCTGGGAGAGGCAGAGGAAGACAGAGTTGGTCTGCTGCATACATTAGCAACACTTCCTAAGCACCCAGAGAGTGTTCCTGTTAATGCTCTTGTTGCAGTGAAAGGCACACCTCTAGAAGACCAGAAGGTAAGCCTGTGTTGTTCGACTCTTGTCGTTCAAGTTTCGGTCAAGCTGTTCAGGATCATATTATTTATTACTACATCTGAATTACAGTTTAATCATAAACTTGTACCATGTTCTGGGTTTTTTGCAGCCAGTGGAAATCTGGGAGATGGTACGAATGATAGCAACAGCACGCATTGTGATGCCGAAAGCAATGGTGAGGTTATCAGCAGGTAGGGTGAGCTTTTCAATGGCCGAGCAGACGCTTTGCTTCTTGGCCGGTGCAAACTCGATCTTCACAGGGGAGAAGCTGTTGACGACTCCCAACAATGATTACGATGCCGACCAACAAATGTTCAAAGTCCTTGGCTTGATCCCGAAACCACCCAGTTTCGGCGAGGAAGAACACGAGCTGAAACTGGCTTCTTCCTCAATCTGAGATTAGGGTTCCACTGCTGCTGCTATTGCTGTATCTGGGTTTAGGTTGTGGGACCTTCATACTTGAGCCATGTTGCAGATTCCTGAATTCATG
The DNA here is from genome assembly GCA_034768395.1 of Linum lewisii. NCBI lineage: Eukaryota > Viridiplantae > Streptophyta > Magnoliopsida > Malpighiales > Linaceae > Linum > Linum lewisii. The sequence goes on along the minus strand of CM068297.1, from coordinate 77,358,822 downwards.
TATTCTGTAGACTTTAATCTTAGGAATGTGTGTAATGCTAGAATTTAAGTGTTTATTAGAAAATAATATCAGATTTTAACTATGAATCTATGATTTAAGGAAGTTAACCCTAGTAAATATTATCGTCAATGTTTCGAAACGTTGGTCGGTTCAATAAGTGGTTCGACTGGAGGCTCGAGTGGGTTGAATGTGGGGTGAGTAGATCACCGACCGTCTCTTAGATGCCTAGGGTTCTCCTTGGCGGATCCTTGCAAAGCGTGAGGTAGGGTTGGCAATACGTTAAAGGTTAAAACTGATTAACTAACATATTTTGTTCACAATTATAGGTAATCTGACTGAAACCGACCGACTTTAGTCGGTCAATCCGTCAAACCAAAACCAAATTGGTCGGTTAAGAGTTAAGAGATTTGAATTTGTTTTAACTAATCTACTGACCGACATCTGTCGGTTATTAACCTAACCAACCAACTTCCACTCCTACGTGAGAGTATAGAACGGCAAGTGTTGGAGTTGTAAGAGTGGTAAAGTAGTATATAGAGAATTGAGAATCAGACAAGTATCGGTGACAGATTGCTATTTATATCTCATCGAGATTCGAGTTGAGTCGTCACGTGTTATCTACTGATTGATCGCCTAGTTTTCCAAAGATCATGATAGTTGACGGTCAAGATCGCCGGAGTGAACCGGCTTGAGCAATAGTGCTATTGACCCATTAATCGACTTATTAAAAAAAAGTCAAATACTTATCTTATCTGTATTTTAAATTATTTATTTAAATTATATTGAAACCCAATTTAAAAAAAAAAAATTATATAATCTTTTTCGTCAAAACAAAGCTTCAGAAATTCGCTTTTGCAGACGCTAATGGAGGACGAAGAGGAGGATCCATTCCAGAAGCTTCCAGAGGAGCTACTCACCAAGATAACCTCGTCGCTGCCGTTACAAGCCGCCGCGCGAACTAGCCTTCTTTCCCGGCGATGGCGGTAAGCGTGGAGGAAAACGCCCAATCCTCACTTCGACGGCAACAAGACCACCAAATTCCGGAGCGACGGCTATCCGATCTCCTACTTCGATTCTCTCCACCACTTCTTCAATTGGATCGACCAGACGATCGCCGAGCATGAAAACCAAGGGGTTACTGATCAGTCTGATCTTCGGATTGAATCGCTAGGTCTGAACTTCAGCTCGGATGAAGAAACTCACAACGGATGGATCGAGTTGAGGAGATCTGGATCTGACGACTCTGTTTTAATCGGCGGCTACAGAGTTGTATCGTTCTTATCGTCTTCGACGATGAATCGGAGTCTGAGTGATTTACTGAAGAGACGGCCGAATCTCCTCAGAAAATTGACACTGCGGAACTGTGAAATGGAAATCTTAGAGAGTCCAATTGTGCAGCGGCGGCGGTTTCAGATCGCTGGAATCGGTGGTTATTCAGTGCGGTGGGAAGTTGCTGCATCTGGAATTCGTATCGAGATTGATCGGAAGTGTTCCGTCTCTGAAGTGTATTACCTTGGAGGATTGCGATCTGAGAATCGGCGACGGATTGTCCGTTGAGGGAAGTAACATTAAGCTCAAGCTTGTTCGCTGCCGGCTGAACTAGTCAATCGTCGCCGGCGGCGACTGAATAAAAGGTACATATTAATTTGAATTTGACTTTGTCGTCGGTCAACTCTACAACCAAGAGTTGACCATGAACCAAAGTCTATTGGGCCTAATATCTTAGCCCAGTCTTTTGTGGGCTTCACATTAGCACATTACCACCCATACATGGGCTTGTGGTTGGGTTAATGGATTGTACAACTAAATTCGAGAGTCGAGATCGTGTCGAGCATGTTTTGACGGTCTATGGTACGTGTTTGATAATTTGCGTGGAGCTCAGGGTAGTTTTGACGGGCCTTTAAAATAGCTTGGAAGGTGTGTACCGAATAGTATATGAGCAGTTCGGCTCACTTTGTGCAGTTAGTTTGATACGACGTGAGGAGGATGAGGTCCACCAACATTCTGCTTTCGTGGACTAGATACACGAGTTGACGTAGGAGATGGGGAGAGTCGAGTTTATTTATATCTATAAAGAGAACAGTCATGCAACTGAGTACCTGGATAGCGGCACCATTTGCCATTAGGTGTGTATAATTTCCTCATTTTCGATTCATTGTTGGCCGATTGATCATATTATGATAGTACCTAGTGTTTATGACAACCGTTTGATTCTGAATGAAGGTTTGGATAAGTTGCACATAAGGTTTTCACAAAAGAATACATATTATCCAACTAAATTCCGCGGAATCAGATACTTGAGCGGTAAATCTCGTGTCTTGTCTTAATTAAATCATAAATGAACTACAAATAATACTTATTATTTAATCCAAATTATGCTTGAGCAATTTTCATGCCTATTGGTCCAATTAGGCATGAAAATTCCTAATTGTGCAATTTAATTAAATTTTTTATAATACAATTTAATTAAATGAGTGTTCAATATAATAACACCTAATTTCATTAAATTTAATCTATTTAATAAATTAAAAGTATTATTTTTCATTGTTTTCTTTCACAAGATGAAGGTGTTACAACAACCCCAACTACAAAAAAGAAATCATTGATTATAAGCAAACAAAAAGGACTCATTGATCATGATTTAAGTAAGAGGAAAACAATTTAATACCATTGCTAGCTAATCAAGTTTGACTTCACCAAATTCGGGTTTGATCGAAATAATGACGATTCGACCTTGCCCAGAGTGAATCGGTTGTCTGATTCAGATTTGGATATTTCCTCGCTGAGTAAATAATGAGGTAGGATAGTGAAATTCATGGCATGTAAGTGATAACGGTATAGTAAATGAGATGGAGAGCTTTGTACATACCGAGGATATCTATTCCCTACCAATGTCGTTCAGAGTCTTGAGACTTTACTTGAACGAAATCCTAGCTGTCATAATTTTTAGTAGGTTTTCTTGGTTCAGCGAATTTGAGTTAAACGTCAGACTGAGAGTCATTATTAGTGTTCTTCAGGGTGGGCTTTAGGAGTTTTTTAGTAAATCGTCAAACAAAATTCAAATTCGTTACCTTAGTGTGCCCATCAATTACTCTCAAGTCTATTGCCTTGCCTTGACCAGAGGGTAGCCTTTGATCGATCCTCCTAACTTTAAAACCGTCGAACTCAAATTCGAGATTGTCGCCCTAAACATTAATATTCCCAATCATTCAAATTAGAGCCCTAAAAGTAGTCTTAAAACACCCTAATTTGGAATATTTCGTCTAATAATATGTGATTCAACCGGTTAAATCATTATCGACCACTGATTTAAACTCGAAACTGGTTTGAACCGCACGTCCCATAATTACCTTTAAATAGCGCCTAATTCGGAAAAAAAAATTGCAGAAAGAAAGCTCTCTGTTTCTTCAACAATGGCGGAAGACGACCTCTTCGACAAGCTACCGGAGGAGCTACTCACGAAGATAACAGCGTTTCTACCGCTGGAAGAGTCGGCAAGAACCAGCAGCCTCCTCTCAAAGCGGTGGCGCTACGCCTGGAGAGGAACCCCAAACCCTAATTTCGACGGCAACGCAACGACCAAGTTCAGAAGCGACGGCTATCCAATCTCCTGCTTCGAAACCGTCGACGATTTCTTCAATTGGATGGAGAAGATGATCAATCAATCAATCGACTTCTACATCGGATCGTTAGGTCTGAACTTCAATCCCGGAGAAGATAACCAATTCGGATGGATCGAATTGAGGAATTCCGACTCTGTGAAAATCGGATACAGAGTGGTGTCGTTCTTGTCTCCGCCGCCGACGGCGGCGGCGGAGGGGGTTAGCAGCCTGAGCGATGTGTTGTCAGGACGGCCGTATCTACTAAAAAACCTGACGCTGCGTAACTGCGACGTGGAAATCCTGAGGAGGAAAGTGGTTGCCGCCGACGGCGGCGAAGACGGAAGTTTCAGGGGGCTGAGAACGCTGGTTTTGCAGTGTGGAGGGAAATCGATGGACGGGGAGACCATCGGAAGCTTCATAGGAAGTTTTCCGTCGGTGATGAGTATAACCTTGGAGGACTGCGGCAGCCTTGTTGTCGACGATGGGTCTTCTCCGGTTGTCGACGATGGGTCTTCTCCGGTTGTCGTCGTCGGTAAAAGTAGTATTAAGCTTTTTCTGTGTCGTCGGAGGATTTTTAGGATTTCTTGTGAGGAATGAACTGTTGAATTTGTTTTTTTGCTTCATTGAATATTCTGTTGAGCTGTTAGATTTAATGGTTACACTTCCGATGACGATTTTAGTCGTCGGCGGTGAAATCTGCTGACCGGAGAAACTCGACCTGACCCGGCCAAGCAACCGCTACGCTCGAACGCGGGTCAGAAAAGATTCGACCCACCGACCCGACCTGAGAAAACACTCGTTTCGCGAGTGCACAACACTCTCCTGAGCGTAGACACGCGCCTACTTGTGCACGTGCGCGTAGGGGTGTTGACGAGCCGAGCCGAGCCGAGCTTTGCCCAGCTCGAGCTCGGCTCGTTTGGTTTGAACTCTGGCTCGAGCTCGGCTCAGCTAATTTTTTTTGGCTCGAGCTCGGCTCGGCTCGGCTCGGTTCGAAACTGGCTCGTTAACAAGCCTAAACGAGCTCGAGCTCGATTGCAAGCTCGGCTCGGCTCGAAACTGGCTCGTTAATGAACCTAAACGAGCTCAAGCTCGAATTGAGCTCGTTTGCAAGCTTTCGAGCTCGGATCGAGCTCATTTACTCAATTTTCTAAATTATTACTCATCATTAATTTGTAGGCATACTCAAAAATCAAAATGAATATTATTGTTTACCAGATCTAGAATTTTTAAAAATAATCAAGCCAAAATCGAATCATTTCATGAGCCAAAATCGAGTCATTTCACGAGCCAATCGAGCCAGTTCGCAAACTCCGAAACCGAGCTAGCTCGCGAGCTCCAAAATCGAGCTATCTCACGAGCTACTTAATCGAGCCAGCTCACGAGCCATTCTCGAGCTGATCGACGAGCTGTGTAACGAGCTCTAACGAGCCAGCTCGCGAGCTGCATTGTTCGAGCCAACGAACCGAGCTGGCTCGCGAGCCAGCCGAGCCGAGCAGGCATGGGCTCGAGCTCGACTCGTTTATAAACGAGCCGGCTCGCGAGTCAGCTCGGTTCGTTTCGAGCCGAGTCACGGGCGAGCTTTTTCCGAGCCGAACACGAGCCGCTTGGTTCGTCAACAGCCCTACGTGCGCGTGCAAGACATCAACTACTTTCTTGTTGCCATGTCTTCTCTCCGCCTTTAGTTTGTCCCTCGTTCGGCAAACAAAACTAATTATTATGTGATTCGACAAGCTATTCGATGTTTCCCAAATTACGATTTGGTAGATAGCTTTAGACCTTTAGTCTTTCGGATCTTATACATTTGATCAGTGATCCAAGAGCATAAGCACCCTAATCAATAAAGAAACCAACTTCAACAACGCATAAGCATCCCTAAAAGCCAAAACTTCGATAATAATTCACTGGTATTACCCTATCGTTTTAACCAGTGGTTCACAATCTAACCGGTCGAATCATCCGTACCGCAACGATTTCTCGAAAACATCACAAACATTGGTTGATCCGCCCATCAGAAAACCCTGCCAGCTGTCCTTTCTCCTTCTTCAAATCGTCAAAATCGGGCAGGTGAGCACAACACACAATCGTTGAAAAAAGGAAAGATTTTTAATTTTGAATGATATTTCTTTCCATTTATATATTAATAGATTCTCTGCAGAACGATGCTGCAATTGAGTAAGTTCTGGGTTTCATCTCTGGGTATTCTGGGAATTGCTCTGTTCATCTTCTACTTCGGATCGCTTCCTTCTTCTTCTTCTTTGTTCAACATGGCTCAACAGCAAGACTCTTCTGATTCTTCATCTCCCAGCTCCATCTATGATTTCACTGTTAAGGTATTCATTCATTTTGATTGTTGATTTCAACTGGGTTTGGATTGGATTGTGTGAATTGTGATTACTCTGTTCTAGGTTAGTGAATTCTGGGTTTTGGATTTGCAGGACATCAAGGGGAATGATGTGAGTTTGGGTGAGTACAAGGGGAAGGTTCTGCTCATTGTCAATGTTGCTTCCAAATGGTAGGTTGCATAGATATAAGATTCATTCAGAACTCTCTTTTTGATGACTCGAGTTATTGGGATGTAAGGGTTTTTGACACGTTCAAGTTGCATATGTGTAGGATGTTAGATAGTGTTTCGTTCTGTTGGTAAACGATATAAGATTCATCGAGAATCCTCTCCTGATGACTCGAGTTATTGGGATGTGATGGGTTTTTGAGACATTGGAGTTGCATCTGTTTAGGATGTAACATAGTATTAGAGTCTTGGATAGCTTCGAATCTTGTTGGAGGAGCTTTCGTTTGAGGGGAGGGTGTTAAAAGAGGTGGTTTATGTGAACCGATCATAAACACCTCTCTCAACGACTCGAGGACTTGAGTTATTGGGATGTGTCAATAACCGTTGCATTCCCGTTAGTAAACGATATAAGATTTATTCAGAACCCTCTCCCAACAACTCGAGGTAACGGTTTTTGAGACATTGGAGTTGCATCTGTTTATGATGTAACATAGTGTTAGAGTCTTGGATCGAGAAGTCTTAGCATTGAATCTTGTTAAAGAAGCTTTGGTTCGAGGGAGGAGGGTGTTAAAAGAGGTGGTTATATGGACCGATTATAAAGACCTCTCTCGACAACTCGAGAACTTGAGTTACTAGGATGTGTCAATAACCGTTGCATCACAGTAACTCGAGTTGTTGGGGAGAATTCTGGATAGATCTTATATTGTTTACAAAACATGTCCCTCTCAAACGAAAGTTTGAATGGCTCGTGAAAGAGCCTGAAGTTTGCACAATACTTGTGCAAACAGAGGCTTTGAATAAGTCTTTATATACGAACTGGTGGCTATCGGGATTCAAAACTTTGATTTCTTGTTGGTCAAAGGCCTTATGATCAACGGGTTGCATAGAAAATCTCGGAAAGATCGAAACTTGGTGTTGATTTTGCAGAGAAACATATGACTTGGTTTCTAACTTCTGCAAATTTTCAGTGGCTTAACACATGCTAACTACAAGGAACTGAACCTGCTATACCAGAACTACAAAGACCAAGGTATAGGTTCATCAATCCTCCTGCAATCAACTTTCCTCATTTTCTTCGAAATTCTAACTCTGAATTCATCGGTAAACGAATCGCAGGCCTCGAGATACTAGCATTCCCTTGCAACCAGTTTGCAGGACAAGAGCCAGGAACCAACGACCAAATCGAGGAGTCAGCATGCACCATCTTCAAAGCCGAGTTCCCAATCTTCGACAAGGTAACGTAAGATCGACTCGAAGTGGAAAAGTTAGAGTCTTGCTTCATGTATGTATGTTTCCTCGATCGGGTTTTTGCAGGTCGATGTGAACGGGAAGAACACTGCAGAAGTGTACAAGTACTTGAAGTCTGAGAAAGGAGGGTTTCTAGGAGATGCAATCAAATGGAACTTCACCAAGTTCTTGGTGAACAAAGACGGCAAAGTCGTGGCTCGTTACGCTCCGACTACTTCGCCTCTTAAGATCGAGAAGGATATACAGAACCTGTTGGGAGTTGCTGCTACTTCTGCTTGAGTATTGAGATAGTTTTCCTTGTTGTAAACTTGTTTGAAATGTTCAAATGTTGGAATAAGAGTTCTCACGCCTACGTATATAAATGGTATCTGCTTTAATGTATTAGTAGAAATAAGCTCAAATTGTTCATAAGCGGCATGTGATTCATCTCGTAAAAACGGTTTAAAAAGCCCCTACAAGGGAACATTAGCACAAATCATGCTGATGAACAAAATGCAGAGCCGAAGATTGCAATACAAAGGAGCCACTCAAGGGCTGTGCCAAGCTGCGCAAACAAAAACCGAAGAAACCAGCGGCAGCAGGGCAAACAGAGACAAAAATGATGAGCATTAGCCATTGTCAAAAACTAGCTAGCCTCCTCCAGGAGAAGAAATCCGAATTTGTGAAGCAACCTTTGGCAAGAATCCAGTCTCCTGCAGCAAAACAGATTCTACGAAGCACGTCCGAGGGAGGGAGTAGTGGAAATATCATTGAAGATTCTATCATTTCGTTCCTTCCAGAGGAACCAAAGGACCGCGTGAAGAAGAACTTTCATAACCGGAAAGGCACTTTGAACACAGTTCAAGCTAAGAGTGAGGTAACTGGTAAGGTATAAAACGGGTGTAATTTGTTAGTTGAAGTTGGAATAAGGTAGCGCACGTGCTTGCACGACGATCACTATTCTCGGCCGATACTAGTATAGGATCGGATTGTCCGAATTGATTGTGTAACGAAATGAAAGATCCTTGTTTATTACGTCATTAACAAAATGCAGCAGCTACCTTACAAAAAAAAATTACAATGACTGAGTAGAGTACCACTACAATTTCCTATAGTATTTATTAAATTATATTAATTAATTCACAATGAATTACAAAGACACCAACCTCATGACGATGGTCATTGATAGGTTTCAGCTTGTGTGTGTCCATGTTAATATGAAACTTTACTTCTGGAAGAGGATTATTATTAACATAACTTGGAGGGTAGGTCCTATGAGCGGGAATTGGAATTTTGTAGCACAATTTTAAAAAATATGTACCGTCAGTAGCCAAGCACGTAAAAAAGTTCAGAAATAGCACAATCTGACTGGCAGCCAGCGCTGCGCCAGCCAGATGGCGCTGCGCCACCCAGCGCAGGCAGCGCCACCCAGCTGGCGCAGCGCTGGCTGCCAGTCAGAAAATGTTACCGTCATAGCACCGTTAGGGTTTCCTCAATTCCAGCCAGCTATGCGCTAGCTAGGAGGCGCAGCGCTGGCTGGGACTGAAAAACCCCTAAGCCGTCAATTTTTAGTATAAATACCCCCCTCTATGATGCAGTTTTGCACCACACACCTCCATTGAAGCCCTAAACTTAGAATTTGTAGTAGGCAGCCGTAACCAAGCTTAGAATATGTCGTTCTTCAACTATGGCTCTAGGTCTCGCAAGAGCAAGCGTAAGTGAACTTCGTTTGGGTGCTTTGTACTTATCTTATTTATGCATTTAACGAATTCGTCTTGTGTACTAAGTACTGTTGTTCTGTAGTGACAGATACTGAGAGGGTAATGCACAAGTTGAAGAAGCCGGTGGAGGAGGACTTGTTCGTTTATGAGGCAAGTGTGGTGAACTGCTGGTGTGACTTAAGGGCGACTAGATCCGTTCGACCAAGTGATCTGGAACGCTATTTTGGCTGCCCTCGTGAGAGAGAGGTAAAAAAAAGGGTCTGAATTTAATTATTTGCATTTTCGTAGTTCTCAAAACCCTCTACGTTTGCCTTATGATCTGTAGGAGAAGGGGTGTGGTTATTATGAAAAACTGGAGGTGCGGGAGGCCGTGGATGAGGCGATCAAGGAGAAGGACCAAATCATTCGGGCGAAGGACGAACAACTTGTTCGAGCGAATAGGGAGAAGGATGAAATCGTCGAGGAGAAGGACAACATTATTCGAGATCTGAGGGAAGAAATTTCATGGTTGCACGTTTCAATCAATAGGTTGCTGAGGGAAGGGCCTCCCTCTCCACCACCCGGACATCGTCCTTACAATTGACATCCATTATTGAAGTTAATAAAATGACTGGTCTGTAGTTGCAGTCACTTCTGAAGGATGGACTAATAAAAGTAACTTCACAGCACAACTTGAAACCAAACATTACATTGAAAATGAAACATGAAATTGACAACCAAACATTTCAAATACAGATTACCAAACACAGACTACCGAACACATCATACTAAACATTTAATAGTTCAATTAACCGTTCCTTGTAGGGTTTGGATTCCTGCTGCTTCGCCTCGCACGTCGGCACGTCCTCCTATTGTGCCCTTCTTGCTGGCAGTAACTGCAGTGCGGCTCAATATCTTCAACCCAGTCCATCTCGTTGCGTATGCGAGAATGTCGTGGTCGCCCCATCTCCCTGACCCTTCCTGGGTCCGGCATCAACTTAGGCCCTCCATGAGGCTCCCAGTCCTCTTTCGAGCCGATAGGGAGGAAACTCCGTCCATATATCTGTCGTACTGTTTCCAGCCTGTAATGGGCGTTGGCGTAGTATAACGGATCTTGATTGGCGGCGTTACATGCGGCCACGGCATGTGAACAAGGCATCTTCCACTGTTGGAACTTCTGGTAAATGTGTGAAATGGCTTGGGGGGGTGTATTCTCTCGGTGGTTGTGCATTCACAAAGGGTTGCGTTTCAATGTCTGGCTCAGATACATTTGCTGCGTCCTGCTCCGAGTTGACGTCGCTTTCTGATGAGTCTCCTTCGATCTCATTTCCCAAGTGCGCTACCGTACTTTCTTGCCTGCTATCGCCACGAAATTGTCCCGGCTGTGTTTGATTGCTCTGACTGCTTTCACCACTATAACAGGCACTCGCTCCACTGCCCATGAATATAGATTCTCCATGGACCGGCGTCCCACGTTGGTCGAACTCAAAGTATAGCTCTGCCACTCGGTAGTCCGACTGGGTTGCCATGATGTTGTAGATAACCTCCAACCCAGTAACGTCATTAAGAATGAGTGGGTAGTGTGCCACAATTTGGTCATTCGCAAAGACTGGACATCGATACATGACAGTCCTCAAAACCGCCGAACATCCTACCCCCATCTTTCGCAAGAAAACTGGACATGCCTGTTGTAGTGAAGGCTGCCTCGTCATTTTGAGGCGACATAGTTTCCCCCCACTATAGCACACCCCACCGTGTTGTCCGTGGACTATTTTGCCATCCCATCGGAGCCAAAACGCGAAATTATACCTATCTATGTGAACAGATGCAGTCTTTCACAAATGTGTTCTCAATTTTAGGTTGCATTTCTAGGGTGTTCTGAACTCATAACATACAATGAAATATAAAGTTAAACACCATGAAACAAACGTGCACTGTTTAATACGAAATACAATGACAGAAACAAACACAATCATCACTACTCACGACCCCTCCCATCACGACCCCTCCCCTCTCGGCCCCTACGCCGACCCTGCCCCCTCCAATGTGCCCCCAGCTCATGGCCTCCAGTACCGCACATCCTCTGTGCAGGCTCTCGCCTCAGTCCATATCGATGCTGCCCGTCGCCGGCTGGAGCTTCATCCTCATCCCACGCTGCCTCATATGTCACTACGGGTGGTGTGACGTACTGAGACCCAGATGGAGCTGCGTGAGATGCGGATGGAGCCCACTGAGACCCAGATGGAGCTGCGTAAGATGCTGATGGAGCCCACTGAGACCCAGATGGAGCGGTGTAAGGCTGTGTAGGAGTGCTATATGGCTGGGTCGGACCTGAAGGATGCGTGTAATCCTGATGCTGTGTGTAATCCTCCGGCTGAGTGTAGTCCTGACTCCCCATGTAATCGAAAGTCGCGTCACCTGTAGTGTCGAAAGGATAGTGCTCGGAGTATCGAGCTTGCTGCTGTTGTGGATCCCACTGCGGTAATGCCGGCTCCCACAACCGGGGGACAGGGGGCACATCTACATGCTGTCGGACTCTACGTGTAGAAGGAATCCTGGCAGCTGGCGGGTCAGGTACTGGGTACTCAGCATGTCGTGGATGGGTGGCCTGCCGGGGTGCCCTCCTAGACTCAGCCGTCCTATGGATCCCGCCTGAAGCATGCATCATTGACCTCAATGTAGCATGCATCTCCTGCTGCTCCTGAGGCGTGATATGTGACTGACCAGTAGTCACGTATAGCCTCTCCATGCCATCAAGCTACAACAATAAGAATGGTTAAACATGTAATTAGAATTAGTCGTAATAATTATGACGAAGCCTACGTACCAAAGACTGGTCCACGGCTCCTCGGCGAGAAACTGTACGTCTAGTGACTCCATGATACCACTGGTTGATCTCGTCGTGGAAGTGATAGGACTCTCTCTCCTCGCTCCGCAGCCACGGGCCTGAGGCGATGTGGTCAAGACGAGTGGACCAAAGGTCCCGATATCCAGCAAATCTAGCTACCACATCACTACGATGCCATCCACGCTGTGTCAGCTCCAGGTTACTGATGACCTCACCTACTGGCTGATCGTACGTAGGGACAGGCTGGTCCATCCCAAACTGACGCAGCACTCTATCAGGTCTATGCCACATAGCGCTGAACAAGCAGATGAGAGGTGCGACGACGCGATGGTTGGGGAAAGTCCCTGGACTGTAATGCTCACGGTCCGCCGAGTACGGACACCACTATATGAAACAAATGTGACAATTAGACAACTATGAAACCTAAACTATAAGGGAAAATGACATTGCCTTTATAAGAATACAATACCACGAATGGAGTCCCATCGTCAAACAGCTGGCGGTACCCCCAACAAGGATGTATCTGGTCTTCGCGTGATACCATTCGGACCAGCTAAAAAAATGCAGAATGAACCACGTCATTCATACAACTTGATCAGATGGAATAAACTATGAAAATGGAAGAAAAAGTCGAAGCCCGAACCTAGTCATACGTGGAATGGGGGAGTGCGTCGGTGCAATCTGTCGACTCTTGTGGACTCGACGAGCAATGGACGTAAATCTCTCCAGGGCCCACGCCTGAACCAGTGCCATCCAACCTCCAATGTCACCTACGTGGTCGCGGGACGGGTTGCTCTCTATGCGGAAAGCACACGGCCAAGCTCCCTATATAGCCATGAAAGTGCGGCAGCCCCCCAAGCGTACTCGCCTATCTGGCTCATGTCCTCGAGCAGTGGAAGGAAGAAGAGTGAGGCGTGTGATCCTGACCGATCAGCAAAGATGCAGCTGCCGAAGAAGTCCAGAATGTATGCGCGACAGTGCTGCTCGATAGTCTCCTGATCGGCGTCATCCTGATGGTGCCAAAGTGGTTACGCAACCACGTCATCTTCACTCTGCCAGCAGACAGGTCGGCGGTAGATGGTTTCTTCCCAAGTAGCTGCTCAACGTAAATCTGCAGATCAGAATCCACAGTCGGAATGCGCCTCTGCGACTCCACAAGCACACCATCGATGCTTAGACCAGTGAGAAAGTGCATGTCCTCGAGTGTTATGGTTGCCTCACCGTGGTACAAGTGAAAAGTGCTCGTCTCGGGACGCCATCTCTCGACCAATGCGGTGATCAGCTCAGAATCAGGGGTAAAATCCAGGTAGTCACGCAACTTATCTAGACCTATGGGGGCAAGGTATGTCTCGAACCTAGGATCGTACTTCACGATCTTCTTATAGAAGCGACAATTAAGCGTCATATGTGGGTCCTAATAGTTGGGGGAAGAAGATGTAACATAATTAATAACTAGTACTCAATTTCTGAGTGCACCCTAGACACTTAAATGTAATTAACATTCAAATGTAATCAAACATTCAAATATAATTAACGATCAAATATAAATAACTTTAAAATATAACTAACATTTACATATAACAAACAGTTATATATAACTAACATTTCAAATATAAATAACATTTGAATAATTACTATATACTAACATTCAAACATAAATACTATGTAAATTTAAATAACAAATAAATATAAATAACATTAAATTATAACTAACATTTCAAATGTACTAACCTGAGCTTCGAAAATTCCGACGCTCGATGTCGGTCAGTATCACCCCATAAAATCGAAGGGTCCTCGGGACTACCACTTCGAACCCCAACCGGCACCTCTCCAAACATGTAATCCATCTACAATTTAATATCCACAACCAATGTTAAGTACATATAAATTGGTAAAACATAATTCATTTGGATATAATTTATATCATTATACCTTTTCAGGGAGGGTTTAGGCTTTCTTCAAACGAAATTTCTTCGACGGCCAATTGCTACGAACCTACAAATAAAAAACGTCATTAGCGTACAATAAAACTTATGACGAACAGAAACTATCATAAATAATACCTTAGAGACAATTGTATTTGAGAGAGTATGAGAGTATGAGAGGAGGTGTGAAGATGGTATGGGGGGAGGGGGTATTTATACAAAAAAAAAACGGTAGTATTGATCCCAGTTAGCGCTGCGCCACCCAGCCAGCGCAGCGCTGCCTGGGATCAATACTACTGTTAGTTAACGGATAGTTGTAACGGCTAGTGTGCCACATGGCGCAGCGCTGCAACGGAAATAATCTGACTGTGCAGCCAGCGCTGCGCTGGCTGGGTGGCGCAGCGCCATCTGGCTGGCGCAGCGCTGGCTGCCAGTCAGATTGTGCTATTTCTGGACTTTTTTACGTGCTTGGCTACTGACGGTACATATTTTTTAAAATTGTGCTACAAAATTCCAATTCCCCCTATAAGCAGCAATCTGTAACTCTTTGGAAGACTTCAATTTGCTAGGATCGATTACGATAGACACGAACGGGTCTTGATACTGCTGACACTGTCTTTGGGTGGCCATGTCATTACCCGATAGCCAGCACCCATAACCAGGGTGTGAGTGATACAGCCAACAATCAGACTTGATTTCCCAAGCTGACCAAAAATCATGATATAGTTAATTAATGATCAACATACAGCAAAATTCAAATACGGTGCAAAATTCAAATACGGTGCAAAAGTCGCAAGATTTGTAACGCAAGATTCGCAAGATTCGCAACGCAGGTTAATTAATGATCAATATACAGCAAAATTCAAATACGGTGGAAAATTCGCAAGATTTGTAACGCAAGATTCGCAACGCAGGTTATAATTTGTAGAAAATAACTTTGAAATCTTTGAATTACGTACCTTTTCGGCATCCGCGCAGTGTTCAACAACGAACTCATAGTGATCGCCTTGAGCGTTCACTTTCTTCTCAATATTTGGATCGAACGGTGGCCAATTTCGGAATAACTTGACCCGACTTAATTGATTGTTTATGTGTAGATAAACTTTTTTCATTGTCTTTCTTCCATAGTAAAAACATTGCACTAGATTGTTGGACAACATATCTAGGTAATTACATAGCACTAACTTATCATGGACTTGGTACATATATCAAATACTATAATTAAGATTGTTGGACAAATGCCATATATGGGTAATTCTATCTCATTAACCTATAATGGACTTAATTGTTTATTTGTGGATAAACTTTTTTCATTGTCTTTCTTCCATAGTAGGAACATTGTACTAGGTTGTTGGACAACATATCTAGGTAACACATAGCACTAACTTATCATGGACTTGGTACTTATATCAAACACTATAATTAAGATTGTAGTTTATTCAGTAGTTAACATTGCAACCTTATATTTCCTCTATCTTTGTGTGTATTTCTTGCTTCCTTCATAATCATTAACTTTACTACGATCGTACAAGTCAATGATTTTACCTCACATGTGATAGTTTCGCTGTTAAAATTGAATCCAATTGCAACCAACCATTAACTTATTCTAATATTCTCTATTTTTCTATTTGTTTTAGTTTTGAAAGAGTCTCTTTTTCAATGATGTGTGGCAATCAAAAAAGTTTTGTGGTACAAATCATATGCTATGCATGTTACACAACAAACAATTAATTTGATCAAATCATGGCATTTTAGTGCTTTGTAAAGTTTTTTGATTTACATTAGAGCTCTTGAATTTCAATTACAAGAAGATGTTGAGTCTATTCACAAAAAAGTTATGGATAGCCGATCATAGCATCAAATTGCAGATACAATTATCCAAAAAATTAGAAAGATGCTTCCAAATTTCACAAGGTTAAATTACATTTCAACTCCAAGAAATCAAAATCATTCAACTTATTTAGTTGCAAAATTTGCTCTAATCTTTTAAACTTCTATCCTAATGAATTAAACTATTTTTGCTTCAATACATACTTATTGAGATTTTTTTAGAATTTTGTGAATACTCGTTAATAGTGTTGGTCGTTTCCTTTTTTTCCTTTTCTCTTCTTCTCCCCTTCTTTTTTTTCTCTTTTTAGTATGACTCGCTATCTATAGCTTTCCCCCTCCAAGGAAGTTGTCTCGGCAAAAAAAGAAAAAAATGTGTGGATATAGTTAAGCACGAGGGAAGTGTTCGAGGAACAGGAAGCCGTTTGAGGCCGCTTGTTCATGCTCCAAGATGCTATGCAAAGCGCAGAGAGAACATGGCTGCAGGTTGAACCCAAAAATGAGTCACTACTAGCATCTGATTGATTGAACTCGTTGGTTTTTTCTAACTTATTCTCCTCGTGATGCAGGATAGAAGCCTCCGAGTGATGCATTACCTAGCATATCTCGGAGGGGTTGACCTTATTCTGTCATTAATCACTGGGCTGCTCGGGGTCAACTTGGACGGATCCCGGGAGGGAAAAAGCCCCTACGCGTTCAGATCTTTAGTGCAATCCTCCTTTTCATTGGTTTAGTGCTCAACGTGGTTGGGTTGCTGAAACTAGGGTTGAAGAACCGATCATGTGAAGCAAGTTGAGGCGAAGCATATTGAGCTAGAAGAGCTGATGGATGTACGAGGGGAGGCCCATGGCCAATTTCGGAATAACTTGACCCGACTTAATTGATACTTATGTTTATGTGTAGATAAACTTTTTTCATTGTCTTTCTTCCGTAGTAGGACATTGCACTAGATTGTTGGACAACATATCTAGGTAATTACATAGCACTAACTTATCATGGACTTGATACTTATATCAAACATATAATTAAGATTGTAGTTTATCAGTAGTTGACACGATTTAAGACTGTCATATAATTATTTTTGTAACCTTATATTTCCTCTATCTTTGTGTGTATTTCTTGCTTCCTTCATAATCATTAACTTTACTACGATCGTACAAGTCAATGATTTTACCTCACATGTGATAGTTCTCGCTGTTAAAATTGAATCCAATTGCAACCAACCATTAACTTATTCTAATATTCTCTATTTTTCTATTTGTTTTAGTTTTGAAAGAGTCTCTTTTTCAATGATGTGTGGCAATCAAAAAAGTTTTGTGGTACAAATCATATGCTATGCATGTTACACAACAAACAATTAATTTGATCAAATCATGGCATTTTAGTGCTTTGTAAAGTTTTTTGTTTACATTAGAGCTCTTGAATTTCAATTACAAGAAGATGTTGAGTCTATTCACAAAAAAGTTATGGATAGCTGATCACAGCATCAAATTGCAAATTGCAGATACAATTATCCAAGAAATTAGAAAGATGCTTCCAAATTTCACAAGGTTAAATTACATTTCAATTCAAGAAATCAAAATCATTCAACTTATTTAGTTGCAAAATTTGCTCTAAGTCTTTTAAACTTCTATCCTAATGAATTAAACTATTTTTGCTTCAATACATACTTATTGAGATTTTTTAGATTTTGTGAATACTGGTTAATAGTGTTGGTCGTTTCCTTTTTTTCCTTTTCTCTTCTCCCTTTTTTTTTTCTTTTTTAGTATGGCTCGCTATCTATAGCTTTCCCTCCAAGGAAGTTGTCTCGGGAAAAAAAGAAAAAAAAATGTGGATATAGTTAAGCTAATACAATGGGCCAACTTAAGTCTTCTTTATCAGTTGGGCCTAGTCAAGCCCATATCAATTGTTCCAAAAAATGAAAACGGTGTCGTTTTAATACATTAAGGCACGAACTAATTTTAATTTCGCGGGATTTTTCATTTTATATTGTAACGAATATTGTGGTTGCGCCGTTCATTAAAAAAAATCATGGTTACAAAAAATGAGCTATTTTTGGCAACGAAGCATACGATTGTCAAACGTCTAAATGCGTTGCATAATGTAAGGACGTGTGTGGTAAAAATTGATGAATAACATTTGCAACGAAAATAATTAAATCGTAGCCGAAAGTAATCATTTTGGCAAGGGTTTTTTTTTCCATTGCAAGAAATTCGTAGCGAAAAACTCAAATTTTTTGTAGTGAGCCTATGAATTGATGAAAAATATGAGTCATATTGGTTTCTGGCCGATTGGGTGCACATTGGTTTCGATGTACAAAATGATTGATGAAGTTGTGTATTCTTTGCCACGAAAAGCTATCGACGAATTTTTGATCCGTTCACGATTGAATCCCTAATCAATCTAGTACGAATTAGAATCACCAACTCGAGGTATTGGGCTGCAATAATTCACCTTTTGAACGAAAGATCATAACATCAAATCATGTTAAACTCAATTCATAGACAAATTCATATACAATCAAGTTACAAATTTCAATCTCCATTCATCGACTTTAAACTCTAGTTTAGAAAATAGCATCAAGAAACGTCGTATAAACCAATTATGAATCTCTTTCAACTACTTGAATCGGATCAAATCGATAAGTTATTAGAATTGGCATAACGTTCGAATCATCTGTTTGAAGTCATTTTCAGAGTATCATCACTCTGGATAAGGATAAGCATCACAATCATCTGAAGAAACTAGTTTCAACAAACCCAGAACTGTAATCAAGAAGCAGAAACATTCATTATATAATCAGATGAACTCAGAATCACAATCAGATGTAAGCTCAACTGAATTCATCATAGCTCTGAATCGATACAAGTATACAAGTTCGATCGCTGGGATCCACCATCCATGGACGGAGAAAGGAGACAGCATTACTTTGGATACCAACAATTCGATCAACCACCAGGCCAAATGGGGATATGGATTCAGCAAACAGGATGAATCAGATATAAGCAGTAAGCAGTAAGTAGTTACGCTGTTAGCAAAGAACAGATACCGGAAGCAGCATCATTCGATCCTGAATTGCAGGATTGCAGCAATTCTTCACATCCATCTGTTGGTTCTGTCAGCCGATTGGTTTAGTTGTATCTATCTATCCCAATGAGATGGATAAACAGAAGTCAGTTTAATGTCAGAAGGATTAGAGTTTAGCATCTTGTTAAGCATCACCCCCCACCTTTGATCCTCGAGATCGAGCCATCATAGCCGACTACTCAACAAACCAGAGGAAATGTTAGAATCAATGAACCAAACTTATCATCATCATTCATCCATCGATCGATCACCGGAAAACGAATCACACAGATGAGTCGGTTAGGCTAGTTACCTCAAGTGAGTTAGAGAAGTCAGCAAGTAAATTGGGGAGTGAGTCTCTTAATGCAAAGTCTCGACACTGCATCAATAACCAGCAACTCAGACTCACTGAGCAAGCAGACAAATCAACCATGGAAAAAAATTTGAAATTTATTCATACCCTCCTTCCCAGTAAATGTACTGAATACAAGAGTCATAATAACAAGCAATTACTTATTGATATCTTACTTAGCACGAATTCAAGTCAATACTCATATGTGATGATGTGTTGAGTTAATCCCAAAACCTGAAACATGCCTGCAGGCTGCATCATTCATCCCAGATATGCTCTAGTTGCTCCATCTCAGCTTAAGCAAGTGCAGGATCTCTCTCTCAAGTTCCTGCAAGAACTTAAGCTGGAAACGGATCAAACCCGCCAAATCTCAAAACATTCCAGCTTTCCAGACTATTGATCATCATCATCATCTTCATCTTCCTCCCCACATTTCAGATATAGGTGTTATCCTTTTAGGGTAAATCAATTCAGCTGCATAGTTTCACAGTACAAGCAACAGCCTGTGCCCAGTATTTCAACCTTGCTTTAACATCTTCCGGATGGTCACCTGCATTACCAAATCAACGAATCCAAAACCCCCATGTTTAGAACACCATAACCCTAATCAATTCAATTCTAGAGAGAGCAAATTAGACACTAACCAGGACTGGAGATCTTCCAATTCGCAATAGGACTCGGATGATCGGAAGTAGCATGATCAGACGAATCGGAAGAACCGGCAGCAGCGTTTGGAGTAGATTTCTGAGAGGTATCATCGAGGAACTTCTGGCTCATAGAGTAGCAAAGCTCGAGAGCAGGCAGAGTGTTGCAGAGCTCAGGGATCTCGTCGTAGCTGAATCCACCAAATCCAAGATCCAAACACCCCTTCAGCTCATCCAGATCGTCGTCCGTCAAACTCTTCGCCCTCGTCAAATCATCCTCCGCGTAGCCTTCAAGCAGGACCTGGTTCTTCCTGTTCGTCCTCGTCCTCGACAGCCTCCTGTCGATGATCGTGCTGCTTCCGTTGCCGTTGGTGGCGGCGTTTGATCTCTCGAGCTTTTCCCATATCTGTAGGGTTTCGGGGCAGAATGAGTCGGCGCCGTCGTCGCCGTTGGTCTGATTGGTCTTCTGGTGTTGATAAGAAACCCTAGGAGAAGAGTTTGATTCGCCATTGAAGATCTCAGAAGCAATTCTTCCCATTTTTTCAGAGCTTTTTCTGGATTTCTCTGTTTGGCTGTGAATTGTGATTTGTGAGGAAGATGCAGTGCTTATAAAGCTGGCAGCCACCAATCATTGGTATTGGCATCCACATCTCAGGGGTAAAAAGGGAATTAAATAAATGTGAAGTATTTTTAAAAATATATAATTTCTATATATATTTTATTATTTTTTATTATTTTAGTTCAATGAATCATTAGGTTTGAAAATTAGGATTCTTGGGATTTTTATTTTTTCGAATTCGAAATTTAGAATGTTGTGATTCTATGTGATTATAAATGATGTGTTTGAGATTTGAAATTGTGTAGTGTTGCGTCAAATCTCAACTAAAAAGTTGAGATTCAATTTCTTGACAAAAAAATTGGGATTCTAAATCTATGATTTCTCAAGAATTGTGGATTCTGCTTTCGAAATGTGCAAAGAAACATAAGATTCTTCAGAATTCTGGATTTAGAATCAAATCTTAAATACCAGACATTTTCATGGTTTAATTCTACATTGTTAAAGTACATATGATTTTTATTCGTTGTTTAGTATCTGATAGGCCCTTAGGCCAAAAGCACTCACCCACTGATTCGCCCCAGTTCGCCAGATCTTCTAGGTTGAGCTACCTCCAAGGTCAAACAGCCTATAAGACTTAGGGTTGTCGAGCACCAGAGTCATTTCGTCGTTCAGCTGCTTCAACCGTGATTGTCACCTCAAGTTAGGGGACATCCAACTTGTCTCATGACCCATGTGTCAACCAACCGACTATACCACAAGTCGAATGACACCACTCGAGAGCTTCCAACCCCAGTTTCCATGTGGAGCATCGATCCATATCTCGTGCAAACTATAAATAACAAGGTGACCCAAAATTTGACGAGGACAACACCTGGTAGACCATCACATGCATGTTTGGTGAACCTCGTTACTCAACTATTTTTCATTCACTCTCATACGCCTTATGATTAATAATTTAAAAAGTAGATTTTGCTTAGACATTTAGAGGTCAATTATGATAAATAATTTTCACAAAATAAAACGATTGATTTGCTTAAAATCTTGATTTAAACAACTAAATAATCATCAAATTATGCTTTAAAATATTCACTTATCAATCCAACATTGATTTATTTGTTGTAACTATAAAGATTGGAACCCTTTACCTTGTAATTAATCAATGTCACAAATTAATTAATTATTATTTAATGATATAAATTGAAATAATTATGCTTGATAATTATAATTATCATTGTCTTATTGTGTGAAACAAATTAATTTATCCAACATTTTTAACAACCCAATTGATACGTCAAAATGTTTGGTCGGGTCAACATTTTATAATTTTTTTTCACGTACTTATGATCTGAAGTGTCGATTACAAGAGTTAATTGATTGTTGATAAAAGTTTTGCCCGGTTTAGCTTTCCCTTTAGGGGGTAAATTGTCTAGTAGCTGGAAGTGGTTGTGGAGTCATGATTTCGATTTGTGGTGCATGGTGGTGGTGGTGGTGATCTGAGTTTCGATTTGGTGTACCGTGTACATAATTTGAGTTTACAATAACTTGGTGTGGAAGGTGAAACCATTGAACCAAAAAGCTCTGAGAATTGTACGTGACACAAGAAAGGATCATTCTGATTGTGATGATGGTGGTGAAAGTTACGATGGAGATGCCAGGATAGAGGAGGGTCGTTGGAGGAGACGGTGAAGGAGGAAGCAAGAAATTTATTCTAATTTATTATTTTTATTTTATTTAAATATTGGCCAGATAATTTTTATCAATCAAGTAGAAGTCACGTCAACATCGTTATATAACAAGATACAAATATGAAATCGATGTAACTTAAATGGTACACTACAAATTTAATTAAATATTGTTTAGGGTTATTATTGTCCTAATTAGGATGTTACTCTAACGTGTACCCATCATACAATACAAAATCTAAAATTTAGGGCTAATTTGGTAATTTGTATTGACATTTTCGAGAGGTTTACTATTATTAATTATCTTCCTTTTTTATATAAGTAGTTATTAAGTACAAAGCTCTTTTTCATATTTGATGTGGGTGAATCTAACAAAGTAGATACATTTACGTTTCGGTGCTGACATCCAAATTTGTTCGTCATAGTGAATTGGTTGTTGTTAGTCATTTTTTTCGTGTATTATTCATGTGTTACTCATGTATTATCCATATTCACGTATGTCACACAAATTATAACATATGATGGTGTTATTGATGTGTTATTTGTGAATAGAGTAATATTCGAATTGATGAGGGCCTTATCCATCGGTTCAACACAACATCACTCACATGTTGGTTCAACGAAACATACAACCCAACCGTCCTCGAAGTCAATTGCCCTAAGTTATTAGTGACTTAGGCCTACCTGAGTTGTCCCATCGGTTTGGGCGTCCGACCGACATTGTCACCTCATGATCAGGGTACATTTGGCTTCTCCCTAATCTCTGCATTCAATCGCCCTTCTAGCCTCAGGGCTACCGCTCATCCTGCCCCTCCACGTATCCACAAACTCAGATGGCCACCTACTCGAAACCACCATATGGGATGTCGACTCACACTCCCCGGAGATTAGAAAAGACAGAGAGACTGCAACATTAAAGACACGATACCTACCAGACCATCACACGTATAGACGATACACTCATCCAAGCTATACACTTACAGTTGGTCATACGCCTAACACCCGATAGTTCCCTGTTTCCCATCCACTCTCATATATACTTTCATAACCCTCTCATACACTCGCACACACACTAACTCTTTTCTCCTATACGCCTCGCGAGTAACCGCCTATCCAACCCCATCGAAAGATAAAAGAAACTCATCCCCATTTTCACTCATCGACCCTCCCAGTCAAACAACTCTATCTATCCACCAGCTAGCTCAGCAAAACACGAACAACACATGAATAACATATACATACATCAAATAACGACCAATCACAAATAACATACGAATACACCGAACCTATTCGGTAGATTAGTATGAATATAAAAATGATGGGAATATGAGGGACTAATTTGGTAATTTACAGCTGGCCATGATTGGAAGAAAGGAACAAACAGTGGTTTGTGTGGACACAAAACGCAATAGGGGTTGTGTCGTTTAGCGAGACACGACAACTGCCAATGAGGTTCTCGCTCTCTGTGGGGCCCACCATGTGCGACAATCTCAAAGCCTGGAATTGTTCTACTTTGGTCCTTATTTTATTACTTATTTCCCTCTCCACTATTAAACTTTTGTATTTTAATTTATTTTTCTCGTATATATCAATGTTGTTAGTGGAACCACATCGAAAAATTCAAAAATTAGAGGTTTAATTAAGTGGGTCGAATTTTGGGAAACTCATTCAATAAAGAGGTTATATATTATTATTATTTTATAATTAAATATTAGGTAAATAGTATATTTATATACATCGATTTCATACGAAACAGAATAACATAATAATTTAACATTCACAATAATTTAACTTATGCACAAATTGACTTGAGAGGTTTGAACGATTTGGAGATTTTATTGGTTCGATGAGATGAAATCGATAAATTTTAATACATAATCTAAATGGATAAATAGTCTAGAGGCAGAAATTGTATCCACTATTTTTTCAAAGTCTTTGTTAAGCTTATTACCGATCACAAGAAGATTGGAAGAGTAGAGTAAGTACAAGAGTTTTGGTCCTCTCAAGTGTGTTAAGATTTTGAGACGTAACGAGTCAGTTGTGCGCGCAACATTGAATGACATGCTAATATGCTATTAAATGTCAACTTTGTTATCTATATAACCTGAAAGTAAAAATTGAAGTTTGCGTATCAATCGTTGGCTGATAACCTGATCATGAATTAGTCTCCATCGTTGCAGACATGAACGATGGAGATTTCGTCCTACAAGAGTGATTCTAACAATGAACTCTCTATACTTTTCTTGAACTTTGTATATTTAGAATTTTTTTTTTAATTGTTTGGACTATGACTCATCAATTTATTCATGTATACACATATTAAAATGCAAATAAATAAATAAAAATATATAAAAGAATCCAAATGTTTATGAAAAACAAATGAATAATTGGTACATAGCCAATGGCCACTACAATTTTATTAGTAATTTAATTTGGATATGGGAATTTGATCCTTTTAATTGAGAAAGGTCCAACCCAACAACATGCATATAGAAACTAGTGGCTCATAACTTGTCCATGTCCATAACATGATGCTACATCCACTATCTTCTTTGTCATTATTCTTCGGGCTCGAATAAGCGGTACATTTAACTTCAGAGTTCTTACAAGACCTCAATTATTACATCTTAAAACATGTATTATTAGATAAGGTTGAGTGTTTCTTACAGCTCATGAATCTCTCTCGTGCTTTGTCGATGTGGGGTTTTGTCTAGAGTGTTACCTCATCGTAAATTTCTCACCATGTTCTCTCTGCTTTGTTTAATTTGTGTGAGGTGCATTCATGGTCGCCTCAAGGCGTCAAGAACTTCGCATACGACCACTCTCATCCTAGTCAACACCACTAGATAGGTGACATTTTGTGCACTTGCGATAACTGATAAGCTGGGGCAATTATAAGTACCGCCATGGATAACATCCTAACAAAAATGTCAATGAGAAAACATGCTAAGACGTCAAGAACAGAGAGAAAACTCTACAACACATAATCTCATTAGCATCCGATGTGCAGTCCACTCTCTAGCAAAACATGTTTCATGTAGTGTGTGCATGAGCAATGAGGCGAATCATAATCCAAGTTTTATCAAAACACATCAATCAAGAACAAGTGGTAGATATACAACCATAAATCATTTCCACACAGTCAACCACAACCTTGGCATTACGTATCGGGCATAACAAAATATAACGAAACACATGAGAGAAAATCGTAAACAAAACTTGTCCACTAGAAGATAATATAGAGGTAAAGTCTATCAAATTTTGACCACTAAGAAACAAATGATACACATGGATAAGACTTATCCAATTAACATATAGAAGTGTCCACTTATTTACAAGTCATGTAATGTTGTTCTTACCCTATCCACTTCTTGAAGCAATGAACCAAACATACCATGTAAAACACAATTATTAATTTGGTCCCCATATATGTATTATTTGCTTTCTTAATCCTCATTATTTCATTGAGTGATTTGTCTTTTAATTGAGTCCACTCATCTTTTGATTCTTAAGCATTTGTTCAAAGCAATTATCAATAATTAAATATATATACTATGTTTTGAACCATATGATATGATGTCCTACTTCAAGCATTTGTGAGCCATGAAATAAAAAGGAAATGAAGACATTAGTATTAATATTATGTGTTTCAAACTAGTCGTCTGGCATAGTAGAGAGAGATAGTCCAGTTGGTCGAGTGTGGGCTTCGTGGTGCCTTGTAAGAGAGAGAATGAGGGTAGTGGCTAGTTCTGTGCGATTTATTAAGGATCGTATGGAAATTTGGTTGTGAGAATAACGTACTGAGGGAATGTTCCCTGCCAAAAGTGTTTGTCCGTCTGCAAAGAGGGGTCAGTACTGTATTTATAATCCTAACTTTCCGGGACATGGCTTTTCCTGATTGGGGTGATCCGGATCGTCTGTCTTGGTCGTTTGGATAGTTCCACGTCGCTTGGATCGCTGAGAAAATCCTAAGCGGCTATGGTTTCTGTGTGGGCCCTCCTGTATCTTTATTGGGTCACTGTTGGAATCCGTCCTGAAACCATCTGCTTCCGTAAGGACGTCAACGAATCACCTGACCCGTTAACTCTTAGGCGTAATCGATGTGGACCGAATAAGTGGGTTGCTCATCAATATGTCTCCATGAAAACCAAAATAGATTACAATAGGTGTCCAAGATAGGCACTTGGTTGGATTTGATTTGATTTCATTTATGTACGCAACAACAAAGTCTCTTCTTTTCTATTCATTTTTTCCTTAATTTGGCAAGTCATTTTCCATGTGGTTAGACTTATTATAAATATGATTTTTATAAAATATGTTATTTACATATAATTAAAATATGATTGGTTATTCATAAAAAAATATGAATAGCTTCTAGTAATTCAATTTTAATTAAAAAAAATTTTTTTTTTTGTTTGATTCGGGTTTTTTTCAATTGAATTTTGATTTATTTTTTATTTAAATTTCTAGACCAGAATAATTTAAAATAAATTAATGAATAAATATGATGATGTGACATTATGATTATTATTTTTAAATGATTTGTGTTAGCAAAGTTGACAAAAAATGCTAACGAAAAGGAAAGTTAATTAAATGACATAGGGTGATAATAACAAAAGGTGATAAATGTGCAATGAATATAAAGATAAGGGTAGTTTGGTAATTTAGGTAGATGAAGCTTGTCGATGAAAAACTCAGTATTTTGAAATATTCTTGTTTAGTAATACATGAGATTAAGTTTGTAGATTAGATTAGTAGAGCTACTAATATGAAGAGGTTTTAAAATCTAATTTTAACTTTTCCGTCATTGGTCTCGATGAGAAGCGAGGATCTGATTTGAGATTTCATGACAATATTGACTATTGAGCTTGGTGTTATGGCTGAATCGAGTTTAATTGTGGTGGATTTAGCTAGCCAAAGTTTCTTGCTTGGGTTAGATGATCCTTAGTAGTAGGCGATTATCGGGAGGGTAGTGAATGAAACATTCTTGCACGAGAGAAATCGATTGTGAACCCTCACCGTTCAATATCCCGTTGATCATGTCCTAATACTAACTCATTCACATCTTTCAAAAAATGATAATGCTCATCCTCTAATTCTCAATTCACTAAACCAAGTCTTTTATTTTGTTGTCTTAGCTAGCTCTTATAGGAGATAAGCCATAAGGAGACATCCAAAGTGTACAATAGAAAGCGTTAAGTGCACACCCAAACCAAGAAGTTTTACCAATCTCTAGCCTGGGAGACATCGAATGACATGACGATCGAGGCTACCGCCGTAATAGCCTTTCTAGGAACCACCAACACAGCTCCAGCTCAAGGGTTGCCTCTAAGAAGGATCCAATATCTACAACTATATATCGACCTACCATCTCGCCAGAAATGATCCCGATTGGACACCTTTATAGCCTTCAATATCAACTGTTGAGTACCCTTTTTGACGCGAAAGAATATACGCATCTCTGAAAGCCAATAACTAAACAGATTAAGCTAGTCAAGTGAAACTTAAGACTTAAACAGACTTAAGACTCACTCTATAGTCATAAAGGTTCTCCCCGACACTTCTCTGTCTCTCAACTAAACACCTTTTACCCCTCTCACTCTCATATCCGAGTACTTACTACTTCCTCTTGTACACCTCACAATGTACTCCTTTGAACGCCTTACCCCTCTCATTCTCATATCCGAGCACTTACTATTTCCTCCCTCTTGTACAAGCATCTATACACCCATTCAACCCCACTATACCCCAAGTTAATCAAGTGAAATTTGGTGCCATATTCACTTGACTCAACATCATTGCCCTATATGCATGCATCATTCGGGCCCCCATGTGGGAGTAGTGAAATGAAGACAAAATGGATGCCAAACAAAGGCACATGGCTGTCGTTCTCAAGGCATGGAGGGCCTTTAGCTTTCACGTATTCACTACTCAAGCAAGCACCCAATGAAACAACTTAAATAGAGTGAGACTTCCACAAAGTGATCATTAATCTTTAAAAACGTAACCTAGTTGTCACTAATCTATTACAGTTATAACAATCTGGTCATCTCGTCAACTCTCCATCCAAAATCTCCGTTAACTGTTGATATAACCAGGCCTTATTCATCAGTTTTTTTCTTCTTTCTACGTCATGTCACAGAATTCAGCCTAGACTCAACTCAACTCAACACATTCAACCCAGCCTAACCAAATCTAACCTAAATTGGCTCGTCAACTCTCCATCCAAAATCTCCGTTAACTGTTGATATCACCAGGCCTTATTCATCAATATTTTTCTACGTCATGACACCGTGTTCACCCTAGACTCAAACTCAACTAAACAATTCAACCCAGCCTAACCCAATCTAACCTAAATTGGGTAGGTTGAGTTGAGTTGAGCGTTTATGACAGTGGCGAAGCCAGGATTCGAGTATACCATGGGACCTGGGCCTGTTATATAAAGACAATAGGCCAAATATATTTTTTCGTACGGAAAAAATACATGTATTTTAGCTATTTGGGTATAGGAGACACCCATGGTAGCCACCCCATCTTCACCTGTGGTTTATGGTGAAATAGCTGACATGACATGGGGATGACGTGAGAAATAACTGATGAGCTGACTTGATGATATCAACAGTTAACGAAGATTTTAGACGGAGAGTTGACGAAATGACCACATTGTTACAACTACAACGGGTT
Source organism: Linum lewisii (assembly GCA_034768395.1). Taxonomy (NCBI): domain Eukaryota; kingdom Viridiplantae; phylum Streptophyta; class Magnoliopsida; order Malpighiales; family Linaceae; genus Linum; species Linum lewisii. The sequence goes on along the minus strand of CM068297.1, from coordinate 77,330,197 downwards.
AGGTTACATTTCAAAAGTTAATGACCGCCGACCAGTGACCACTTTGTTACACTCCTATAAGTTAGTGACCAAAATGAATATTAACCCACCAATGAACTTTACTTACTAGCCTTGGGAATTAGCTGAACCACCAGCTTTGGGCCATCCCATCGGCCTTGTTAGTTACCGGTCGACGTCGACGTTTTCTTGGATGCCAACCACTCGTACACCTACCCAATATATCTTCCCCTTGGACCAAATTGGCTTAACTACTTCTCTCAATAATGAGCCAATAATGGTAATACGTGTTAGTAAACAATGTAAGATTCGTTCGGAATTCTCTAGTTATTGAGATGTAATGGTTTTTGGCATTGTATGAGTATTGGCGTGATGAGAAATTCAGCCAACTGGGAATCATAACAAAAAAAACCACTAGATTTGACGAAATTTGGTGACAGGAACTATAAGCGATTTAGAATTCTCTAGTTATTGAGATGTTTCGATTTTTTATATGGTATGGGTATTGGTGTAATGAGGAATACAACCGACTGGGATTTGTAACTAAACAATCGGCTACATATATAGGAGATAAGAGTTTTGATCAAGTCTAAGTGGGGTCTAAATGACCAATGCATTTATGTTACAGACTTACAGTCCAATTTCTCACGGAATCAATTGACAAGTAGGGTTCGGAGACCCCACTTGAAGCCTCTGGTTCTGCCACTGGGTATATTAGTAAACAGTATAAGATCTATTCAGAACCCTCTCTCCTAACAATTCGAGTTATTGAGATGCAACGAGTTCATGACATAGTATCAGAGTCTTTGACCAACATGAGGTCAAGGTTTCGAATCCCAGTAACCACTAGGCTTATTGAAGTCTATGTGGTCCCCAATGCTGTGCAAACCTCAGTTGACAGCTATTCTAAGAGCTTCCGTTTGAGGGGGCATGTTAGTAAACAATATAAGATCCATTCAGAACCCTCTCCCAACAACTCAAGTTATTGGGATGCAACTGTTCATGACATGAGAACCTTTGACCAACATAGGAGGTCAAGATTTAGAATCACGGTTAACCACCAATTTGTGTATAAAGGCTTATTGAAGTTCATGTGGCTCTCAATCTGTTGCACGAGTGTTATCGAAGCTGTCCCAACTTCAGACTACTTCATAAGTCATTCGTTTGAGCGGACGGACATGCTATAGCTAGTATATATTTGCTAACTAGCTAAGATTGTTGTCTATATCACCATCTCAACACTTACGGAAAGTTGACGGAATTACCAAACAGTTATAGGGCAAGAATTTAATGACACTTTAGTTACTAATTTTTATTAAAATGTTGAATTTTATGTTGATAAATAGTAAAACCTAAAAGAACCCCAAAACGGCGACGTTTTACAAGAAACGCATCGTTTTGGGTCAAAGCTTCCGAGTAGTGCAGATGTGCTTGAGAAAGAACCGAGGAATCTCGTCAGAAAAGCTGATCGTCGATCGAGAGGATAGAGCTCAGAGAGATCCGGTGAAGATATTTCGCGCCGCCGCCGCCGTTGCTAATCTGAGAGAACCGAGGAAGGTGTAGAACAGACGGAAACCAGATACATCGGAGGTTAACAGTTTTGATTCCGATTTCGGCCATCCAAAGTTCTGGTAATCGTGAATCTTTCATTCTCACTCAATCTGATTAAGGAAGAATTTGGTTGGCGGATTCGTTACTGTTTTCAATTTTGATTGTTGCAGATACGGCTGTGTTGATTTTATTAGCATTTGAAAAGGATGAATAAGTTAGTGGATTTCGGGAGGAAGGCGTTGTTCTATGTGAGGGTGCTTTCTGGATATGAAGAACGTAGAATCCGGAACTACAGATTGCAGCTGGAGAAGCGTCTCAAGCAGGTATGTATCTCTTATGAAAACCCTGAAGCTTTCATTTGCTACTTGGAATTGATAGAGAGATTACAGCCCATTGTTGAATCTGAGGTTATTTGGTTAGTGTTTCTGGTTAAGCTGGCAATGATCACTTTCGAGTAATGGGTGTCGATTCTTGTTTACCGTATAGTGTGATTTGGTTTCGTGTTCTTGCTACGGTAATGTTTTCAAGTACCAACTCTAGTATGGAGTTGGTGAGGTCTATTGTTAAGGAGCAAATTACACTCATGGATTGGAACGATTATGATTCGTTGCTATACTAGAGAGATAGAGAGATAACGACCCGTTATTGGCTCTGAGTTTATTCGTTAGTGTATCTAGTTTACTTTCGAGTATTGGGTGTCGATTCTCATTTTGATTCGTTTACGGAACAAGAACGTGATTTGGTTTCGCATTCTTGCTACGGTGATGTGTTGAACTGCATTGGAGTAACCAACTCTAGTATGGAGTTGGCAAGGTCCATTGTTAAGAAGCAAATTACACTCAAACGTTTATGATTCATTGCCGAAGAATCCTAGAGTATGATCTACCGTATAAAGTTAGAATGTGTGCTTGCTGTTGATGAGGAGAATCAGAAACTTGTGGATGTTTTGCCGAGTCGTTTGTTACTTCCATAAAACTGTGTCCAACTGAGGACCTCTGTAACCAATTGTCTATGAAAATCCATGAAGGAAGTATGGATGGTTTTGATTTGTTTCTCCGTCCTCTGTAGTTTTCAGTTACGTTCTTGTGCTTATCATTTCCTCAAGTGGATTGAAGTTGTTTGTTGTGGATTCGTCTCCTGGAATGTTCTTGATCTTCCAAATGATAGCCAGGAATGAGAAGAGGGGAAAGTAGAGAAGCAAGTAGAACTTCTTCTAGCTTTCATCCCGGGATTTGTTTTTGTTTTGTGGTAGTAGGACGTTGTATCTTCTTCTTGGTTATTCGATTTTCATCGTGGATGAAAGTACGTTCTGCGTTTCTGTTTGCAGGCAGAAGAAAGGAAACTAGCCTTGAGAAAGATCCCCGAGCAGACCATACTTGCAGAAGTCCGCGCCATGGTTGAGGAAATGCAAACTCTTAATAAGAAGCTAGAAGAAACTGTGAGTACTGTTTTTCAATTCGACATCATTGTTATCGATCCTTGTATCCTTGTTATCGGGGGTGGAAATGTCGGTACTGAGAAACAGCTTGGTAATGCAGGAAGCTGCGATCGAGGACTACTTCGAGCCAATCAACACACAAGCGGAGATCCTAATGAAACAGCAACTCGAGGGGGAGGAGAGTACAATGACGGAGATGATGAAGGTAATGCAAACGAAAGCCATGATCGAAGAAGCTCAAGCTCAGAAACCCGCTTCAAAACCCAGTAACCAAGAAGCCGAACCTCTTCCAGCAAGCATGAAGCTGAAATGAGTCTTTAAGGTATATGTGGACATGTAACATGTTTCTGTTTTTGTTCCCATGATGTTTTTTGTAGGGCATAGCTCATAGCAAGATTTTAATAATACGATGACATGAATTACGCATGTCACGTAACGGTACGTGACATCGAATCGGTACGTGACATCGAATCGTAGCTAGTAGGCCTAGCGTATCGTCGAAAGTACGAGGAGGAGAGGCAACAATGTGAGAAACTGAGAATATTATGAATTCTATTCTATGTCAAGCTGCCTTTCCTGATATTCAAGTTGGTTCTCGAGCTCGAGCCAATTGAGTCAAACATACTCTTGCTCAATTTGGCTCATTTAAAAGCGAGTTGGATCACAAACGAGCTTTTATTCGAGCTGAACGCCGAGCTGCTTGTGAACAGTTTGGCTCGTCAACGGCAATACTTATTAGTAACTCGGTGATAAAGTTACTTGTAATTTATGTCAAACTTGAGATTATTTCGATGGTAATCGTAAATAGTTATGGTATACGAATGAAACATCGTTGGTCGATGGAATTGGGTTGGGTTCCAATTTCCGACCCACTGGGAATTGGCCCAAATAATTGCAGTACAATTCTCAATGGGCCGGAAATTGAAATCCAATTCACGGACTCAATTTCATCAACCCAACCACCCCTAATTAGGACACGATAACATTTGACGAGAAATCGGGAATGATATTGTGAGAGACGCAATGCTAGTCAAAATGAATGTTTATGACGTGAAGGTGGATCAGTTGTCTCTGACATCAGCTCCTTCTGGATGCTATCTCGGCATTTTGTCTATCTTACTGTTCCTCGAACAGCAAATAAGTTGCTAATTATATGACACAACAGACTCTTCGATGTATCCTGAGTAAAAAAAAAATGATGAACCTGTTAATTTAGATAAATTCTTATGTTTGAATGTACGATTATCTCGAAATTCACCGAAATTTATCGATACCGAGCTCATAATTTGTACAAACTAATAAACCCAAAAAAAATTAAAGTAAAAAAACGATAAATTAAATAATTGCGTGGTCCTCTCCGACAATTAATTAAAGCCTCGTCACCATTACGGTTGTCAGCTAGCTAGCTCTCCGGCGGCGGCGGCGGCGGAAGACAAGAGCGGCGGCAAGTAGGACACGAACATCCAGAACTAGAAGAAGAAATACAAAACCACCGTTGAATACACTGATTATGAAATCCATGGCCGCAATTCCCCAACACCTCAATCTCCTCCCCTGTTTCGAATTCCGCCAAGCAAATCGCGCAGCAACTACTACAGCCGCCGCCGCGATACACCACCGTCGACGCCACTTCCGCCACCGCCACGCTGGCCACCGCGCTCCCCTTATTCCTCTCCGGCCCTCGTCGTCTCTCGGCGGGCCGCCCGCTGCCGAGGAAGCAGCGGATGGCGGTGTTGAGGGCGACGACGCAGATGACGATGCAGAGGAGGACGATTAGGATTGTGGCGGCGGACGGGGAGATCGCGGCGGCGTGGGTAATCGGAATTGAACCGTCCGGCGGCGGAGAATGAGATTCTGGTTTTGTGATGAAATTTGCAGAAGTGGGCCAATATCTCATCTTGTGCGAAAATTTGAGGTAGTGGAATGGTGTGTGATGAAACTATGGTGGTGTTTTTGTAAGTTTCTCCGATGGAAAGCAAATTAAAGGAGAAGGGGGAATTTATACTTTGGTTTGGGAATTGAATTGTTGTGCTACAAAGGGGAAAGGATATGGTTCAAATGAAATTCTCTCTAATAAATTTGATGGACCCACTAGGGGGATTAGGTGGGTACGAGTCGGGCGGTTTACTCGAATCGTCACGAGTTTGTGGGTTGTTCGAATGTCTAGCTCATGGGTTTGGGCGGTAGCTTGCTATAGGCCTAATGAAAGTTCATGACTCGTCTTGAAGACTGAGAAAAGTTGTGGGGTCTACGTCTGGATCAAGGATCTAGTGGTGTCCACATGAAATCATGGGCGGTATGTACATTGGTTGCTACACCTCAAACCGTGATGCATAATGTGAGATACTACGAGTGAGTAAGAACATGATGAAAAGTAACCGTTAGTAAGAAGAGAACTGGGTGTTTGAATCAAGTAGAGTGCATGTAGACCTGTTTCACCTTGTTGGTCTAACTGGTTAAATAAAAGGTTTAACTCGGAGGGATGGTTGAGAGAGCGACACCTTGTTTGTCCGTGAGCGCCTTGGACCTGCCGTGAGTACAAGACATATAAGAGGACAATAGCGGGGCTGACGTGGCATATTAAAACGTAAACTATCAGGTATTAGGCCATGTCTCATCATCAATGAGATCAAATTCATGATTCTCAGTATTTGAGACTGAATTGTCATACATTATCGATGAATTGATAACCTGGTTTAGACACGATCTTCATCGGCCAGCCATGAAGAACCATAATTGCTATGAGCTTAGTGTACATGTAATATATGGTATGGGGCCTCTTATTAAATACATACAACATGCAAACTGCCCTATTCTCCACGGCAGTCCTTTTGTATTATTTATTTGACAAAAAAGGACAAACAAACCCATAACCACTTGTTCTATAACATGATTAAGTAACCTAACTGCATTCTAACTACGAGGACCACGACGAGACATCAGTCAGTTTGCGAAAGACAGTGATGGATGTCTCGTGGATGTTGCCACCATCAGAGTGGATTTACTCTCAACTCTGACGGCTTTTTGCCCTCCCCGAGATCGGACAAGCAGTCGGGAGGCTTGTTTTCGGGAGGCTAATGGACACTGTCTTGCAACGTTTAGTATGAACTTGGGGATCTGCTCGATCATCGGGGTTGAGTGAAGAGGGGCTTTGATAGAGTTACAGATTGCTTGGGATAGAGGATTTATGAGGATTCAGGTGCAGTTAGACTCAAGTGTTGTAATCCAACTTTTACCGGGGGATACCAGTACTATTTTGAGATCACCAACTTCCTTGAGATGTTGGATCGGTACTGGATGGTCAAAGTTGAGCATATTTATCGGGAAGGCAACAGAGCAGCTGATTTCTTAGTTGGCTATGGACATAGTTTGTTCATTGGTGTTCACGACTTTTCTATTTATGATCCTTGTCTTTTACATCATATTTTGTATGACTTGTTTGGCATTTCTCAATCCCGTTTGATTTTGAATGAGAGATAAGGCGCAGTTGCGCCTGAACTTACAAAAAAGTTTGATCTAGTTGATTGTAAGTTGCACTCAGCTCGACTCGACTTGGTCCATATATGGCCATAGTTTCGATAACTCGAATTATTGAAATGGGTTCCATAATTTAATTATACACCATTATGGTCACTTATTTTTAAAAGATGTATCCATCATTTCATGAAGATGGAGACACAATGAGTGGATAAGAGGGCGCCATGTTAGTGAAATTTAATTAATAAAGAGAATTTTTGGTTGACGGAATTGGGCCTGGGAATTGGATTTCAATTCCCGGCCGGCTGAGAATTGTAGTGCAATTATTTGGACAAATTCCCAGTAGGCCGCATGCCTAGGGTACGGTTAACATGGGGCAACGAGAGCCCTTTATGGGTGGACAATCGTGCTTAGCCTTCAATCAGGCCACCAATCCATTGACGACACGTGATGATCCCGACCCGAATCTCGAAGAACTATAAAAACAGCATCACCCCAACATTGATGAAAACACCCTCAATCGGGCCACCAATCCATTGACAATACGTGATGACCCAACCTGAATCTCGAAGAACAACATCACCCCAACAACGATGAAAACACCCTCAATCGGGCCACCAATCCATTGACAATACGTGATGACCCGACCTAAATCTCGAAGAACTATAAATACAAAATCACCGACAACGATGAAAACACCCTCAATCGGGCCACCAATCCATTGACAATACGTGATGACCCGACCTAAATCTCAAAGAACTATAAATACAAAATCACCGACAACGATGAAAACACCCTCAATCGGGCCACCAATCCATTGACAATACGTGATGACCCAACCTAAATCTCGAAGAACTATAAATACAACAACCACCCCAACATCGATGAAAACACGAACTAGCACACAAACCACAGGCTGTGAGATCAAACCCACATTCTCCTTCACTTAAACTCTCTGGATTTTTACTATCTCATAATGCATCAAACGTATCATTTGTTCTTTTACAAGCACACAACATCATACTAACAAAAGCCCTTCAAACAGCTTCTGTACTCATCATTTCTCTACATTCTAACACATTGTGATGATGAATAACTTACATGTACAAGTGGGATCACATACCGCTTTACGAGGCTTCGTCGTCTCCTCGTTCGAGCAGGCTTTCGGAGTTATACTGACTCCCCCAAGCTCGTTCCTTCCATATCTGCTCCACTTCCACAAAGGTCAACCCTTTCGTCTCCGGGACGAAAGTGGCCACGAACACGACTGCCGCCACAGCTATACACGCCAGGATCAGGAATGTCGTAGCTGGACCGGCAACTTCAGCTATTGAGAGGAAGCTCTGTGCGACTATCAAGTTCGAGATCCAGTTGATGGTTGCTGACATCCCTCCGCAGAGCCCTCTGTACTGGGAAGGATAGATCTCTGAGTTGACAGTCCATGGAACGGGTCCCATCCCGGGGGAGAAGAAGGCGATGTAGAGTGCTAGACCTATCACGGCTAGCCATCCGAAGAGGCTGTTTGACGTGCCTGTTGACTGGCCATAGAATGAACCGGAGAGTATGATGAGTGATATGATGACGCCGGCTAAGCTTGAGAGGGCTAACTTCTTCCTCCCGAAGTGGTCGATCATGTAAATGCCGACGATTGTTCCAGTAGCGTTCATGGCGGCGATGACTAAGGAGAGGAGTAGTGCTAATTGGTTTGAGGAGAAGCCAGCCATTTGGACGATTGTCGGGCTGTAGTACATGACCGTGTTTATACCGGTGAACTGCTGGAATGCCTGCAACATTACAAGATATGGGATCAGCTCAAGTAACCATAATTTCCCAAGAAGAAGAACGATTATGTATTTGATACCTGTAGACCGGCACCGGCAAGAAATGCAAGCCTAATTTCTTTGGTTTTGAAGACATCAAAGTATGAGACTTTGTTCTCTTCCCGACAGTCCTCGAGAGAAGCAGCAGCAAGGGATTCAATCTCATCTTCCAACCTGTCAATGTCGTATATCCTAGCAAGTATTTCAATGGCTTTAGATTCCTCATTCTGCATAATAAGAGAACAAATGATTCAGATGAAGAGGTGTGAAAAGAAAGCAGCTTGCGTCCAAACATCACTACATCAACAGTGTCATCGGATGATGAATGGCATGTCCATACCTTCATGAAAAGCCATCTAGGAGACTCTGGCATTAAGAGCATCAGGCAGAACTGGATGATAGCCGGAACAGCTGCAACTCCAAGCATCCACCTCCAGGTTCCTGGAACCTGTCAAAGAAACATGATGTATTATCACATATTCACATAAGCTACGCTATGAGGCACAATAAGATGGACTAATTAGCTTACAGAAACAAGAAGAACAGGATCAAGAAGATATTAAGTACAGGATACCAAGTAATATGATTTGTGTGTGAAGTAGAGTGAAAGAAAGGACTGACCTCTGTAAAAGCAAGATTCACAAGGTAGGAAAGGAACTGTCCTCCGGTTATCATAAGAACATTGGTGCTCACTAATCCTCCCCTCACTTCTGATGGAGACGCTTCAGCAATATACACAGGAGCAGTAACGGATGCAACGCCAACTCCAAGTCCCCCTAAAAGTCGGCCCACGATGAGGACATACGGATTCGGTGCAGCAGCCATAACAATTGATCCAGAAGCAAATACTACGTCAGAGAGAAGCGTGGCTTTCTTGCGTCCATACGCATCATTGATCCAACCCCCTGATGCTGCTCCTATCATAGCACCTACCAGTGCCATGCTCACTATTGTTTCCTGCCACAATGATACTTATCAGTAATGCTAATTGTACGACAACCGAGTCACCACGGAACTTTAGTTCACAAAACTTGACAAATTGAGAATCTTCAGCTTATGATACCATACACTTAGTCGAACATTTCGCACCAGGATCATCCCCATCTAGTGGAACATGATCAGTTAAGAAGTCACGAAAATACATACGAACGCACCTGAAGGAAGCTGCTTCGATTGACCTCCTCGAATTCATCTCTAATGTACAGAAGGGCACCTGAAATAACACCTGCAGCAAACCAAATCAACCATAACCAATCATTCTTTGTCTGGAAACTAAGAAACACAATCACAACGAAGCTGTAAGCCACTTCACTACAGTGTTCACTGTCATTGATAACTATATTGCCTTCCCAATTTCTTTATTCAAGTGAACCAAACAGCTGCTAGATGATCCAAATTCACAGTTGATAGAGCTAATTATTACTCTAATCAAATGAAAAAGACAGTAACCAGAATTAGTTTAAACTAAAAGTGGAGCATAATCCCAAAAGTGGGCCTTTAAACCCATCTGTTCTACCCAGAATAATAATCTTTAATTCCATCATTATCCACAAAAGCCAGCGTTCTAAAACCATGATTGGACCACTTAATCAACACAATTACAATTCTATCAGAGTTCACTTACTATTTTTGATTCTTCTACGATTATACTATAGTACCTTGATCTCGATTTCCACTTTCCAAAAGTAACAGGATTAAAAAAATTCGAAAAACAGAATCGAAGAATTCGACAGAAATGAAAGAAGTGAATCGGAATCGGAAAATTGGAAACGGAATTTACCAGTATCATAGCCGAAGAGAAGACCGCTGATTCCAGCAATAACAGTCAACCCTAACACGTACGCATTACTGAAATATGACATTCTCCTATCCGGGAACAAATCCAAGTACCCTGAGCTCCCTGGCGTCGACCCGATCGTCATTTTCTCCAGCTTCAACGATCAATAAGGCAAAACGAAGCTGAATCCGGATTCAGCACAGCTCACACACTTCCTAGGTCTGTTTAATCAAAGATCAATCAAAGAGTGTACGATTCAACTTCAATTTCAGATTCTCCCAACTATGAAGTGCTTTGAAAGCAAAATCAACCAATCACGACGCAACGCAAATCGCCTCAATCGATTCAAATCCAACAAGCAACCATCAACGGAAGAAAACTGAAATTGAACTTTCGAATTCAGGCTTCGATTGGATCCCGAGAATATAGACGACGAGGAAAGAAAATGCGGAAACTTTTTCGTGAAAGTTCGAAATGGTTAGGTGAGCTGGTACAATGCAAACACGTGAGGGAAAACAACTGTGAGACGATAGAAATGAACGGCTGAGATTCGATGGGGTGAGTGACGGCCCTGTCAGTTTAGATTCTTGTTTGATGGGCAGTCTTATCTGTGGGGCCCATACAAGCAACGTGGCGGGTTTATCTTACAGAAGGGATAAGGCAATATTTTGAATTACCACCACGCGCGGTGTTCCCTACGCGCGCTTTTTAGACCGGGAATTGGGAGCGCGTGCGGGAATTGCGATTGGGTTTAGACGTTATCTGGTGAGAAATTGTCGGAAGAAAGGTGTGGCTGGTGTTTTGAGTTGGAGGGACGTTTGTTTTGTTTTGTTTGTTTATGGCTTTGTGACACGTGTCAAAATGGGATGCTAATTTGTGAGAGATGATGATTACGCCTCGTTTTTCGTGCCAATGAAATCGATAAAGAATGGCGACACCCCACGGTACTAGGAGGTGAACGATAATTCATGAGAAACCAATGCACGCACCTCGGACACCAAGTAATCAAAGGCAAAACAAGAATGATAACGTGTCGAATATGATTCCCATATAGGAGTTATAGTAGTATACATCGAGTCTAACATGAGTCGTAACAAAAAGGCACTTTAAACTCCCGGCCTCCCCCCGAAGTTAGGCCAACACAAGCTAATGAAATCCGATGGAATTGACAAATAATGGCAACATCACAGTACTAGGAGGTGAACGATAGTTCGTAAGGAACCAATGCATGTACCTCTCAGTGGGACTGAAGGACACCAAGTAATCAAAGGCAAGACAAGAATAATAACGTGTCGAATGTGATTCCCATATATAGGAGTTATAGTAGCACACATCGAGTCTAACATGAGCCGTAACAAAAAGACACGTATATGATACACCATCAAACAAAACCTATATGAGAAATTCTTTTTTGACAATGAAATTCAGGCCCTTGGATAAGCCCAGTTCAGCAGCCATCTAAGCCCAAACTATTGGGCTTATCCATGAAGGCCCAATACTATAGGCTTATCCATAAAGGCCCAATGCAATTTAGGCCCATATGTTCTGAACATATGAACCTGAAGAACAATACAACACCACACTCATTCATTTCCTCCATTTTCAGACACAAACAAAAGGCGATTACGACGCTTTACGCACCTAACCAAAAAGCTCTGTTAATCTGATCCTTCAACAGCAGCTTCCTTCCAGATTCATCTGCCGGCGATTCTCCAGCTTGGGGTTTAATCGGATCCACCACTCTTTCTAGGGTTTTATGGATTCAGACGACGACATGATGGACGCCAAAGACGTGGAGTCGGTGGACGATGATTTCTACAGCGGGGAGATGGAGGATGATTACTACAGCGAAGGTGATTACGATGCTGATGATGGTGGCGGCGATGCAGGGGAAGAGGATGGTCCTGATTATGACATCATGGCTGAAGCTGCTGATGATCTCGATGATTCAGTCTACTGGCGCCACCAGGTGATGATTCCATTTTTGTGTTTGTAGGTTAGCTGTGAGAGTAATTGCGTCGATTTGATGGGACCACTGATCATTTTATGAAATGGTTGATCAGTTATCACTTGGGAATCGGGATCTCCTTGGTCCTGCTTAATCTTATTGCAAAGCTTTTGTGATGTAATTCTGCTGCAGATTTTGTGTTCATTGGTTACCTGTGTGTGAATAATTGAGTTGCAAGAAGGTTGATTTGATCGGTTTGTTTCAGTTTCCTTATTGTGTTGAAGCATAGGACCACTGATCATTCAGGATCTCCTTGGTCCAGCTAAATACTTTTTAGAGTTATGTGTCTTATGGAGTAATCTGTTCTATGTTTCAATTCCTTATCTTGGTAGTTTGGGGATATGGATGTGTTGTAGTAGTTCTCTTTAGTCTGAGTGAGTCGAAATTAATCTTCTTAGGGTTGTTCATTGAACCTGATGCACAGCTTTACACTGTTTTATGTTACAGCAAAGCTACACAGTCCTGAAGGAGGATGCCATTAAACAACGTCAAGAGAATTCTATCACAAGAGTTTCCACCGTCCTTTCCATATCAAGAGTTGAGGCAACCATTCTTCTCTGTCACTACAACTGGTAATGCTTTGTTGGTTTTATGGTCTCCATGTTCTATATTTTGTTGGGGGAAATCTTCTTGTACGGAAAGTTTCTTGCTTTCTTATGATTTCCATGCTCAAATTTGTCTTTGTAGGAGTGTCAGTAAGGTGCCTGATGAGTGGTTTGCTGATGAGGATGCAGTCCGAAGAACTGTTGGGCTGTTGGACATGCCAGCAGTCCAGTTTTCTGATGTTAGAGAAGTAAGCGCAACAATTTATACAATTGCAGGCACGCAAATTGTTTTTGGTGCCATTATTTTGAAGTTTAAAGGCTTACTTACCGGCATTTTGCATTGCAGCTTACTTGTGGCATTTGTTTCGATGTCTTCCCAAGTAATAAAATTAGTTCAGCGGCTTGTGGTCATCCGTACTGCACTTTATGCTGGTCAGGTATGTCTATTCTATTGTGCATTTTAACCAAGTTTCAGCTCATTATGCTTAAATGCACAGTACTAACTATATGTTCCTTTCTTTTTCTTTTCTTTCTTGGGTATTATCCAGGTTATATCAACGCTAGTGTCAATGATGGTCCCGGATGCTTGACATTGAGGTGCCCTGATCCCTCTTGTCGAGCTGCTGTTGGTCAAGACATGATAAATATTCTGGCATTAGATGAAGATAGAGAGAAATATGCCCGCTACCTTCATAGATCATATATTGAGGACAACAGAAAGGTTTGATGTAAATCTATCTTTTACCATATGACACATTATGCTTTTTGGTTTTAAAATTTCATCATGTAGAAGTACAAAGGAAACACTTTTGTTGCCTTCTGAAACATTCGACATGGTTGCCTAAAGCCTAGTACTAGATTCCTTGGTCCATAAAGAAATTAAGTGTTGGTAATGTTAGTTTGATACACGAGTGCTGAGCATATATGACTTTTCAAAGTTCGAGTTTTTAATGATTCAAAAACTAATTATTTTGCTTCCGCTTGTAGACTAAATGGTGCCCGGCTCCAGGATGCGAGTGTGCTGTTGATTTTGCTGCTGGTACTGGAAACTTTGATGTCTCCTGCTTTTGCTCTTATAGCTTTTGCTGGAATGTAAGTTATACTTGGTATTTTCTTGAGTATTGCATCATTATATTCGTTACAACTGTTGTGATGTAATGCTTGTAATTTGTTGTTACTTGAAGTGTACGGAGGAAGCTCATCGTCCAGTGGATTGTGGAACGGTTTCGAAGTGGATTCTCAAGAATAGTGCAGAATCTGAAAATATGAATTGGTACAGTTCATTGTTACATGTTTTTTTTTTTAATTAAAACAGAGCATTAAATGCTCTTAAGAAATTTCCTACACGTTTAAATGCTCTTACCTCATGTAATTTTACGATGAACCATGATTGTCTGCTGATATTTACATATTACATGCAGGATACTAGCAAATTCCAAGCCATGTCCTAAGTGCAAGCGGCCAATTGAAAAAAATCAAGGATGCATGCATATGATATGTACGCCTCCTTGCAAATTCGAGTTTTGCTGGTGAGTTTGAGCTAAAAGCCGAATGAGCTTCCACGAATGTTCAGCCTATTTCTAGCTGACAAATATTATTGTTACTATGTAATTGCAGGTTATGCCTTGGGGCCTGGTCAGATCACGGGGAGAGGACAGGTGGTTTTTATGCATGTAACCGTTATGAGGCAGCTAAGCAGGAGGGAGCGGTAAGAGACTTGGGGTTTTATGTGGACTAATCTTTCAGCTTTGCTGCTTCATTGTTTATTGAATTTGTGCTGTCTGTTAATTTTGTGATTGAAAGGAAGATTATTTCTCACTTGCAAGTTGCAATTATTTTTGTTAATATGTGCAGTATGATGAGGCTGAGAGGAGGAGAGAAATGGCTAAAAACTCGTTGGAACGATACACACATTACTATGAACGATGGGCAAGCAATCAATTGGTATGTAGCTAGCTAGGCATTTCATTGGTGTAATGTTTCTTCGTATTCATGGGCTACATATATGGTGTAAGTAATCAATACTTGAGTCGTTACTAGCAATCAGTGCATGTTATTATGTTAGTTTCTGTCCATGAGTTGAAATAAGGAGTTAGATTGTGATGCATGTGCTGTACAAATGTAGCCTGCTACTGGCATGTCCTTAACCTTAAATATGATTATTGTGCTCTTTCCTTTGTGGCAGTCGAGACAAAAAGCTCTTGCCGATTTGCAGGAAATGCAAAATGTGCATGTAAGTAACTTATTCGAACATTCAATTTGTTGTATAATTTTAATTTGTTATGCGAGCTTGTCCAACGACTGACATAACTCGAATCGGAAGTGTGAGTTCTTCATCGTCTAAGGATCGATGTACACTTCATACATTACTAACTTTTATCTCTTGTCAATCTTTGTGTCCAATAGCTTGCGATGCTTAGCGACATACACTGCACACCTGAGTCCCAGCTCAAGTTCATACCTGATGCCTGGCTTCAGGTGAATCTTGAGTGCACTTTCTTGTTCATGTTATTTTTAGTTAAGCAATGACGAAAGACACTAAACCAAGGAGTCTGAGCTCGTGATATGTAATCTTTGGTTTCCAAGAATATGTTGTGTTCTCATGATGTTATGGCACTACTACTTGTTTGCAGATAGTTGAATGCAGACGAGTCCTGAAATGGACCTACGCATACGGGTATTATCTACCAGAACATGAGCAAGCAAAGAGACAGTTCTTTGAGTATCTACAAGGTACATGATTACCCTCACATGTAAATTGCATTATCGTTTGAATAGTCTATATTGTTCATCTCTAATAGAATGTTACTATCTCGCAGGTGAAGCAGAGTCTGGCTTGGAAAGACTCCATCAATGTGCAGAGAAGGAGCTACGATTGTTCCTCACTGCTGAATCTGATCGACCATCAAAGGAATTCGAAAAGTTCCGTACTAAGCTAGCTGGACTGACTAGGTATGCCGAGTCACTGCTCTTAAAATCTAGGTGGTAAAAAACCGAATGAAAACTAATCAAGCAAATGATGGTGACAATCTCGTCCCAAATAATTGCAAGGACATGGATGAATATAGTGATCGATTTATAATCTAAAGAAAACGTTGAAAATCCATCATTAGATAGTCAAAGAGTAATATGTGCCAACCCTTGTCATATTCTGAGTTCTTCTACGGTTTATGTGGTTGCAGTGTGACGAAGAATTACTTCGAGAACTTGGTAAAAGCATTGGAGAACGGGCTAACGGACGTGGATTCAAACGGTTCTAGTAGTAGAGCATCAGGCTCAAAGGATACGGTTGGCATAAAGGGAAAAAATGGACGGAGCAAAGGAAGCGCAAAAATTGGTGGCTCCGGAAGAAACGCAGATGATTGATTTAAACCATCATCGCCACGATTCAGTCAAGGAAGCAGATCGACGGAGGGAATAATGATCATCTTGGTTCCCTTGTCCGTCTGTATGTATGTAATGTGTATATAGTACCAAGTTTGCGGGTTTCAATGGCGGATCATCATCTTCGATTCGAGTTAGCAATTGTTGTTTGCGCTGCTTAGTTGCATGTATAACTTATACATAGACATCTGCTCTTTTACAGCAAAAGAAGAAGAATGTAATGCATAATGAGTAAACCCACAAGTAAAAAAAATTGATACTTGTGTCTATGGACACATGTTTATGGGACCGATCGGAGTCTCGAAAATCGTTGAAAGTTTGAGCCTTTGATACCATTATGGGTTGGACTTTCGACAAAATTGTACTTTTTTATAGAGCTGGATAATGGAACGGGTACGAGTGTTTGTACCCGAACTTGGCATGTACTCTACTCTACTACGTTTTGAACTGATTATCCATTTCGAATTCTGAATTCGTTACGAGTTTTGATTGGTTTTGGAAGTATCCAGTTTTGATCACAAATTAAACAATGCAAATCCATTACACAAATTCATATTTCCGGGGTTGAATTGGCAAAATTCGGCGAGATGATTAATTTCATGAGCGAGATCAAATTCGTTCGGAATTCAATTTCATCTAGGACCCAATTCCTGTAATAGATTTCTGGCACAAAAAGGAGGGTATTGACAATTCCTTTTTACATTTTGTCAATTCCCTTAAATTCAATTCCGCTGAATTTCGAAATCCATGACAGAATTCAATTCCCAACCAAGGTATAAATTCCCTGCCTTCATTTCTCCTTAATTTTCCTTTTCCGCTCATCCTCATCCTCCTACTCCGTCCAACGATCTCTACTTCAGGTGAGCTGCACCGCCGCCGGAGCAAGCTTTCATTTGGCGATAAATTCATTGGACTGGACTTGGATTTGTAACGTTCAAGATGTGGCGGTGTGTTCGCTCGCGGCCTTCGCGTTCCTTCTTCTTCTTCAAAGCGATCGATCGCAAACGAGGCGATTAGATCTCACATTACCAGATTCTTCTCTACCAGCCCGGTACAGTTTGCCTTTTCATTCTTACAAGTGCTTGTCGGAGATTCTTCTCTAAATTTTTTCATTTCTGTAATGTTCAGGCGTTGTTCTATTGCAATTGAGCGAATTTTTGCCATTATGTGTTTGTTAGTGTCATTAACGAATGAGTTGTGATCTTGGTTCTGCAGACTGCATCATATACAATTGTTGATCATACCTATGACGCGGTTGTGGTAGGAGCTGGTGGTGCTGGGTTGAGAGCTGCCATAGGTCTTTCAGAGCATGGTTTTAACACTGCTTGCATTACCAAACTTTTCCCCACCCGTTCACACACAGTTGCAGCACAGGTGGAATGGATTCTGTTGTATTGAGTGTATTTTGGATGCATGAACAGCTCATTGATTGTCAAATGGAGTGTCGTTATTTTGTCTTCTTAAACATTACTTCGTAGCGAATTTTGCATTCAAAATGATTTTGTTTGAGAAGCTCACAATATTAAAATGTAGAAAGGGTAAAGGTCATAGATTGATGAACATCTTTTCCAGTAATTCATGGTGTTTAGCACTGTTTGGGGCTTCTATCGTAAATGATTGGTTTCAGTTAATGTGTTAACACTGACCAGTGATACCATATTTACTGGAGTTGCTTCTTAATAACATTTGTGGTTAAATGTTGTAGGGTGGCATCAATGCTGCACTGGGGAATATGTCCGAGGATGATTGGAGATGGCACATGTATGATACTGTCAAGGGTAGTGATTGGTTAGGTATGGTCCTCCAATTTTTCAATCGTGTTATCGTTGCTTAACATAGCTATTCACAAACGGGAACACAATTGGATACCAGCTTCTTGCTTCACAAAACTATAGGGATTGCTGAATCTCTCTCTCTAGACGTGGCTATGTTTCCTGAATTAGATCAGGTTTTGGCAATTGTTTTAAGATTGGCTGGTCTGCTATGTGTAGTAATGCTGACGTGGTAAATACCTAGACTGATTTCATACCTTCACATCTATTATTCAAAACTTTGTGCTAATGTATGGTACTGGCTTTGCATTACGTGTAGAATAAGCACACACTTACTGTGCTTTGTGAATTTGTAGACACTCTTTGTCAAACCTTCTTGGCCATCTTCTCTTTTCTTCAAATTCTGCTGTAGATTAATATCCAACAATGTATTGCAGGTGATCAAGATGCCATTCAATACATGTGTAGGGAAGCACCGAAAGCTGTAATTGAACTTGAGAACTATGGGTTACCATTCTCTCGTACAGAGGATGGGAAGATCTATCAACGTGCATTTGGTGGTCAAAGTTTAGATTTTGGAAAAGGTAATGAAACAAACCATGGTTATCTTTCCCAAGTTAAATAACTGCATGATTGAAATATTTAACATGATTTCTGAAAATTACATTTTTTCATGTAATTGTTGCAGGTGGACAAGCCTATCGTTGTGCATGTGCTGCTGACAGAACTGGACATGCTCTGCTGCATACTCTATATGGCCAAGCAATGAAACATAACACTCAGTTTTTCGTGGAATATTTTGCTTTGGACTTGTTGATGAACAGTGATGGTATACTTGTTTTTCCCTTTTAATCACATTGATGCACCCTTGCTTGGTTATATTGACCTTTGTCTTTCCATATTAACTCTCTGTAGCTTTATTCTGTTAACACATTTCAGAATCCAATTTTGCTTCACTGTTGAGTAACTTGTAATTTATTACTCATTCAGGAAGCTGTCAAGGGGTGATAGCGCTTAATATGGAAGATGGAACATTGCATCGATTCCGTTCTGCTTCAACTATTTTAGCTACTGGGGTATTCTATTTAACTTATATCACTGTATTCAATTATAACGGAATTCAGGCCTTTGAATGTGTTTCTTCTTGTTTTGAGTTCAGGGGTATGGTAGAGCATACTTCTCGGCGACCTCAGCTCATACATGCACTGGAGATGGCAATGCCATGGTTGCGAGAGCTGGACTCCCTCTTGAGGTTACCTTTGCTTCTATACCTTGGAATGGTTTTATATGGAATCTTCATTTTGACATTATGTTTGCATTGTTGGTAACTTGTACTTCATACAGGATTTGGAGTTTGTTCAATTCCACCCGACAGGCATTTATGGGGCTGGATGCCTCATTACTGAAGGTTGGTACCTTCTTAAAATTGAAATTTGTACTGCCAAAGTGGTCTGTTTTCTGTCAACTTATGTTTGGGAGGAGTGGTCTAATTTTAAAAATTGAAACAACTGTTTTTCTTTTCTCATCTTTCATGTAATTTGTAGGATCTCGGGGTGAAGGTGGTATTCTCAGAAATAGTGAAGGGGAAAGGTTCATGGAAAGGTATGCCCCTACAGCTAAGGACCTTGCTTCAAGAGATGTTGTTTCAAGATCCATGACCATGGAAATTCGGGAGGGTCGTGGCGTAGGTATGATTAAGTCACTAAACTGCATATCTCTATGCTCCAGGCTTCTTGTCTTGTTTGCAGGAAATTCTGATAATGTTTCTCTCACAGTTCTGCGCCTAGTTTGTTTCTATATATGTACTTGATATCTGATGTATGTCTCTCCTTTGGAGACTGATAGTGTATGCTTTTTTCTGTCAGGACCAATGAAGGATCATATTTATCTGCATCTAAATCATTTGCCGCCGGAAGTACTGAAGGAGAGGCTTCCTGGTATCTCTGAAACTGCTGCCATTTTTGCTGGTGTAGATGTTACAAAGGAACCTATCCCTGTCCTGCCTACTGTCCATTATAATATGGGTGGAATTCCCACAAACTATCATGGAGAGGTGCGAGCAATTATATCTGATTTATTTGAATTTGGTTGTCAGATTATTTTTCTAAATGGTTGGCTCACATTTATACCTGGTTGATTCCTCAATGCTTGCATAAGAACGTGATGTCTCAATCTTTCTTGTATTCAACTTTCAGGTAGTTACTATTAAAGGAAATGACCCAGATGCTGTGATTCCCGGACTAATGGCCGCTGGAGAGGCAGCATGTGCATCCGTACATGGAGCAAACCGTCTGGGTGCAAATTCTCTTCTTGATATCGTTGTTTTTGGACGTGCATGTGCCAACCGAGTGGCAGAGATCCATACACCAGGCAAGTTCTAACTCCTGTCTTTGTAAACAGATGACCACCGTCTCTGAGAACACAAAAATTCGTTAGTTTTGAATATATTGTGTTGATTTACAGGAGAGAAACAGAAGCCTTTGGAATCAGATGCTGGGGAGAAGACTGTTGCATGGCTGGATAAGATAAGAAATTCAAATGGTTCACTTCCAACTTCCAAAATCCGGTTAAATATGCAGAGAGTAATGCAAAACAATGCTGCAGTCTTCCGTACACAGGACACTTTGGAAGAAGGCACGTACTTCGAACATTTATTCCGTTGTGTTTGAACCTTATCTTACTTATTATGATGACGACGAGATCTCCTATGCAGGTTGCCAGCTGATTGACAAAACATGGGAAAGCTTCCATGATGTGCAGTTGAAAGACAGGAGTTTGATATGGTATGGAACTCTACCTCATCGGATCTTCTTCCTTGGTCATTTGATCGGATCCTAACGTACAGTCTGATTTCCCAGGAACTCTGACTTAATCGAGACGATCGAACTGGAAAACCTCCTAATCAATGCATGCATCACAATGCATTCTGCTGAAGCTCGTAAAGAGAGCAGAGGGGCACACGCCCGCGAGGACTTCACCGTGAGTTCAAACAAATCCTTCTCATTATTCATCTGTCCAGTGAGCTTGTATTGATAATACGTCATTTTGTTGCAATCGTGCAGAAAAGAGACGACGAGAAGTGGATGAAGCATACTTTAGGGTAAGTTTTTTCGATCGGGTTATTATTCGATTAAAGCAATAACTGATGATCATAATTCATATATGGTATCATGTTGTTACAGATTCTGGGAAAATGAGAAGGTCAGGCTGGATTACAGGCCAGTCCACATGAACACGTTAGACGATGAGGTTGAATCGTTCCCTCCTAAGGCTCGTGTGTATTGATTTACATCGTGTTTCGTTCGATCAAGTTGGCTAACGAAAGAGGATTCGCAAGCAATAAATCCCTATACGAATTATAGGACATTGCTGCTGTAATGATTTGTAGCCAAAGCAGCAAACTTTGATTCATCTTTCTGTGATCAATGCATAACCTGTAACAAGTTGTGTTTCTTTTATAATAAACGAGTTGAATGCAAAGTGCAGAGTATGTTTCAATGAATTTCCTTAACAATTTCTCAAGAATCAATCTTTGACTTGGATGGGACATATGTTTATGGGACCGATTCGGAGTCTCGAAAATTGTCGAAAAGGATATGCCTCGATCGGTGGTTTGGTTGATACCGTTAAGGGCTCGAGTTTTGACAAAATTGCATAATGGGATGGGTACGGGTATCTGTACTCGAACTTAGCGCGTACTTGACTCTGTTTTGAACTGATTAATCTCGAACCATGAATTCGTTCGGGTAGTGGGGGTAAATGATCAATATAAATGGGTGTTGATGGGTTCGGGGTTGAATACCCATTAGTGTTATTGCCAATTCGATTGACCATTGACCACACGATTAATATACTAGCCACTACGCTTAATTCATTAAACAATAAACATCCGTTAGAACATTTCATGTTTTTCGTCTAATAGTGTGCGATCAATTTCATCAGAATGCATCTTGACGAAATTCTCAACTCCAGTACAAACAGAAAGGAATTGACAATTCCTTCTTGATTTTACCAATTCCGGCTGCCAATTCCTTCACGGAAAACAAGGAATTGTGATTTAATCACAATGAAACTGCCAGTTCCCCTTAAATACAACTAGTGCTAGACTCGCCCGTTTGGGCGGTGCGGTTGTAGTGTTTTTATTTGATAATTATTGTGGGTGGGTATTTTGTATCGTATAGGGTGGTTTAATTTGAAAGGTTTAATTGAATGTTCAGATGGTAATTTGTATCCAATCTGGTCGAGTTGGTGTTTTGGACTTGTATTGGACTAAATTTTACCCGAGTTGTGACTCGCCTCATTGTTTAATCGTTGTATATGAGTTTGATGTAATATCTACATGATTTAAATATCATGTTTTGTTACTTTAACCCTAAATCTTAAAGTATAATAACAGTAAAACCCACCCTAAATCTCTGTGCATCTGGATTGCATAGAGATTTTCGAGATGAAGATATGATTTACAGAGCATTACGATTTCGAGAGGAAATGGGGATCAATGAGTTTAAGTGAAAACCCAATTGATTGAATGAGAAATTGGGTCTGAACCCCTTAAACATAGATTATACATTGTGACTACTACAACGTCGTTTCATATCGGGTATCCATCAGGTAGCGAATGGGCCAAATACCTTCATCCATGTCCCCACCCATTACCCGCTAGAACCGTGTACCAGGTTCGTCGGTATCCGTCAATTTTACCTGATCATTGAGTAATTCCCATCCAAATCGACTATATTTCGGGTGAACACCCGATTTCCTAATACCAATTGTCAAGCTTATAAATTAATCTCAACCCATAAACAATTTAAATACCAATATTAAAACATACAATCATTATGCCTAAATACACCAAGATACAGAAACTGTTACAACCTTAATAATGATTGACAACTTAAATGAATTTCATATCATTATTATCAATAATTATACAAATTATATCCACTCACCCAAGCTTACTTATACTGTAGGAAATAAAGTATGAGGACGTAACAGCTCCATATTTCACTATTGTCCTAGGTGTCAGAACCAAACAAACCATGCGACCATTAAGATATTTAAGATTATGACTGTGAAACCAATCCCGCCGAACTTCAAAATCCATGACGAAAAACAGCGCCATTAATCGTGTAAGAGTCAAGCAATCTGTCAAACCCAATAAATCTGTACAATAAAAATAGAAAAGATAAAAAAAAAATTCACTTTCTGGTTGTAATTTAATTAACAAAAACATCCCAACAATTTCTGCAAAACCACATTTTAATTATAGATCACCATTTATAGACATCCTTTCTTCCTCCCCAAAAACCTTTCTCTTTTGTTGAAATCGATCTAATCATTCAACCATATCTCTTTTGCTACATGGATGGATTCCCATTCCATTAGCAAAAATCGATCCCCGAAAAACAAAAAAAAAAAAACAAAAAAATTGATGGTAAACTTCAAAAATTACTTCAATCACCATATTGAGTGTTCATCATCGATGTGAAAAAAAAAAAAACAAAAAAAAAGCAAAAAAACAACAACCCCAGAATGGGAGGTTGCATCTCGTCTGCGGCCAAGGCAGGCCGCGTCCTATCGACGAGGTTTAGCACTCGACGGCGATACTCAGACTTCAACAAAGCGCCGAGGAAGCTAGGCACGTTTCGGCCAGCGGCTTCTGTGGTGAAGGACCCCACGGGGGACAACATTTACGAGAAGTACTCGCTGGAGAGGGAGCTGGGGAGGGGCGAATTTGGGATAACGTACGAGTGCGTTGATAAGGAAACGGGGAATAAGTACGCCTGCAAGACGATCTCGAAGGCGAAGCTGAGGACGGAGATAGACGTGGAGGACGTGCGGAGGGAGGTCGAGATAATGCGACATTTGCCGGAACACCCTAACATTGTTAAGTTCAAGGAAGCTTATGAGGATAAAGAGAAGATTTACTTGGTGATGGAGCTCTGTGAAGGTGGTGAGCTCTTCGATCGGATTGTCGCTAAGGGACATTACACCGAGCGTGCCGCCGCCATGGTTACGAAGACCATTTTGGAAGTTGTTAAGGTACATAAATAATGTTACACATACTTGTGACATTGACCAATTGATTATAATCGTAATCGTAGAAACGAATCGTGTACAGGTATGTAATGAACAAGGAGTGATCCATAGGGACTTGAAGCCAGAAAATTTCTTATTTGCGGATACATCTGAGCATTCACAACTCAAGGCCATTGATTTCGGCCTATCAATATTTTTCGAAACCGGTCAACGATTCAACGAGATAGTTGGAAGTCCGTATTACATGGCGCCAGAGGTGCTCAGGCGAAATTATGGGCCAGAAATCGATGTTTGGAGTACCGGTGTGATCCTTTACATCTTGCTTTGCGGAGTTCCTCCGTTTTGGGCAGGTCCGTGAAACCGTACCAGACATCGAATCAGTGAGTTGTGGAATTTTTGCTAATGAATTTTTTTTGAACTGCAGAGACTGAGGAAGGCATTGCGCAAGCAATTATAAGAGGCCATTTGGATTTTTCAAGGGATCCATGGCCTAAGGTGTCTAAGGAAGCAAAAAGCCTGGTTAAGACCATGCTTGACCAAAACCCGTATTCTCGGTTAACGATTCAAGAAGTACTCGGTAATCGGTTACTTTCTCGTCTAATTTCTCATTACTTTTCGATATTGAAAAGCATAAGAAGTTGTAATCGAGACTTCTCAATATGGGTTGGGTCGTTAAACTACCCAACCGAGCCAAAACCTGAGTTGAAAAGAACCCAAAGACAAACCAACCACCTAATTCCCCCAACAACACTACCAACTCGAAACAGAATCTTCTAGTGAGAAGAAGACGACTCATGAAAGATTCTGTTAAGAGATGGTATTCAGAATTCTTCGTCGATCGTGAAATTTCTCATCTTATTGTTTTTTTTTTAAAAATTTACAGAGCATCCATGGATTCAAAATGCAAATGAGGCACCAAACGTGTCCTTAGGAGAAAATGTGAGAACAAGGATCAAACAATTCTCTATCATGAACAAGTTCAAAAAGAGAGTTCTACGAGTAAGAGTTGAATCGTGATTAAACTGTTATTATATTGACATTCATGTCGACACAGTTTAAAAAAAAAACGATGCTAATTCACGACAAATTTTGAATTTGAAAACCGCAGGTGGTTGCCGAAAACTTGCCCGACGAGCAAGTGAATCACATCAGACAGTTGTTCCAGACGATGGACACCGACAAAAACGGGGACGTATCGTTCGAAGAACTCAAAGACGGTCTTCTAAACAACGGTCATACTCTTCCGGATCTCGAAATCAAGATGTTAATGGACGCGGTTAGTATACACACTGTTTGATTCGTATATCATAACGTCGATTCATTCATTTCTTTCTTTTCTCGAAAAGGCGGATTTCGACGGAAACGGGACGCTGAGCTGGGACGAGTTCATAGTAATGTCGATCCATCTAAGCAAGATAGCGAACGACGACAATCTAGCTCGAGCATTCAGCTTCTTCGACAAGAACAAGACTGGATACATCGAGATTGACGAGCTAAAAGACGCTATGATTGAGGATTATACAGGTCCAATCAACATCGAGCAAGTCATCAGAGATATCATGGTTGATGTTGATCTTGATAAGGTAATTAATTTCACTCTTTTTTTTCGCGCGATTTCGCGCTACGCGTCGCTTACAGTACTACTAATTTCGAGAATTTTACGTAGGATGGACGAATAAGTTACGAGGAATTCAAATCAATGATGAAGAGTGGGATGGATTGGAAAATGGCGTCTCGACAATATTCAAGGGCAATGCTAAATGCATTTAGCGTCAAGTTGATGAAGGACAAATCAATGGCTCAGATTAAGTAGAGAAAGATTTAATCTTAATTTTAATTTCACAATGTTTGAAAAAAAGATTTAATCTTTGGTTTTTAATTTTTGTTTTTTGTGCAATTTGTAATCATTTGTAAATTAATTGTATCTTCTAATACATTAAAGCATTTTCGCTTTTTTTTTTCAGTTGACACGTCAGCGTTTTGGGGATTTTAGAGCTTCTCCTTCATTCTAGGAATGAGGGTATTTTGGATAAAAATCGATTTTGGCAAACAAAATTTTTTGATTCTTTTCTCACAAACAAGGATCGAACTCTCAACCTCATGTTTAAGAGACAAAGTGAACAACCAACAATGCCACACCTAATGATTAGAGTAGTTTACTATTTAATCAAAGAAAAGTTGCAGTGTTTTCAACGTAACAACAATAAAGCATAATTATAATGCTTTTATTTATTACTAGATTATCAGCGGCCCATTGGCCGATTTTTTGTGTTAATAGTTTACCGGAAAATAATTTTTATTTAGATTACTTAGAAGTGTGGTTGAATTTTTTCTACTTTTTATTTCTACTTTTTAATACACTACAAAAAAATGGACCTTTAGCTACTGCAAAATTACAACGGCATGAAAATGCAGTAGCAAATAGTTAGTATTTGCTACGGCAATCACTATTTCATGTAGTAATTTGCAGTAGCAAATACTATTTGCCACACCACTATTTGCTACACCCAGCATCCCGTAGCAAATAGTGGTGTGGCAAATAGTATTTGCTACTGCAAATTACTACATGAAATAGTGATTGCCGTAGCAAATACTAACTATTTGCTACTGCATTTTCATGCCGTTGTAATTTTGCAGTAGCTAAAGGTCCATTTTTTTGTAGTGATATATACTTTTTTCTACTTTTTATTTCTACTTTTTAATATATAATCATTTAATTCATATGTTGGTAAAAATTATAAATTTGTTATCAATTGTTGGGATATAATAAACAAAAGCATTATAGTTATGCTTTCTTGTTGTTACGTTGAAAACACTGCAACTTTTCTTTGATTAAATAGTAAACTACTTCAATCATTAGGTGTGGCATTGTTGGTTGTTCACTTTGTCTCTTAACCATGAGGTTGAGAGTTCGATCCTTGTTCGTGAGAAAAAAATCAAAAATTTTTGTTTGTTAGAACCGATTTTTATCCAAAATACCCTCATTCCTAGAATGAAGGAGGAGCTCTAAAATCCTCAAAAAGCTGACGTGTCAACTGAAAAAAATGGTATCTGCTTTAATGTATTAGTAGATATTCCAACAATTGATAACAAATTTATAATTTTTTACCAACATATGAATTAAATTATTATATATTAAAAAGTAGAAAAAATTCAACCACACTTCTAAGTAATCTAAATAAAAATAAATATTTTTCGGTAAAATATTAACATAAAAAATCGGCCAATGGGCTGTTCTACAGTTATTTTTTAATTCTTTGGCAGGTATATCTTTAATTTTTTTTAAATATCTTTAGTTTTTTAAATTTCAAATTATATTTTCTATTACATGTCAACAATGACGTGGTAAAATTGCCAAAAAAATACACCGCTGACGTTAGTAGGACTGCTCCGAACCCGTATTAAAGTAATGAGTTCACTTTGTAAAGAATTTAAAATTTAGGAGGTACGAAGACACTCGACTGAGTTTGGAGAGGATAGGAAGCCACGTGGCCAACTCGAAGGGGTTGTGTCCGGACGTACTAAATATTTAATGTCTTAAATATTTATCTTATGTTGAAGTCGGCCAACAGGCCGCAACTAATCTAGTTGTTCTATATATTGATTCATTTTGAAGACTAAAGAGGAATTCTATTTGGGTATTGATTTACGGTGTTTCCAGGGTTTATAAAATTGGAGAGCTTTCTCTTGCAACAGAAGCAAACACTATCCAACCCACTTTCCAATGAGGTTATTCGAACCCGTACCCGTTTCGGAAGTTTGAAATAACTTTGAAAACATTTCAAGGATACCCGAACCCATCCCGTTCTCCTATCCCAGTTTTGTGCTTTGTATATGATATAAAAAAAATGTTATATAGGAAACAAATAAAAACTATAATTAAAAAAAAATTATTATGGGCTTGACGGTGGGCCAGAATTGGCCCATAAACAATTTCCCGGGCCCCCAATCCTCGGCCCAAAACCATTTCCCGGGTCCCCAATCCTCATAAGCCCGAGTTGAACGTCAGACGAGCTGAACCGAGCTACTCCGATGAGCGGAAGCCGCCGCGGGAACAACGTCAACTCGGTGTTCTACGCCGATTCCTACCATCCGATTCAAGCCGGGAGCATCGACGGCACCGATGTCCTTCCTCACGATAACGGCGTTTACCGCGCCCACCTCTGCTCCACCGCCGGCCTCTGTACCATAACCATTTCTCTTCACTTCTCTGTAATTCTTAAGAAAATCCGTTCGTAGGTTCCTCCGTTTTAAAACGCTTGGCTCTGCAGATGATCCTTTCGGCGATCCGAAGGTCACTGGCGATGCTTACTGTACTCTCTTCGTCGGTCGCCTCTCGCACTTCACCAACGAGCAAACGCTTCAAAAGGTAAAGTAAGAGTGAAATTGGGAAAGAATATCTTCCTAATTCGTTGTAATTCTTAACAAATGTTGTATTGTGAATACTTACTAGGCAATGAGCAAGTATGGTGATGTGAAGAATTTGCGGTTGGTCAGGGATATTGGTAAGCTTTATTTCGATAACTGTAAGTTAATGGAGATAGGGTTGTAGTGGGAGGAAAATGGAGAATCTGTTCCATGGTTAGATCTATTTGCCTTTTTTGGTTTATAGTTTCATGCATAGTGTTGATCTTGTGTGAATTGGATTGTAATTATGGAGCAATTATCTGATTTAGCTATTGTTTGATCAAGCTTTTGTGAAGGATGGTCTATGATTGAGCTAATTTTGCTGTAAATTCTACCTATAAACATGTTCTGAGACGTTTAGATTCATACAATTTGAGCCCTGAAGAAAAGGGAAATAGAGGTTGATGCTTTTCGGTTTTCGCTATTCTCCCTTGGGTCACATACTAGTTATCAGTTATCTTGCTCTCCGAACTCCTTCGGTAGACTTGTGATTCTACTGCTATCTGCTTGTAGTCAATCATTATTGCCTTCGCCTGTTTCGGTTTTGCAGTAACTGGTGCTTCACGTGGCTATGCTTTTGTTGAATTCGCAACTGAAAGGGAGATGCTTCGTGCATACAAGGTTGGGCTGCTGATCTCACCTATATAACAATTTTTCGCTTACGGTCCATAATTTGATGCATGGTGGATTACTGGTTTCGGGTACTCCCCACCCCTGGACATAGCTCAAGTAATAAACTCAGTTCTTTCGGTGTGTCTTTCATATGTTTCATAGAGAGATGTGTGTTCAAGTGCTTGACTGAGTACATGTATTACTAAGGTGAGAACTGGTTTATTGTGATAGAAACTCAGCATATATATATTTCTGATGTGGGTAAGGATCAAGTTTAGAGGCATATCTCTGTTATGTGGTATTTAGATGCTCTTGATAGAGATATTGGTTCGTCGAGAAGCATGGACAGTATCTAAACTTAGTTAGATATCTAGGGAAAAAACAAAGTCTTTAATTACAGTTGTTCAGCTACCTCATAGCACCTCAACTAAGGTTCTAAATGTCGGAAGACCGAGTGCACACTTTATGGTTTCAAACACTTGAAACCACAGTGACGAGTGACTGAACATTTCTGTTGAAGTAATTGTCTTTGACCTTAACTTGAAGACTATATTCAGCTCACGGTTGTTGAATTTTGTGGTTTGTAGGATGCTCATCGTTCCTATATTGACGACTCGGAAGTTGTAGTTGATTACAACAGGCAGCAGCTGATGCCAGGGTGGATTCCAAGAAGGTTAGGTTAGTTCCCTATTTTATATCAGAACTTTTTTGTAACTGGAAGCTCATTTTAGGTTTTAATTATGACGATTTGTTGTTTATTACAACAGGAGGTGGCCTTGGTGGCAAGAAAGAGTCTGGACAACTTCGGTTTGGTGGACGAGAAAGACCGTTTAGAGCTCCTCTGTATGTCACCATCCTCGTTCTAATTTAACCGGTGGTTTAGCAATCAGATATCATAGATTAGATTGGATGTGTTTATGGAGTGTGATTGTGCTACATTATGAATGGCTTCTGTATACGGTACTGAAGTTGCTGCATTTTGGCTGAACAGACGACCGATTCCATACGACGAGTTGAAGAAACTTGGCATTCCTCCACCACCGGAAGGAAATTACATGTCGCGGTTTCAGGTACTATTCTTACATTCTATAGACCAAGCGGCCCGAGAGGAAGATATCGAGGAAGAAATCTGGCACGAATGACGTACAGCATAGAAATGTCATCACTAGTTATTCACTAGCAATCTCGATTTTGCCACCATTGCACAATCAGTTTGCTTTTCAGTCGTTTTCCAATGGTTGGTTGACCCGTTATGCAGGTTCCATCACCACCAAGAAGGAACCGGAGTTCTAAAGACGAGGAAGAAGGAAGACGGCATAAGAAGATCTCTATCGACGAGGAAGAAGGAAGACATCATAAGATCTCTATCGACGAGGAAGAAGGAAGACATCATAAGAAGATCTCTATCGACAAGGAAGAAGGAAGACATCATAAGAAGATCTCTACCGATGATAAAGAACGTAGCCATAGAAGTCAAAGTTGGGAGAAGGAAGAAGGGTACAACAGAAGGAGCTCCAAACGACATTCCGAGGCTAGAGAAGAACGTGGACACAAGAGGTCTGTGGACAGGGAAGAATACTACTATGACAAGGGTCGACATGGGGACGAGGATGAGCCTTACCATGGAAGAAGGTCTACGGAGACGGAGATTAGAAAGAGCTCGAGGGATGAAGATGACGAAAGGTCGTATCAACGCAAGAAACATGATAGGCCTCGTTCCGAGAAGCACAGAAGGAAGAGATCTAGGAGCAAGGATTATGAGGGTGATGGTTGATGTTTGTAGTTGTGTAGCTACTAAACACATTTTGTATGACTAGCATTCTCGATCAGATTCTCGAGGAACGAAACTTCTTGCGACCTAATCAACTCTCTCGTTAGACCGACAAGGGATGAAAGAGACTGGAATCTCATTCCTACGCTCGATAAGCACACGAATCATTGTAGTCGGTAAAGACCGTACCTCTATTCCTTCCTAAGGTCAGGAATAGTGGTGTTATCTTATCGTCAAAACATCTTGAAAGACTTAACGAAAGCGGTTTAACTATACTTACAAGAAAATCCAGAATTGTCGCATAGTTGACATGTCCATGACGCATATCTGTCAGTTGTAATTTCATCTCGAGTCAATTTACATGGCTACAAAGCAGCCATTAATCAACCATAACCGAACCGAATTACCAAATAATCAATACATACCATTTAAAAAAAAAAATCTTTCATGGGCCAATTGGATGCTTTGTATTGGGCCTCATAATAATAACTACCCGCTTTTAGGCGCGAAACCACAGGTAACCGTTAAATAACCGTCTCTGAAAATCTAGGTATCGTTCTATCTACAGGTGTGAAGGAAAAAAAATGGAAAAATCACAGAGTCAATCATGGCGGTCCCGATTCCGTTTCTCTCTCTCCTCGCCTTCATTATGCTTGCATCCTCCGAATCACAACTCGCCAACTCGTCAGGTACGTTTCCGATTGGTCAATTACACACGACTGAAAACAGTTGCAGAGTTACTTGATTGTTCAAGTGTTTGTGTATGGATTTCGCAGATGAGTTGCCTAAATTCTCCTTCAGTTGGATCGACGATAACAACCAATTCGTAGCGGGGGATGTTGCGATGATAAGGATAGTCGTGCTGGGAGAATTCGGCAGTGGTAAATCCGCTTTCAGTCCTGTACTCGCCGTCAATGATAAGGCTGGGGATAGCAGCTACATCTCTGGAGTTTTGTTGGATACTTCTAGCAACGATACGAATTCATGGAGGATTTCGTTTACTCCCATAATGTCTGGAGAATTTAACGTTCTTATTGTGGATGATCCTTTTAAAGTCTTGGATTCGTCTCTGCATTACACAGTGTCGCCAGGTGTTTGATTAAATGCCTCTTCTGGTGTACACAATGTTTTTGCTTCCTGTTCTGTGCTCTGACTTTTTACTTTGTTTTTCGGTCTTTGTTTGAAGGGAGAATTTATCCTTCTGCTTGCATTGCTACTTGGATGGATCTAATGAGTGAGTTTACTGCTGGGAGTAAGGCCAGGATCTTTATAGTTCCCAGGGATGCGTTTGGGAATAATGTTACTTCAAATGGTGAGGATTTGAGTCCTCACAATTTTTCTGTTTCTGTGCTTTATGGGAATGGTTCTCTTGATAGTGTGCCTAAAATCACAAGCATCAGCTGGAACGAATCTGCTTCCATCTTTGTCGAGTTTCTTACTGAAAAAGCTGGAACCTTCATGCTGGATGTACATGGGGGAAACCAGACCTTGAATGGCTGCCCACTACCATTTAAGGTGAATCCAGGTGATGCTTTTTTTCTTTGTCTGTGTTCTGCTTATCATGTTTACTTCAGAATTTGTAGCCAACTATGTATTTCCCTTTTCACCTTTCTGAAAGCAATTCAAATTTCTCTGTAAATATGGGGTGTCCCTCCGAGATTTGGCTAATTAGTGAAAGGGACAGAAGGTGTGTAGACATTTCTGAGTATTCGTTCTTATTTCTTAACCATCTTAATGGTATTTCCCAGGACCGTTGGATGTCCAGAATTGCCACGCTGGTTGGAAGGTTGTAACAAACGTGTGGCAGATATACTCCAAAATGGAGATTTTCATACGCCAACAGGATAAATATGGAAATATTGTCCCAGGATCTTACGAGTTTGATGCTGATATTGTTGAAAAAGAGACCCATATGTTAGTACCTGTTGCAGATTTGCAGTTTGAGGAAGTGTTGCCAGGAATCCAGCTTTTGTCTTTTGGTTTATATGAACCAGGAAGTTTCTTGCTCACTATATCTGATTTCAAGCATAGCGCAAACATCTCTGCGATGCCATTTGAGTACACCGTCTTTATAGGTTTGTGAAAAAATCACTATCTCATTAGCATGATCTTCTGATCTTATATTACCCAATTACCCCAATCGCTGATTTATAGTGCCTGCCTTTCAAGTTCTGACTTGATATGATACATCGAATTATCATTGTTCGTCTGGACCAACCTTATCTCTTTTATGCTTCTCTCATAAAAGCCTCTTTGAAGTTCTAAACATATGTGATTATTTATTTGTTAATTTTTCCATGGAATATATTCTATATTCTCTTCTTATTCACTTACCATCACGTTTTTTTATGTGAATAGGTTACTGTGATGGCTCAGCAAGCATTGTCAATGGAACTGGTTTAAATGATTCACTTGCCGGTGAAACTGCCAATTTTTCAGTCTATCTTGTTGATACTTTTCAATATCCATCTTTTGTTGAAATAGAAAGCGTAAGAGTTCAGATTGTGCGAGAAAACGATTCGTACACTGTCCAACCCAAAATCTTTCCAATACTCAATGGTTGGTTTGTGATAAAATATCATCTATTATATGCATAATGCTATTACCAAAGTTTACAATGTATGCATCTTTGGGATAGGGAACGGATCAATGGACAGAATGAGATATGATGCCATCAGTCAAGTGGAAAACTCTCCTGCACCTTCTGTTGATTTGAGTGGCATGGTGAGATGAATTCCAATCTAATATACAGATGCATGGAGTATGTTTAATCTTCTTGATTATCAACTGTTTTCAACATTTTTTAATTTTGATCTTGTTATTGTTGTTTCAGTATGCCAGACGCCGCAATGTTCTTGCTAGTGTATTTGATGTGGTTTATACCCCCGAGAAGAGTGGGACTTGCGAAATCTTTGTATTTTGTGGTAACATTTTACTGAACGATGGTCACTCTTTCAAAAAGGAAGTGAAACCAGGTAAACTCACGCATTTTTTTCCTTTGATTTTTTGCAATAATATTGTTCGATTGAAAATATGCGACTCGTTATTGCACCACTAGCAGTAATATTGTTCGATTGTGTTTCTCATTGTATCACAGGTGATGTTAATTTATCACTCTCTGGGGTTGTTAGTTTTAATTCAATGGTCGCAAAGCTCATTCAGAATGAAGTGGTTGTCCAATTAATGGACTCATTTCATAATCCAGTGCCACTGCTACAGTCAAGGCTGAAACTGGAGAGTGCTTCAGTTAACAGCTCTGGGTTCTCAGCTGGACTGTTCAACGACAACAATGATGGCTCTTATTCTTGTGGCTACATGCTTAAAAATGTTGGAAGTTATGAGATTTGTGTTTCATTTGATGGTCAACGTTTCTCAGCCTGCCCAATCATGATCAATGCTTATGGGGGTAAGTTTTATCAGCAGCAGTAAACACAATCAGCTTCATTTTTATGCACAAAACATATCCAAGCCATACTAAGTGTGTGATTTCAGTCCAATGCATAATTTGGTTTGCACACTGGCTTTCTGTATACTTGTGTGGTTTAGTTGTTGAATCTACAGAATATAGTTGTGTCTTCTTGTTTGCTGGCTAAAATCCATTTGGTTTCTCTACTTCAGGTGAATTTTTTCCAAGAGCTTATGATGACTATGTTTCGGTCTCTGAGGATGAGTCAATGGCTTTTGATGTATTAGGAAATGACTACTTTGCTGGCAATAATGCAAGTATAACTCAGTTCTCGAAGGTAAGGAAGAAAGTTCAGTAATTGCTCTCTGTTTCATCATAATCTCCTTTAGACTTTAGAGTCGTCTTTAATCTGCAGACATATACAGTTCCCTTTTTTTGGATGAAGCAAAGATTTAATGGTTCTTGAAGTCAAACAAGTATTAATCCCGATTAAAGAATATTTTAAGCCACAGACATTTATGTATGAACTATGAAATGCTTATGTAAACAGCATTTTCGTCTAATTTGCATATACTAAGTAACTTATTCTGATATTCATGCTTTATATTTTTTTGTAAACTTCAATCTTGCAAAGGCTTCAGGAACTACTCTACTTTGTTAGCCAGGTCGTGGTTCACTTCTACTCAATGGGCATATCTTTCGATACACTCCCTTTAAAGACTATTATGGAGATGATTCTTTTGTCTACACCATGTCCGATGTAAATGGAAACCTTGCTACTGCTGTAGTGAACATTTCAGTTCTCAGCATCCCACCTCAGTTTATTTCATTTCCTAGTGAATTGCACGCTATTGAAGACCAGATAAGTCCCCAGTTTGGGTAAGGGATTTTTTGTGTTCAACTTCCTTAATGTAATCTTGAAAAAAGTTCATGTTGCTAACTTTCTCCATTGTTTTACTTGTTTGGCCTCTGTTGTTTTTGTCCAGGGGTTTCTCTGGGTTTATGATAAGATATTCTGAATCAACTGAGGATATTACTGTCACTTTTAGTGCGTGGTCTGGTACCGTGCTTTTGTCCCCTATGTTAATGCACTTTTTCCAGCCCACATCTGGACAAATTTCTGTTGAGAAAGGGGAAGGTGGAGCAAGTAGTTTGATGTTGAAGGGCTGCGTTGATGTGATCAATTTAGCACTTCAATCTATTCAGTATATCGGGTAAGTACTGCTAGACTAACTATCTTATCCTCAGTTTATTGCATTGCCTTTGACAATTTGTAATTCTTTGTTTGCTCCGCATTTTCTCCATCTTGCTAAGCTATAATGTGGAGATTCATTTTGGATCTTTCATTTTAAGACGTAAATTTTGTAACATAAGAAGTTGAACGGGCAATTGGAATGCTTAGCCTTCTATCTTTGTCATCTCTTTCTAGATTCAAAGGTTTCATTTGTGATAGACATTTCAGGAATAGAAATTTGTAAGGCCTTGTTTTTGTATGCAGGATACCATTACTGACTTATTTTCTCCTGTTTCTAACCAGAAATGAGAATTTCAGTGGCAACGATACTCTTCTTGTTTCAGCCGGCAACACGATTGGGAAAACAAAGTTGAACGTTCCAGTCCTAGTAGAACCAGTGAATGATCCTCCTTTCATAGATGTCCCTAAATACATTATTTTAAAGAAGCATGGAGACATGTCCCTCATCTTTGATAAAAACAGAGACGAGTTTGAGTTCTCTGTTGGAGATCCAGATATTGCCAACTATCCAGGTAATGCAAATCCAAACTTGATACTCTTTAGATCCCTGAAGTTATTTTTCACAACTCCACCAAAAATATTTAGCTTATGTATGTCTTGGACGTATATGGATGCCCAGGTCTTCATGTTGACTCAATATCTGCTTGTTCATCATGTTTCAGGCGGTGAGTCGCAGTTTATATTTGCATTTACTGTGGAAGTTGATAATGGATTTCTGGAAACTGTTCTACCAGCTGAGCTTAGCCTCACAACTGAACTGAAGCTACAAAGTAGTCACATGTGGCAACCTCTTCAGACATATGTTACTATCTCAAAACACTTCGTTGTCAGAGCTAGTGGAGTCCGATTCCGAGGAACGGTGAATGATTGTAATAGTGTTCTACAACAATTGTCATATAACGTCAGTGAGCTTCTCCGCTATTGATATTTTTTCTTCAATAGTTACCTATTCTTGTGTCAGGAACACATGTTAGTATCAGTTTTCAGTCTGTTGCTACATGTCCAACTGCAGGGTAGAGAGCAGGTTTCTGTGTTGACGGTGAAACTAAATGATATGGGACATTATGGCTGTTCTTCAGACTGCGTTGAAAAGATTTCGGTGCCTATGTTTGCCACAGCTACTGTCAGTCTTGTCCAGGGAAAGCCAATGGGCTTATTGGCATCTCACAGTAAGTTAACAATTTCCTTTCACAAAATTTTATGCTGATACCCACTTCTTAACCTCCAAAGAGAAGCCATTTGAAATTTGTTTCATTGATTGTAGTATTCAATCGTGTGAATTATTTGAACTTCTCGTTCTCCATGCTTACAGGCATAGGAATAGCTGTCATCCTTGAATTTATCATTGTGTCTTGCCTTGGAGCGATTCTCTTGTTCTTCACATGTAAATGTGCGATTGTTCTTGTGCATGAGAGAAGCACCCTCAAGGCATGGAACCCAGATACAACAAGAGCACAGAATTCGGAGGTGAAAATTGTGAGTATTTCCTAGTACCTATCTGTCTACTCAAAGTTCTAGAATGCTACATTTCTGAATTAAGCTTTTCATGTGTTATGTTATCAATTATTATGTCTTCAATAAGCTTTTCATCTGTTATGTTATCACTTTTCATGTCTTCAGTTCCTACACTGATCACCATTGTAATCTAATGAGCTGTGCTCAAACTACCCATACAGCCAAATGCAGATCCAGCTGAGGATACAGCAGGCTGCACTATATGTTGTTCCAGCCCCTTCGTGCATTGTGGCCAACCTTCATCCTTCAGAAAACGGTACTGTCGGTGAAGTTGACAAAGAAACTGAAGACTGTTTGATCATCTCCTTATCATAGTTGTTCTGTGATTTGACAGGCCGTGCCAAGAATATGAACTTGACGCATTACAGAAAGATGAAGGCTGTGTCAGTCAGCAGTCATCTAGGGTGTTTCATCCACAGTACACTGTTCCTAGTTTTGTGCCACTTGCTATAGAGAAAGGAAAATGTTAGGCCATTTAGGATTGCGAGAGATGTTACAGTAAGAGGGGATCCTTAATCATTTGGTTATCCCTTGTATATCAGTGCCGAAAACTACGCTTGAGCTGCATTTTAGTGTCCGTCACTTTGAATCATTGATTGTGAATAATCAGATGACATGTATGATGATACACTTGATGATAATCCTTCTTCATTCTTTGTTATATTTTCTCCAGCATACAGAACTGGTCTGGGAGGCAGTTGCAAGCTTTCCACGTCTCCTTCGAGCATCTCCACCACTTTGTTCATTGGAGGACGGTTGCGAGGATTCGTCTGGATGCACCACAGTCCTACTATAACCATCTTCTTTGCAAAGGTACTTTCCTCTTCTGTAGCATCTCCGACTAGAATAGGAGTTCCGGGTGTGGACACTTGGTCATGAACCCAGAAGGGGAAGTAAACTTGGCTTGAATGATCTGTCACTGCATTCATGTTATTCCTTTTACCGGTCATTTCCAACAGCAGCATTCCAAAGCTATATACATCAGCTTTGTAAGACACACTACCAATGTTCTTGTAGAACAATTCAGGTGCCATGTACCCTATGGTTCCCCTTGCTGCGGTCAAAGTCGCAACTCTGTCACCAGCCTGATACAGTTTAGCCAACCCAAAATCAGACACCTTCGGGTTGAACTTTTCGTCCAGAAGAATGTTGTGAGGCTTGATGTCGAAATGCAGAATCTGCATCGCACAGCCGCTATGAAGATATTCAATCCCTCGAGCCACTCCAAGAGAAATGTGGTACAGCTGTTCCATGCTCAAAGACACGTATCCTTGCTTGTGAAATATGTACTTGTCAAGAGAACCATTTGGCATGAACTCGTAGACAAGAGCTCGCTTTGTCCCTTCAGAACAGAAGCCAATCAGCCTCACTACATTAGCATGGTGAATCCTCCCAATGGTAGCAACTTCACTCATGAAGTCTTGACCTCCTCCAGCTGCGGACTTCCCAAGCATCTTCACAGCCGCAAAACTGCCACTACGAAGCTTCCCTTTGTAGACGGTACCAAACCCGCCTTCACCTAGCTTGTCCTTGAAGCCTCGAGTGACCTTCTTAATCTCTGAGTAAGAATACCTGACTGGCATGAGGTTGTTGTTCTGAAGGAATTCCTCAATCTTGTCATATGCTGATCGATGCCTCCTTCGCCACTTATATATCAGAAACGCACACACCAGCGGGGCTCCCAGAGGTGGAATGAACAAGTGAGCTACCACCACTGCAGAGGTATGATTTCATATCAGTAATTCGTAGCTGAATTGAAATAGAAAAGGGAAGAATGAAATTTCTGAGATCAAACTGTGCATGACAATG
This sequence comes from Linum lewisii, assembly GCA_034768395.1. Classification (NCBI taxonomy): domain Eukaryota; kingdom Viridiplantae; phylum Streptophyta; class Magnoliopsida; order Malpighiales; family Linaceae; genus Linum; species Linum lewisii. The sequence continues at coordinate 77,291,614 of CM068297.1, read as the reverse complement.
AAAAGCTTAGGAAAGCTTACCAAGGGTAAGTACCAGTCTTCCAAGGGTTGCTGCAGGAAAAGAAGAATCACAGAAGTTACCATATCAGAAAGAAATGAACAGGTAAATAACAACTGATGTCAGTAAACTATAGTTCACGATTCTGTTTTGTCAAGAACCGTTAGGTCCCAATAACTTGAGTTACTAGGAGAGGCTTCTGAATGGATCTTATATAGCACGTTTCTTTCATTGTGATTACTACAAATGCTGTATATACAGTTTCAAATTTAGCATTTTCTGTCTCTTTTCCAGATGCTAAGAAATCGAAATACAGGAAGGCAGAGATCTCTCACCTGTGACGAGTATGATGGTGTCCCACAGCCCTTCATCGAAGCAAAAACACAACCGAAACACGAGTATCAGAGGTAAACCATCACAAACTGAATTAAGACCTTAGAAACAACTAATGATCATGAATGTTACCGCTGCAGCGAACATTGTCGTATCCATCAAGGTAGCAAGTGTTCACCCCTAAGCAGTCCTTCAAACGACATTCATAAAGGTGCCACGAAAGCTCGAACCCATACTCAAGCTGCCTGTGAATCTCTCGAAACGGCATCTGACCAGAATCCTTCTTCTTCGCCATCATAGTCATCATATCAACTCTACACATCTTCTCCAAACTCGACGCATTCAGACCACCACCAACAACAGCATACCGCGAAGAATTCCCTCCGACTCCATCAATGCAATCCCCTGTTTCCATATACATCGCAGACCTGACAGGATTCCTGCAGCTTATCAGAGTCAACACCTCATTCAAGTGCTCCTCTTTCGCCGACATCGCCAGGAACCCCTTCCTGTCCCTTGTAGCAATGTAAGAGCTCATGAAGAAGAAGCTGTTCTCGGACAAAGCATTGCGAGGCAACGACGAGCAGTTCCCTTTAGCTACACCATCATCCACCAACCTGATGGTAAAGTTCTTGTAGTTGATTTCCTGAACATAGTATCTTGCAGAGCTTATGTACAGCACTGTTGTATTGCTCTCACATGACAAGTTGTAGCCTTGGTTACCGCAGGTTTCGTGATCGGTTGTGAGTCGAAACGGGTTCTTGATGATCGGGATGTTGCCGCAGGAAGAAGGTTGGCAGTCTCCATCTGCAGCTTGGCAGGTTTGGATTAGGAAGAAGAGGAGAAGAAATGGTATGAAGATTAGGTTTTTATCAGTGAAGAAATGGAGCTTCTGTTTCTGCATAACTGGGATCAAATCAAATCCAAACCCAGAAAAACTTTTTGCAGTGTTCATCAATGGCGTTGTTGTAGTCTGAAAGGAGAGGACTAATTAGTAATTTAGTCTGAAAAGAGGACTAATTAGTAATTTAGTCTAAGATGGTGTAGTCCTTTTCCAAAAGTCAAACTAGGACCATTGACCGCCGTGAATGATATACACACTAGATTACAAATTAGTCCTAAAATTTTAATTTATTACAGAGTGGTCTTATTACTATGAAATAAGTTACGAAATAGTCTTACTGAGATAAGCGATGTACTTTTTCGACTATTTTTCCACGTCGTCAAAAATATAATTTAAAATTAAGTATTTTTTAATGAGAATATAAGTATATATAATTAGTTAAGATGAAATCGACGAAAAAAACCTGAAATTTTAAAATCCTTCATATTTCATCATATTCTTCGCAATACCTCCCTGACCAACTTTTTGTCTGCTACCTCCGATATATCTTTATGTCGATGTGCGAATGTGTCCAGATTTAATATTAAGAAGGTGGTAGTTGGAAACAGAAGGACCTAAATGACAAAATAGTCAAAATAGGAGGAATTAAAAACAGCGATTTATAGTATAGGGGTTATTTGTTAAGTTGGAAAAGTAGAGGGATCAAAGTTAGTGCTAGTGGTTGTTGAAACGTGAATTACACGCATATCACTATCCTATCATTAATACTTATCTTACCAAACAACCCCTACTTGCAATTGTTTATACAAGTCTCCAAACTTTGACTCAAACTGAGTTGACTTTTTCCTCATGAACAGACGAAATTCATCATCATCTTCATCATCATAATCCCAGAAAAAGATGATCAATTCCCTAACTTTAACCTCAATTCTCTGCTGCTTAATCCTACTACTGTCAAATTCTGCAGAAAGCCTCAACCTTTCCTGCAGAACAACACCAACCTGCAGCAGCAGCAGATCAACAACAAACACCACATCAGATTCCATCATCAAATTCCCTTTCACAATCAAAGGATCCCCATCTGGGTACTCCGGATTCCCCGGTTTCGAGCTTTCTTGCGACGCAAGCAACAACAGCAATCCAATTCTTCTCCACCTCCCAAACTCAGTCAACTTCACCCTCCTCAGCATTGACTACCAATCCCAGACTGTTCATGTCAAGAGCCCAGATGACTGCCTCCCGAGACAGCTCCGAGACCTCCCGAGAATCGATGATTCGACAATCAGGATCGAAGGGAAGTTACCGGTTTACAGCTTCTTTGACTGTCCAAAGCTGACGCATATAACTCAGTCGATGAAATCAGTGCCTTGCCTTGGAAGTAAGGTTTATGTGTATCCTGCTCTGTCTCCTGTGAATGATGTCGACTTGGTTTCGTGCACGAAGATGTTCGATGGACCGTATCGGGAGGATCACGGTCTCGAGTTGAGCTGGTCGAACCCGGATTGCGGTAAATGTTACAGGAAGAAGGGACAATGCTGTGTGTTGAAGAAGGGAAGCTCTGAACCAGAAGCTGAGTGTTCTGGTGTTACTGATGAGAAGAAAGGTATTTTGTTTTTTGGTTACAAAGATCGTTTCTTTTTCGGTTAGCCCGTCAAATCGGGCGGGTTAATCTGGTTACGGGTTAAGGGTTGGTTAGATTCTTGGTTTATCGGGTTACAATTTGATTATGTTTCGAGTTATATGGATTACAGTTGATTTGGGATGTGGGTTTTTGAGATATTGGGGGTTGGACGAGTTATAGGTGGTTGACTTTTGACTTAGTTCGTGTTACGTTTTGAATTGGGTTAATCAGGTTACAGGTTATGGGTTGATTAGATTCTTGGTTTATCGGGTTATAATTTGATCGTGTTATGAGTAGTACGGATTACAATTTATTTGGGATGTGGGTTTTTTCAGATATAGGTTGTTGACTTTTGATCAACTCGAGTTGGGTTAATCAGGTTACGAGTTAAGGGTTAATTAGATTTTTGGTTTATCGGGTTACAATCTGATCGCATTACGAGTCATTCGCATCACAATTTAATCGGGATGTGGGTTTGTGAGATATTTGGGTTGGGTTAGTTATAAGTGGTTGACTTTTGATCAATTTCGAGTTACATATCGTGTTGGGTTAATCAAGTTATGGTTGACTTTTGAGATATTTGAGTTGAACGAGTTACAAGTTGTTGACTTTACGATTTTATCTGCAGTTTCTCCCTGAAAAGCAGTGATAGCAGGAGTAATTCTAGGCTCAGCATCCATTGCAGCATTGCTCTATGCACTCTACCGCGGACACAGATTCGATCGAAACGAGAAGGAATTCCGTCTCAAGATCGAGAAGTTCCTCGATGATTACAACGCACTCAAGCCCACGCGATTCTCCTACGCAGACATCAAGAGAATCACGAACAATTTCGACTCCGAACTGGGTCGAGGCGCCTATGGAACAGTGTTCAAAGGCAAGCTATCATCTGAAATTCAAGTTGCAGTCAAAGTTCTTGACAGCAGCACCATTGGAGATGGAGAGGATTTCGTTAACGAAGTTCGAACAATGGCTCGAATCCACCACGTTAATGTCGTAAGACTGATCGGATTCTGCGCAGACGGGTTTCGACGAGCTCTGGTTTACGAGTACTTACCGCACGATACGCTTCAGAAGTACATAGATCAGCATCAGCATCAGATTGTGCGGAGCAAGTTTCATGACATCGCTCTCGGTGTAGCGAAAGGGATCGAGTATCTACACCAAGGTTGCGAGCAGAGGATCCTGCATTTCGACATCAAGCCACACAACGTCCTCTTGGACCGGGAATTCAACCCGAAGATCTCTGATTTCGGGATGGCGAAGCTGTGTGCAAAGGACCAGAGTGCAATATCAATGACAACCGCTAGAGGGACGATTGGATACATTGCTCCGGAGGTGTTCTCGAGGAACTTTGGTAACGTGTCGTACAAGGCAGACGTGTACAGCTTCGGGATGCTACTGCTGGAAATGGTCGGAGGGGAGAAGAACATCGATTTCACGAGTGGTGATCGTAGCGAGATATACTTCCCGGAATGGATTTATAACCTTTTCGACGAATCGGGAGACGATGTTAGGGTTGATGTCGAAGAGGAAGAAGAAGAAGATGGGAAGATTGCTAAGAAGCTTGCAGTAGTTGGGCTATGGTGCATTCAATGGAACCCGGTCAATCGACCTTCGATGAAACTTGCGGTACAGATGCTTGAAGGGGAAGGTGACGATTTGACCGCACCTCCGAATCCAGTTAGCTCGAGCAGCGGTGGTGCGAGCAGAATGGCGAAGTCGATGATGCAGCTGCAAGAGTTGGAAATTGTACCGGAAACGGAAAGCACATCATAGTTCGAGACCGAACAAGACCAGACGAACATCAATGACCTTTCCCTCGTCGAGATTTCGAGTCTCGAAAACAAGGAAATTGTTCCGTAAATTTTGAAACACAGATTGAAGTAATTCCCAACAATGCTTCTACAAAATTTTCAGACTGTTTGAGCTACAAATGAAGATCTTAATCTCAACAGTTACTTTCTACAAACCTCATTTAACTTACCCTTTCCTCGGCTTCCTCCATGGTTTCTTCGAACGAGGTTGGTCCTTCTTCGAAGGAGGTTGTTCCTTCTTCTTCGACAGCTTCTGCTTCTTCTTTAGCGGCCTGGCATTGGCATTCTCACCTTCGTCGTCCGAAATGCGAGTCAGAGGTTCATCCTCGTCGGAACTCAATACCAGATCCTCGACAATGTCACCGTCTGCATCTTCTTGTCGACCCTTCTTTCGCTTCTTCTTCTTCTCGTTCTTCTCCGTCTTCTCCTCGGACGGATTAGCCCTGCAAGTAACGATGAACACAGTTAGTAAGTTCTCCATCACTCCGAATTCCCACAAGCTGCAATCATAGTTCTACTATACATACTTCGGTACGCCAGTCGGTAACCAAGAGGAATTGAACACATCTGCAGCTTCCTCGTCTCCAGAATCATCTTCATAGTCGTCGTCCTCGTCATCTTCTTTCGATATCTTTTTGCGTAATATGGAAGAATTCTCCCCGACGATGACGCTGCAAAATTTACAAGGATTAGTGCAAGGGTTTACATTCTGGAAAGTGGCAAACTGGAGCCTGTTTAATCAAACCTGGATTCCATCATTGAGCTGTTTCTTTGTTCTGCTCTTTGACGCAACGTGACAACGTACTGTGACAAAGGACTAGGCCCCATCTTGTTCTCGTTCTGTTTCGAGATAAGAGCTTAATTGCTTAGAATCACGCAGTCAAAAGAATACATCACATTAATTGAAAGTACGGTTAATGCACACCTCGATTTCAGAAGCAGCTGCAAGATCATTGGGTAACAAAGTGATTGACGAACGCTTTTCATTTGTGAACTTACAGTTAGCTTCGACCTGTAACATAGATTAGCTTCATCACTCGATTATGTTAATGCGGAATCTAGATTACCAGAAAGATGAAGGATAAGACGCTACCTGACGTACAAGCCGCCGCATTTCTTTTCTAAATCTATCGACTTTCGTAACTTTGCAGAAGGTTCGCAATCGCACAGCTGGGATAAAAGAAAGTTCGAAGAAAGCCATTGAATAACTCCATTGAGATAAATGTTCAGCAAGTTCTTCGACCACAGAATATACACAGGCTTCTTGAAATCCTCGTGTTTTCAATGTAGGCTTGTTCACCTGGTACAGAAGTTATTGAAGTTCAGAAACAATTCACAATTCAGTTCTTCCATTCCTGCATAACTAACAGAAACTTCTGAAGGAATATTTTTGGAGAAAAACACGACATACCTTGAGCATGGTACGCAGATCAACAGCTTTGCCAACACCTCCAGTGGGTGGCCTGTTTAGTTCTTTCATTTCTAACATGTCCAAGAGGAGAGTAGAAACAGGTATAAATGTTCTCGTTGATGCAGCAATGCGATTGAGCATTCTGACACACCTTAATCTAAGAGGAAAGTATCTAGCTGTTGGAACCAGAGAAGCCACCCCCGAAATAATTTGAGTTAGTGGATAGGCTAAAGGCATGAAATCAGCTTCGGAACTGTAGGCACAGATAGCACTAGTCCAGAGTTCAAGGCAATTCATAAATTTCCATTCGTAGACCCTGCGGAATGATTCCTTGATAAACAAAACAAAAAAGATGATTTAGCACAGGTGAGTTACATAAAATCCATTTCCACCAAAAATCTAGAAAACAAAGCAAGGGTCTATGCAGGAAAATCTCAAAGCTGTTTGTTTGGTATACCATAACAGACATTAAGTGATTTCTCGCGAAAGAAAGATGGCATTGACAATAGGGATCAGGTTTTAGAGCTATGGTGCAAGGTAATTGATATAAAAACGATAAATTTCTCGGACTTCACTGCATGACAATATCAATAAGAAAGAAAAATGAAGAACCTTAGTTTTCACAGTGATTGCATCCCGCAGAATCATTGCCAACTGTCGAATGTAAACAAAAGCTTGTTGATAGGCAGTTTGAAGGTCCACCCGTAAAAGTTCTATCACACAATTCCCGAGAAATTGGATATGCTGCATCTTTACAGCATTTATGAACTGACAGTTCAAAACATATGCCTTATACATGCCTTTGAAGCATTCATCTGCACATTCTGACCCAAGTCGTATGCACAAATCCCTAAGGAAGAGAGTAGATATAACAGGAAGTGCACCTCCTCCTGTACCCCAAAAGTGAAGGGCAACCTGGAAAGAAAGAAAATAGGTAAGAAACATTCAAAAGATTGACTACATTTTTAACTAGTGGTTTGCGCAACCATATATATAAGGAAAGATGCCTAACATATTACACTATTGGGAAGGATAGACATGAAAATTTGTCAAAAGATGCATGAAAATACTATCATTTTAACAAGAAAAAACAAGGATAACAACATAAATAAAAAATGTACACGGAAAATATGTACAAGTTGAGTTTAGAATGCATCATACCTTGACATACTTGCGCAATAGACTTGGGAAAGCAGCCAATAGTAAAGATGAATACTGCAGACGACGCAAAGTAAAAGATACCATCTGCGGATCAGTCATTTGATTTAAAACATGCAGAGCATTTCCCAGATATGACTTCACCAGGTGGCTGTAATTCTTCCATTTCCTAGTGCCCATTACATCAATCATCATCTCTTTCTTCCCCCCATAAGCAGGCAAGCCCAACATCTTACGAAGGATTCCATCCATTTCAGTCAGCACAAACACCATTATTTTATTGAACACGCTACTGGACATGGTACTTAACTTTGCTGCAGAGTCATCCCCACTATCATCGCCATAGTGGCAAGCAATTCTGAAAGCTTTCAGAAGAGATCGAAGTGCACCTATTTTTCCATCTTCTACCGCTGCTTTGATCCAAGTCTCAACCATTGAAGTGGTAACGACAGTTTTAGATGAATTATCTTCCTTCTCAACTTGGACATGATCGCTAACTGGCTCATCCACATCAGTATCAGCATCAGCATCGTCAACTTCATCATCATCAACACCATCATCCTCCTGCAAGAAAACAAGAGTGTGAATAGCCACCAATCACCATACTATTACTCAAGCAGAAATTTTGAACATCATGGTACTTAAATTACCTCTTCATCAAATGCAAGAAGATCCTTATCATGCTCTTGCAAGAACTTGTAAAATTCAGGGTCCTGTACAGTAATAAGAAATCAATGATAAGTCCACCACAATGACTGATACAGTGGGATGAAACGCCAAATCTGACAGAATACATAAAGAAGAAAATCAAGAACATTACCAAACACCCTACGTCAAATTAACCATGAGTTTCATAGCGTAGAGTCCTAGTGATACTGGCCACCTACTCAAGCCCAACTCCCGGAACATTACATATTTGTTATATGGTCCTTAGAACATGTCCCTCCATCATTGCACATTATGCTAGATAGGCAATAATTTCCTCAATTCTTATCTAACATAAAACTAAGTAACTCCAGCTCCTATTGCTTTATATTTCAAGTAAAGTTTCTAAAGAGATGAAAACATTCCACGCACATAAAAAGGCGATCCTAACCTTTTCCTTCATTCTTTCTAGCGCATCTTTGTGCCCTTTAGCACCAACCTCTCCCGTCTCTTGCTCTTCATCTTCCTCCATTGTCTCGTCTTCTAAATCTTCAACTGCCGAAAGGTACAAACACATCGGGATTTATGGAAGCTGAGTATTTATAAGGGTCCATTGGAGCTGTATGAAGCCCTAACACAGCGAGATTTGCAGTTTGGGCCTTAAGCCCAAATTGATTATCCATAAGCCCAAAACTTCCACACTTTTGCTACTGAAATTAAATTAATTAATTAATAAAAGTCACTATAAAAATTGTGTATTTGGTCTTTCTCTTATAAAAATTCGTGTTATCTATCGGCTATTTGAGCCGTTTATTATGTAGCACAAATAGTTCTAGTGTGCTTTTTGTCGGTAAATAAAACACAATTACCGTTTATTAAGTAGCACATGTAATTCAGTATATTTTATACTTGTAAATAAATGATCTCGTCTCTCTGAACTGATGTCTAAACTAATTTCATCTCTTCTGACTTATATAATCAAGATTTAACGTTTTGCGTTTCCCATTTAACCCGAATCAAATCAAGAGGGGTCAATGTGAATCGTATGACAAAATAATGTCGAATTGAGTATGGTGTTAGAGTTTGGATCCGAGTCTATGCACACAATGATACAAAAGTAATCGTGTATAAAAGGTGGTTATCATCATGAAGATTCAAACATGACGTATAAGTTATCCGATGACAAGTTTCGAATCAAACATAGTTTAATTTCATACCACAATCACACGGGATCAAAGAAAGAAAGAACACGAGAATCGGCTTATAATGGGGAGGAAAATAAATTTGTTACTATTATTATCATAAAATAATTAACTTGGTTAAAATATAATGTACAATTACTAAAATACCATCATTCTCTAGAGAATGATGTATATCATACAGTTAAGAATCTGCAGGGCTTCTGCTGATATCTTCAGGGATAACTTCTGCAGGCAAAATCAAATCAGCAAGGCAAGCACAGTTATTACAGATTCGAAAATGGAAGGAAGAGGATGAATCATAAAACCCTAGATGAAAAGTGGTTTGAGGCACAAACCAAGCCGAGAGCATCTGCTGCAATTCTATGGCAATCTTTACTGCTGCAAGCTGCTACGAACATGGCCATTAGAGCTTCCCTCTGCTCCATCTTCAAATGCTTTCCTAGTCCTTCTGCCACCATCTCCATCTCCGGCTGCCCAGAAACCAAAAACAAGAAACCGAACCTATGAAGTTCATCGCACAAGAAAACGTTTTTCTGTTTCGTTACTTTCTACCCCCCCTCTATCCATTACGGTAGCCATGATTCGATAAAGGATCAATGACTGAAAGAATGACTACAGTAACATAGCAGCTCAGAATGACAGCAACAACAGAAAACAGCCATAGATAGTTCGAGTTGCGGTGATGTTAGGTAATATGGCCCTGTGTATTTAGATGTGTACTCTAAAGACATTTCAAAGAGCAAGGAGAATAAACGAAAGTAGACAGGAGGGGCATACCGAGGACTCGTCAGGTGGAAAGGTTTTAAGGATAGAACTTATGCTTAACAGTTCCGACACTGCTTCTGAGTGTTTTCCTTGCACGTCAAAAGCCTGCGGCCAAAGAAGAAGAAGAAGGAAGTTGCATTCACAGAATTAGGACACAAATCACTAGAGATCAAGAAGAAGAAGAAGAAGAAAGTTGCATTCAAATTACTAGAGATTAACCAGATAGTTAAAAGTAACGACAGGTAAAGAAACTAATATAGATTGATTCCACCTCCACAAAACAAGAAAAGATCTTCCGATGGCAGCAAAATAATGTGAGAAAAGTTGCATTCAAATAAATTGTAAGATGCTAAAATTTACAATGAAAGAGCAGAAGATTACCCAAGCCTGCAAGAAACACGAATGAGTACGTGCAGCAACAGCTGCCGATACAATTCGTGCAGCACGAGTGTTCTCAAGCCCGATATTTTCAGCAAGCCCAGAAATGAATTGCTGAACACCTTCACCATCAATCTCAAGTGCGTTGTTGTTACTTGGATTACTGTGAGTGTGCAAAACATCTTGATATAACAATATGAACATCTAACATGAAAAAGTATTAAACAACATAGCTTATGTAAGGCAAGAAAAGACTTACCTACTACACATGTTCAAAACAAAGTCAATTAATGCACGAAATAACGCATCCCGGGTGTTTGTTGTGTCAAAGCTAACCTTCACTCCAGACGTCCTGCATATTCGACGCAACTGTTCACCCATACAGGGAAAAGGCCATTGAATATCGATAATCAGATAACCAGACAAAAGGATCATAATGCAGAACCAGAAGAATCTAGAATTCCTAGTAGAAAACTCGTGACAACAAATGAATACAAAGCGATATACAGGTGAAGAAGAGGAGAAACAAACTGATAGCTTAATATCAACTCGGACACCAGAACAACAACAATAGTGTATGCTCAGCAAAAAGAATTGGAACTTTCCGGGAAGAGGAAGAAGAAAAATAGCAGGCAAGTCAGCTAATTCAACTTCATAACAAGTCAATCAATAATGTTAACAAGCAAAAACTGACACGCCAAATCCTGCAGCCATCCTATGAAATGAAATATCTCTTATGAACAGCAATTCCTTTCACATATAAAGGAAGAAAAGCATAGAGAAATGTACCGACTTGAACTATATCATCCACTGCAAAATCCTTTCCCCTTGTTCTATAGTCCGTGATTTCTGGAAACCAAGTTGATAAGAAGAGATTTGCAGAAAGGCAATCATATAATATTAAATGAATTTCCAGAAATGCGGACTGGTTTACCTGCAAAAGAGTCAAAGATGGGACAAAAGGTAGACCATCAGCACATCACTATGCCAAAGATTACCATAAGAACAGCACATTGCCTACATACGTATCAACAGATAAACCGCATTGCATACTGATAAAGCCATTTTGCAGAGCCAATGTTTCCTCAAATCAATCATGCATAAGATCTTAATCTTAACATACACAAGAGCTTATAACAAAGGCATCCTAAATATCGTCCATGAAACAACTGTTACAGTGAGTCGAACAATTTTCCCTTCATTGGAGAACTAAGTGTCTTGCAAAACAGTAATCTCTACTATAAGATGCTCAGTTATGCACAAAATGAAGAACAGTAAAGCCACCATCAAATGTACAGAAGTTGGAATCAACCATCATTGAAAATTACTGCAAAGGCATGATTGAATGTTCAAGAGAGAGCTGAGAAGCTAGTAGAAGATAAAGGAAGAAGAAGAAACCTCGAATCAATCTCTTGGCTTCCCTTTGATACTCCTCCTGATTCTCCCCGGACGCATCGCTCGCCACCGTCACCGGCCACCATTTCGGCAGCTTATCTTGCCTCCGACCTAGATACTTCCCCCAATCATTTCCCTCCATAGCAAGACTCAGAGACGACAAAGGATCATCCAAAACCCCAAACCTCTTCCTCTTCGGCACACTATCTCTCTCCGCCGCCGTCGCCACCACCACCTCTTTCCCTCCAAGACTCCTGTCTCTCCTAACCACAACCTTCTCCCGCCTAAACCCTACCCTCCGCCTAATCGCAAGCACCAAACTAACCAAAACCCTAACCGCCGTAACCAACACAAATCCACCAAGCAAAACCATCCCACTGAACCGCACAGTCGATTTCCGGCACGAGAAGACGATCCTATTGTTCTCATCATACGATACGAGCGTTTTAAGGTCGCGATAAGCGTCCTTTCCGGAGGAGATAAACTTACGGAGATTGGAAGATGCGAGGGAGGAGAGCTGGTCGAGATCGAGGACCAATTGGAGGTTCTGAGAGGAAGTAGAGTGATCGAGATTGTCTTCGTTGTGGATGAGGGAGGGGCGGGTGGAGGAGGTTGTGGTTTGGAGTAGCTTCCTCTTGTCGGAGCGGCGGGAGCGGCGGCGCGTGGTGGAGAAGGAGCATCGGATGGAGGAGGAGAGTCTGGATGGAAGATGTATGGTTGGGGATTTGGTGAGGAAGCGAGGATGAAGAAGAGGAGAGAAGCGGAGGGTGTTGGCGGAGCTCATCTGAACTGGAGTAACTGTTTTTCACGGTCAGGCGACGGCGGCGGCGGCGGTTGTTGTGCTGCGGGGAAGAGTTGTTTGGTTTCCGCTCTTAACAGTTATAACAGTGTAGACAATTTTTTTCCTGTCTTATCTGCCGCGAACGAAGCAAAGAGTTATAATCAGTATTTTCATGAATCTAACCGGTTTAACCGCTAAAATCGATAAACTGTAAATCGGCATTATATCGTATTATTTTGAAGAGTGATTCATGGTCTAATTAGTCGAGTTGTTACTGCTAATAAGATTTTGAAAACACTAGTTAAAATAATCATGAAAAAATGTGAAATTTTGGTCATTTTTGCTCAACTACTCCGTCGAGTTAACAAACTGTCTCGTAGAGATGTTCAGTTTATCATTTCATAACACAGTTTGCTTAATACTCGAATATTTTCATTAATTTTCTCTTTAATTTTTCATTACGAAATTTCGAATCAATCTTAACACGATCAATTAGAGACTTCACGTGACTGATGGCCAATGAAGGTAAATCTTTTTTCTATGTGACTAGTGGCCAAAATGTGATTCAATGGAGAGCAACATTCGTTATGCTTTTAACGATAGTGGACCTACGTAATCCGGTTTGCACATATGTGCGCTACACTCTATCTAGGATACCGTGTACACACGTTGTAGCAACCATAGGGTTTCTCCATTTGAAGGTTGATGATTACGTTCACTCTTTCTACAAGACTGAAACTAGGATACCATGTACACATGTTGTGGCAACCATAGGTTTTCTCCATTTGAAGGTCGATTGTTACGTACACTCTTCCTACAAGGCCGAAACTAGGATACCATGTACACACGTTGTGACAACCATGGATTTTCTCCATTTGAAGGTTGATCGTTACGTGCACTCTTTCTACAAGACTGAAACTAGGATACCATGTACACACGTCGTGGCAACCATAGGTTTTCTCCATTTGAAGGCAGATGATTACGCGCACTCTTTCTACAATACCAAAACTAAGATACCATGTACACATGTTGCGACAACCATAGATTTTCCCCCATTTGAAGGTCGATCGTTACGTACACTCTTTCTACAAGACCAAAACTAGGATACCATGTACACATGTTGCGACTACCATAGGTTTTCTCTATTTGAAGGTCGATGATTACGTACACTCCTCGTAAAACACTGAAAGGGTGGCTAGGCTTACAAGCTACAACTACCATCATACCAACACTAGCACGCCTTATGGCTGTCGAGTACGATATTCTCTATTCTCCCCAAGGACCAGACGAAATCCCGAGAAACCTAAAAACCAGCATATTCTGAAAAGATTTGGCTAGATTTACATCTCGAGACAAAAATTGAAAAAACTCATAAATAAACATTTAAAACACAAAACAAAATGCATATATCTCTTCATCTTTTCAAAGGGGACATTGTATTAGTAAGAAAAACAAAGGAATCTACAACTATCCAAGATGAATACATGTAAAATCCCCCCCTTTTAGCCCCAATCCCCATTGACTCAGTAACTCAGATTCTCTGCAATCAAAACTCATCACTCTGTGTATAGTATAAATCAATGAATTCCCCATATCCCCCAGAAGGGGATTTTACCTGAATCGAAATCGCAACATGTTCAGCAAGAGTAGTCCCAGATTCGTGCCGAAAGATCGAAGTTTGTCTGGGGCGAACTCGTACCTTCTCATGTATGTTATGTACCCTAACAAAACTTTTCAGGTAGGTAGTAGAGGCTTTCTTTCGTCGTCATGGGCTACTACTCGATGACTCGTCTGCAAGGAAAGAGATGCATATGGTGTTGTCAGTACTTGACATGGTACAAGTGAGATGATGATTTGTGTCCCAATAACTCGAGTTGTTGGGAGAAGGTTTTGAATGGATTTACAGAGGCTTCAATAAGGCTTTATACATGGATTAGTGGTTATCGAGTTCCGAAACTTTGACATTTTGTTAGTCAAAAACTCTGATACCATGTCATGAATCGTTGCATCTCAATAACTCGAGTTGCTCGAGTTGTTGGAAGAGGGTTCTGAATGGATCTTATATATTTTACTAACACGCCCCCTCGCCCCCTCAAACGAATGGCTCATGAAAGAGCCTTAAAGTTTGCACAGCTTCGATAAGACTTGTGCAACAGATAGGGGCCACAAAGACTAATATACACGGATTGGTAGTTACCGAGATTCGAAACATTGACCTCTTGTTGGTCAAATGCTCTAATACCATGTCATAAATCGTTGCATCCCAATAACTCTCGAGTTATTGGGGAGAGTTTTGAATAGTTCTTATATTGCTAAGAATGAGGAAATAAGAGTACCAACTCACCTCTTCGTTTGCACCGGCTGCTATGTTTATGAACGCCTCTTTTGACCTGAATGTTAACAAATGGAGGTGTCGAGTATGGTCAGTAACAGTCTGAAACGTTGGAAACTAAATGCTTTGAGCAGTAATCATAAGTTCCAATTGGAAAAATCATGTTTCCAGCTTGCGGTTAGCAGAACGAGAAACTAATGAGACGAAAAAAGAACGAAGATTGGGTACCTGCGATCCTCCGCAACTTCCTTCAGTTCCATGACGACATTCGGTGGTTCGTCTTTGACTTTCGAAAGAGGCGAGAAAAACTGGAAAGACGACACAAACCAGAAAGAAACATGTTTTGCTTAATCAAAAGTTTGATCCATAGACTACGGGAAGTGTTCAAGAGGGGCATCAATCACAGACTGGTAAATCACCTGGTGCATTGAAATGAACACGATGGAGATTCCCAACACAAAGTTCATCGTCAACTTGTGACCGAACATTGCAGCAGATGCAATGCCTGTGAAGATCGTGGCCACCGTTGATGAATACTTCTTCAGAATAGTGTCTGGAATCAAAGAAACGACATCTCAAGCCATATTAGAGGTGGAATGAAATTATCTTCTCTTATAATTATGTGCGGTAAAGAAGCCAGACAAACCTGCATATTTGAAGAAAAACGACGACAAAATTCCTTGGGCTGCATTGTTGCATATTAGAAGCATCGTCGCTTTTGAATGGCCGTGAAGGATGTCCATGCTATTAGGACCTGAGAAAATCCATTAACAATGGTGTGTCAACAAAATCATTCCCAGCACAAGTCCCCTGCATAGCCAAGCGGTTCATGATTGTACCTTTGACGACAGCAATTGCCAAAATCGCCAGAAAATTGAATATAGCACCATAGCCGTACAAGAACAAATTCTGAAACAAAAAAAATGGCAAGAGTCAACAAGAAGCTAGCGGAAAGAACTTCAGAATATCATTACTCCATATAGCAGGTCCAACAAAGACGAGATTATGCCAAATGCGACAAAGAATCGTGATTCATAAAATTGATACACCTTAGAACCAAGGTAACTAGGTAAGAATCAAACGTCATAGCCACTTTGCCAACAGCACATTACCTGAAGGTATATACTGGTATCATATTGGCTCTTCAGGGCATACTCATTATAGACGGAGGCCAGAGATGGAACTGTAACCTGTGAAATTTCAGAAGTTACGAATAAGCAAACAAATAAGACAAAATTAGCAAATATTATCAAGAAATTAGACTGCTGAACTGACCAGTTGTTAAGCACATCAAAAGGAGAATTACATGAAATATATTTCAACTTACGAAAATGAAAGTGTACATGTAAGCACTGGTTGCAATTGGAATTCCCATTGCAGTAACACCTCCTTCAGGTAAAGAGCGTAACTGATTTATACTAATACCGATGAGCAGCAATGCAAGAGCTTCCCACTGCCACATATAAAAAATCAGTTGTGATTTTGTCAAGGGAAGTAAAGCAGTAGATATCAACGAAACATGGAGAGAAGTACAAAATAATAAAAATTACAGTATGTGCCTTATAAAAATAACCTGAATGATGGAAAAGCGCCGCTTCATTACAAACTTCAGCAAAACAGCAATAACCAGAACCTGCATATTTGAGGTGGAAATAACCATTTGTTGCAAATTTCTTTGAGAAAATGCAAAAACAACCTCTTGTTAACAGGACACAAATATTGACAGTTTGTATTTTCTTCTTCCAATTATATTTACAAATTAACATTATTCAGAATACTATTTCTACCATACTGTTTACAGTTATAACTTTAAAACACATTCTTTTCATTTCATTAAGATTATTAGCTTGACCTATTCGGAAGATATCAGAAGATTGCCAAAAAACAAGGAAAACAATAACAACAGAGCATTTGTTGTTTAAAAGCCAAAGTTTGCCATGGACAACTCATTCTGGAAAGTAGACTAGAAAACTTCTAAAGGGAAAACACACAGTCATGCTTGATATCAATGTAGAAGAATGATTGTGCATTTGCTTAATTGTACAAAATCTGAACTGCATGAAGCCAGCCATGACCCATTGCTATGAAGGAGCAAAACAGCCTACTTCTAAGCAAAGAAAAAAGTACATTACAAGAACTAGTCAATACCTTTAGATTGCTCAGCATCTTCACGGTTGCAGGATTAAAATAAAGCTGCAATGTAACCAAAATTTCTCAATCAAATTTTCAAATACATATATAAACGGCAGTCCAGATACCTAAACCTCACAGCAACATAAATACCTGTGACCAAGGAAAACAAACCCATATGTGTGTAATAGAAATTGAATTGGTCAGTCCAATTATGATTCTAAATTAAGGAACAAATATCTTACTAGCAGGTTTTACTGTTATATGGATAGCAATCTTTTTTTATATGGAAATATATTTTTTATATATAGTTTGTTCTCTGATTTGTGATTTCATAAGATGACAGTCAATAAGGGCAGTATTAACAGTCAAAGCAATATTACACACTTAATCATTTAGCATGTCCTTAAGTTAAACCACATAGCGCCCTACCTGCATGGTGAACTTCAGATAATTATTGATGGCATATAGAAAAGCAGGAACTGCAAGAAGGACGTTGTTACGAGCTGCCTGTCAAACAATAAATGATAAAAGTATTAAGGGATATCGTATCACGCCTAGAGTTTACTGAGACCATGAGGGCAATAATAAACAAATGGAAACTCTTAAAAAGGATGTAGAATAATGAATCAAACAGCACAATTCAGAATTTAATTATACTCTTTTACCAAAAATAATAGTTTATTTATACTCTAATAGATCTTTGAATTGAATAAGTGAGATTGCAGGGATAACTGAGCAAAGCAACCAAGAAGAATAAATAACTTCTTGGTCTAAATCGCACACGTGTGCAGAATGCAGGCTACTCCGGGAGTAGTTAAAAATCATTAGTTTAGCTAAAACTAATTTGGAGAGAGAGACTTCACTTTTTTTCTCAACTTTTAAACCAGAAAATAAAGATGCAAAATTCATCTTATATTGCAAAGCCAAGGGCCCAGAGGTCCTAGGGAATCCAAATATCAGGCTTGTTCAGTGAATATGATTCCATCATGGTCCATGGATAACTTAGAACTCATAGCACAACTATACCTGTGTAAGGGAAGAGATTGATAGAAGTGGCTTCTCCCCAACTTTTTGACGTCTAGCCTGCAGAATCACGCAAATAAATCTTAGAAGGGGGGACAATTAACGGGTAGTCAACATAATCTTTGATGAGAGTGAACAATAGATACTCAGGTGGCCAAGACCTCTGGTTCCCAACCATTCTATTTCAAAAGACCTATCTCCACCCTATCTCTCCTCTCTCATTCACTATATATATTCTCAAGCGGTATTGCATGTAAACAACCTTGCACCATCAAATGACTTAATTATGAAGCAAATATATACTGATAGCATCAATCAAAGGATGAGTAGAGGACTATTCATATTACCTGTAAAATGAGCATAACAATTGCAAAGACGACCTTTGTAATTTCTGTCAAGAAGTTGACACTTACTGGACTGAACTCAAATTTCCCATCCACCTTGGACATGTAAACCAATATAGGCTGCAAGAAAATGAAAAAAAAAAATCAGACAATTCAGAACTTGTACTATATCCTAAAAAATTCACACAAAACATATCAGAAACTGATACAAAAGCAGGATCATGCAGCAGGAAAAATCAACATTTCACTGACTGCATCTAAGCTCAACAAGCATACAAGTTTTAGTGATTGAACAGGACATCTTTCAGAATGATATCCCAGACTCCACTTCTTATATTTAAGTTTTGAATAATATATCTCTCCAATCAATGCATGGTGAGAATGCTGATAATGTGACAAATGTAGCATACCCTCTGGCTCAAAAAAGCTCCCCTATCAGTAGAAATGTAAAAATCCACTTAATAATCATATGAAACTCAACCAGTCACATCAGTCATCTAGAACTGTCCTCCACGAGTCTGCATATGTCAAGACACAGTATCTTACAGCTAAGAATTATCGAAGACGCACTAGATTCAAATACATCAATATACACACCATGTCCATCGAGTATCAAACAGTTACAGACCCAATTACTGACAGACGAATCTACTTTCAACGACGAAAAAATTTGAGAGAACCCGAGATCACTCACCGATAATCCAACTAACATACAATCACCAACAACCAACAAAACATTGAGTGCCCGCTGCTTCGATGACACCCGACTCTTGTGCCTGTCATAAGCCCTGGACACAGTTTTGGCAGCAGGGGACAGCAGTTTGGAACGGCAAACGCTGCATTCTATCACAGCGTTTTTCATTTGTTCAACGGAATGCAGTAACCAACCGCTTAGAGATCGAATGCAATAACACGTTAGTCCCACAACAGCACAGCAAGAGCTCGTACACTAAATCTCAACCTGGAGAAAAAAGGACAAATAATAAAAGCCGGAATCAAGACCAGATTCACCAACAAACAAACATAACGTTTCAATTCACAGATCGAAACAGATCACGAACGGTAGCAGCAAAACGGATCAAAACCTTACCGCCCCCGGAATTCACAATCCCGCCGACAAAAAACAGATCACGGAGCTGCTCTTGAGAGTAAATCCACAAAATCAAACGTACGAGTAAAAAAAGGCGGTAAAAATGACCTGAAATCCTGAATAGAACACTCAGCCAACCAAACGCATTCTCCAAGCTTCGCCGGCGGGGAAATCTCAGACCAGATCCGCAGCTCCCACCACGGCGCTTCTGAATTCAATTGTGCGTCTCTTCAGCTGCGAATCTTCGTCCCTAATCTGACAATCTCTGTGTGGGAAGCTGATTTGGTGAGATTAAGCTCTGCGAATTCGAAGCTTAGCTACCTACAGAATCACGTTTTCTTTTTCCCAGAGAGAAAGGAGGTGGAAAAAGAAGAATTATATAAGAAGAAAAAAAAAGGCTTAGATCTGATTTATGCGGAAGAATATCCAGTAATTTAAAATTGGTAAGCTTCATTAATAATTTTTTAAATTATATTACATGGTATCCGTTTCGTTTTATATATTTATTTCTTTTTAAAAATATATTTCTTTATAAGTAAGATTAATGTGTAATTTTGATTAGGGAAAATTGTACTTTGGTACCTCTACTTTGTCAACTTAACATATAGATCACTACACTATTAATCGGTATTTTTACCCCTCCTACTTTGATTATTTTGTTGTTTGGGTCCTTCTGTTCTAACTTTCGTTTTCGTGATGTTGATTGATGGGCACTCGGTACATACCGTTAGCTCTGATAGTCATGTATTAACTTACTAAGCGTGTTTGAATTGGGAATCTAAATATATATAATTAGATAGGATGAAATCGACGAATAAGATGTATGGTTTGAAAATAGTTTATATTTCACAGTACTTTTTGTGGATACATCCTCAATTTACCTCCCTGACCAACTTTTCATCTTCTACCTCTAATATCTCTCTCCGTTGATGTGCGAATGTGTCCAGATTCTATGTTTTTTTTTATGAATTTCCGGATTTGATATTTTTTATGAATGTCTAGATATGTCTAGATATTTTCTATGTTTTTTTTATGAATTTCCGGATTTGATATTTTTTCCGGAGAAGGTTGTGGTTAGGAGAGACAGGAGTCTTGGAGGGAAAGAGGTGGTGGTGGCGACGGCGGCGGAGAGAGATAGTGTGCCGAAGAGGAAGAGGTTTGGGGTTTTGGATGATCCTTTGTCGTCTCTGAGTCTTGCTATGGAGGGAAATGATTGGGGGAAGTATCTAGGTCGGAGGCAAGATAAGCTGCCGAAATGGTGGCCGGTGACGGTGGCGAGCGATGCGTCCGGGGAGAATCAGGAGGAGTATCAAAGGGAAGCCAAGAGATTGATTCGAGGTTTCTTCTTCTTCCTTTATCTTCTACTAGCTTCTCAGCTCTCTCTTGAACATTCAATCATGCCTTTGCAGTAATTTTCAATGATGGTTGATTCCAACTTCTGTACATTTGATGGTGGCTTTACTGTTCTTCATTTTGTGCATAACTGAGCATCTTATAGTAGAGATTACTGTTTTGCAAGACACTTAGTTCTCCAATGAAGGGAAAATTGTTCGACTCACTGTAACAGTTGTTTCATGGACGATATTTAGGATGCCTTTGTTATAAGCTCTTGTGTATGTTAAGATTAAGATCTTATGCATGATTGATTTGAGGAAACATTGGCTCTGCAAAATGGCTTTATCAGTATGCAATGCGGTTTATCTGTTGATACGTATGTAGGCAATGTGCTGTTCTTATGGTAATCTTTGGCATAGTGATGTGCTGATGGTCTACCTTTTGTCCCATCTTTGACTCTTTTGCAGGTAAACCAGTCCGCATTTCTGGAAATTCATTTAATATTATATGATTGCCTTTCTGCAAATCTCTTCTTATCAACTTGGTTTCCAGAAATCACGGACTATAGAACAAGGGGAAAGGATTTTGCAGTGGATGATATAGTTCAAGTCGGTACATTTCTCTATGCTTTTCTTCCTTTATATGTGAAAGGAATTGCTGTTCATAAGAGATATTTCATTTCATAGGATGGCTGCAGGATTTGGCGTGTCAGTTTTTGCTTGTTAACATTATTGATTGACTTGTTATGAAGTTGAATTAGCTGACTTGCCTGCTATTTTTCTTCTTCCTCTTCCCGGAAAGTTCCAATTCTTTTTGCTGAGCATACACTATTGTTGTTGTTCTGGTGTCCGAGTTGATATTAAGCTATCAGTTTGTTTCTCCTCTTCTTCACCTGTATATCGCTTTGTATTCATTTGTTGTCACGAGTTTTCTACTAGGAATTCTAGATTCTTCTGGTTCTGCATTATGATCCTTTTGTCTGGTTATCTGATTATCGATATTCAATGGCCTTTTCCCTGTATGGGTGAACAGTTGCGTCGAATATGCAGGACGTCTGGAGTGAAGGTTAGCTTTGACACAACAAACACCCGGGATGCGTTATTTCGTGCATTAATTGACTTTGTTTTGAACATGTGTAGTAGGTAAGTCTTTTCTTGCCTTACATAAGCTATGTTGTTTAATACTTTTTCATGTTAGATGTTCATATTGTTATATCAAGATGTTTTGCACACTCACAGTAATCCAAGTAACAACAACGCACTTGAGATTGATGGTGAAGGTGTTCAGCAATTCATTTCTGGGCTTGCTGAAAATATCGGGCTTGAGAACACTCGTGCTGCACGAATTGTATCGGCAGCTGTTGCTGCACGTACTCATTCGTGTTTCTTGCAGGCTTGGGTAATCTTCTGCTCTTTCATTGTAAATTTTAGCATCTTACAATTTATTTGAATGCAACTTTTCTCACATTATTTTGCTGCCATCGGAAGATCTTTTCTTGTTTTGTGGAGGTGGAATCAATCTATATTAGTTTCTTTACCTGTCGTTACTTTTAACTATCTGGTTAATCTCTAGTAATTTGAATGCAACTTTCTTCTTCTTCTTCTTCTTGATCTCTAGTGATTTGTGTCCTAATTCTGTGAATGCAACTTCCTTCTTCTTCTTCTTTGGCCGCAGGCTTTTGACGTGCAAGGAAAACACTCAGAAGCAGTGTCGGAACTGTTAAGCATAAGTTCTATCCTTAAAACCTTTCCACCTGACGAGTCCTCGGTATGCCCCTCCTGTCTACTTTCGTTTATTCTCCTTGCTCTTTGAAATGTCTTTAGAGTACACATCTAAATACACAGGGCCATATTACCTAACATCACCGCAACTCGAACTATCTATGGCTGTTTTCTGTTGTTGCTGTCATTCTGAGCTGCTATGTTACTGTAGTCATTCTTTCAGTCATTGATCCTTTATCGAATCATGGCTACCGTAATGGATAGAGGGGGGGTAGAAAGTAACGAAACAGAAAAACGTTTTCTTGTGCGATGAACTTCATAGGTTCGGTTTCTTGTTTTTGGTTTCTGGGCAGCCGGAGATGGAGATGGTGGCAGAAGGACTAGGAAAGCATTTGAAGATGGAGCAGAGGGAAGCTCTAATGGCCATGTTCGTAGCAGCTTGCAGCAGTAAAGATTGCCATAGAATTGCAGCAGATGCTCTCGGCTTGGTTTGTGCCTCAAACCACTTTTCATCTAGGGTTTTATGATTCATCCTCTTCCTTCCATTTTCGAATCTGTAATAACTGTGCTTGCCTTGCTGATTTGATTTTGCCTGCAGAAGTTATCCCCTGAAGATATCAGCAGAAGCCCTGCAGATTCTTAACTGTATGATATACATCATTCTCTAGAGAATGATGGTATTTTAGTAATTGTACATTATATTTTAACCAAGTTAATTATTTTATGATAATAATAGTAACAAATTTATTTTCCTCCCCATTATAAGCCGATTCTCGTGTTCTTTCTTTCTTTGATCCCGTGTGATTGTGGTATGAAATTAAACTATGTTTGATTCGAAACTTGTCATCGGATAACTTATACGTCATGTTTGAATCTTCATGATGATAACCACCTTTTATACACGATTACTTTTGTATCATTGTGTGCATAGACTCGGATCCAAACTCTAACACCATACTCAATTCGACATTATTTTGTCATACGATTCACATTGACCCCTCTTGATTTGATTCGGGTTAAATGGGAAACGCAAAACGTTAAATCTTGATTATATAAGTCAGAAGAGATGAAATTAGTTTAGACATCAGTTCAGAGAGACGAGATCATTTATTTACAAGTATAAAATATACTGAATTACATGTGCTACTTAATAAACGGTAATTGTGTTTTATTTACCGACAAAAAGCACACTAGAACTATTTGTGCTACATAATAAACGGCTCAAATAGCCGATAGATAACACGAATTTTTATAAGAGAAAGACCAAATACACAATTTTTATAGTGACTTTTATTAATTAATTAATTTAATTTCAGTAGCAAAAGTGTGGAAGTTTTGGGCTTATGGATAATCAATTTGGGCTTAAGGCCCAAACTGCAAATCTCGCTGTGTTAGGGCTTCATACAGCTCCAATGGACCCTTATAAATACTCAGCTTCCATCAATCTCTTCACTTCCGTTGTTCTCCTTTGCGCTGTCCACACTAACAGAGTCAGCTTCCCTAGGGTTTCTGCAGCCGCTCCGCCATGGTACGTCTGCTCTCCTTTCCCTCTAGCTTCTTTCTCTGCTAGTTAACTCTTCTGCTTCCTATTGATTCAGTGAGGCTATGGAAGAATTAGGTTCCTTGAATCCGTCTAAACGGATCGTAGTTGCTATCTCATCTAGCGTTGTTCTTCGATGTTATCAGCTGTTGAGCTGAAGCTAGTGTTTCGTTTTGTCCAGAAGCGTTTGACTGTTTGATTTTTAATCTCTGTTATGTCGTGTGCTTGACCTAACTGAGTCGATCCTGTTCAATCTCTGTAGGCCAAGAGAACTAAGAAGGTTGGAATCGTCGGCAAGTACGGTACGTTCTTACTTATCTGTCTTCTCTATTGATCTAGATTCCAGCTGTTTTTCTTTTTCTGCATCAATGCTAGCAAATGGAGGTTTAATCGTTGTTATATTCGTCCTGTCTTTGTCAAATATTATTGGATATTAGTCCGTTGTTTAGAGTGTGAATTCTCTGGTCGATCTGTTATGTTTCTCAATTCCTTGCTAGAGTTCTCTGTTTTGGTTTCTCTTGGTTAGTCATGGATTCATGGATATCAAGTTGATGTTCATGATGCTGCAATGCAGGCACACGTTATGGTGCTAGTTTGAGGAAACAGATTAAGAAGATGGAAGTCAGCCAGCACAGGAAGTACTTCTGTGAGTTCTGCGGCAAGGTAACCTACCAATGTTCAGCAGCCATTGTCATAGGGATTGCTTTTGCTTTCTCTTGTATGTTCAATTTGATTGAATTCCTCTGATTGTCGTGCAGGATGCCGTGAAGAGAAAGGCTGTTGGCATCTGGGGATGCAAGGACTGCGGCAAGGTCAAAGCTGGAGGTGCTTACACCATGAAGTAAGCAACATTACATTTCCCTGTTATCATCTCAAATCTTGTTTGAATCGAGTAAATCATTACGGCCAGTTCTAATTGTGATTCTGTTTTCCTTTTAACAGCACCGCCAGTGCCGTGACTGTGAGGAGTACCATCCGTCGTCTGAGGGAGCAGACCGAGAGTTAGATGATCTTCTGAACCGTAGTTTGGTCCGGTTGTTATTTTTGGTATCGTAATAGTTGCTGTGAACAATGTCGTCGTTTTCCTATCGGTTTTACATTACGACATCCCTTGTAGGACCTGAATGAATTGAGGCAATGCTGAATTCTGCTGTTTATCTTTATATTTTGAAATGTTTCAGAGATTTCTCTATTGGCTTATGGTTTCTTGTTTTCTACCTCAAAATCTCATCTTCTCTGCTGCCTGCTGCCATAGTTCATATGATGTTCTATTGCTTTGAATCTGTTCATCAATGCTCGAGAATCGATTTGATTGATCAGATGATTCACTTGATTATGAGTGTGGTCCTTGAACCCTAGGAGGATTCGAGTCTAAGTGCTCTTCTCTGTTCGTTTCAACAATCAATCAACTACTCTGATTAAAGTGATTTAGCTTGTTCTTACCTATAACTCGTGCAAATCGGATCCTTTTTTCGGTGAGAAAGCCGCGCTGGGGTGCCTTCATCACTAATGAAAACTAAATGAGGTTGCTTAATGCCGTAGCCATCGAGTCTCAAAAAGTAACCATGTCTACAATCTGAAATATCAAAATTACGACTCCCAGATGGGCAACCATAATCGATACTAGTCAAGAAAGAAATCAGCTGCTTGGCTTGATTTCCCTCTTTATACGTGTGCTCGATCCTTAAAGTCCACTCTCTCTACTCAGCAGTTCCTGAAACTGAAAGCGTTTTCATCGCGTGTCGGTTAGTCATCGTGTGGCGAAAAATGCAATGACGACCCTGGAATCCATCTTCAACACAATTCTCCGATAGCCGGCTTCCCACGCTCGATTCAAACCTCCGATAGCACCACGTACGCATCTCGGCACGTGTGATCGGATCCTTAATATATCCCGTGTACGTCAATTTTACTTGTTAATCAAGTTTTTTGTCGTCCAAATTAATCAGATCTTCTGTTTCCTGCTCAAATCATGTTCTGAATGTACATGTGTCCGTCAATTTTATCCGTTATCTTAAACATATTGATTGATTCTTTTTTATTTTTTTTTTCCAAAATCAATATATGTATATTCCTTTTGAAAATAACCTAATAAAATATGGATTGTAAATGAAGAAGAGAGAATGAATTAGACTTAATTAATTGTGTTTAATTATGAAAAAAAGGCAGCTTAATGGCCTTAACAACAAATAATTAAAAAGGGAGAGATCAACCCTCCTCAGTAGCCACCACACCCTACTTCCTTCCCACCTGCCTAATAATCGATTTTGAACCGAATTTGATCGGTTTTTACGAATTTAACCAAATCTAACTGAGTTAACCTACTTTGACCGAATTAACCTATATATTTTAACAAAATTCCAGTATCTTAATAGGATTTGGAGGATGAGTCTGTTTGATTCGTTAATCGTAATTTGACCAACTTTCACTTTCTTAATTGTTGACAACCGACCACAAAAAAGCAGTCAACAGACGGTTAACTGATTTTGGTCGATTAATCATTTTTCCCCATATGTTAACAAATCAACATGGAGCCAACTTGACCTATTGACCAACCGAAATTGATCGCAGGGGCGGATCCAGGATGGATCAAGACACTGGGCTATTTCATATGTATTGGGCTCAATTTATAAAATCACTGGACCGTTCTACTTACACATACGAAAATATACATAGTTTCGAGCTCTAGACTCGGGAGTGGGGTGGGCCGCGGCCTGGGGAACCCCACTCCCCAGATTCACCCCTGAATTTGATCGATTACATTCGGTTTCAGTCAAAACACCTATCATGGTAACCAAAATGTGAAGAAATTCGGTTCAAATCTATTTCAGTGAATAAAAAATTTAAAATCATTTAACCAATTAACCAACCGATTTATTTTTAAATTAACCATTAACCGAATCGATCAGTTTAACCCCTCTCTCTATATATTCACACTCACTAAATCTCATCACCACTTCAAACTCTTCCCCACCACCATGTCCGCCGACACCATCTCCCCCGACCTCGCCGACGACGACCAAACCACCACCTCAACGGAACCTCACCACCTCAACGGCGGCAACAATCGCTACGACGACGACTCCATGGACCGCGAAAGCCTAAGCCACGGCGCCGGCTCGAAACAAGGGTGGGGAGTGATCGTGCAGCTGGCTTTCCAGAGCATCGGAGTTGTCTACGGCGACATCGGAACCTCGCCGTTGTACGTGTAGCCAGCACTTTCACCGGCGGCATCAGCAACGACGAGGACGTGTTGGGTGTTCTGTCTCTTATCATATATACTCTTACTTTGATCCCTCTCGTCAAGTATGTGTTCATCGTTTTGCGTGCCAACGACAATGGCGACGGTACGTCTGTAATTTGATTTTTTTTCGAGATTATTTGCGAGTTAAGTCGCTCGTGAGTTTGTTCGTGGTTCGTCTCGTGTAAATTGATGGAAAAACTCGGCTCGATAGTAAACGAGCTGAGTCTGGGCTGATAGGCTCGCGAGCTGGCTTGGCTTGTGAGAGCTCGTTGAGTCTGGCTCGTGAGTCGGGTCAATGACTCGATATGGGGGTGGGAAAATGATAGAAATTTGTAAAAGTTTAGGATAGTTTGTTTTAGAGCTCGATCGTAATTAATTAATTCCTTGGTTATTTATTTATTTATTGGAATTATTATAAGTTAAATGATTTTCTTGAAAAAATTGTTCAATATGGTAAACGAGTCGAGTTCGAGCCAACCATGACTCACATCGATAGACTCGTGAGCTCATTGAGTCTCAACTCATTTATGGCTCAATATCAGTGGCTCGTGGTAGAAACTTGTAAAATATGGATGAAAACGATAGAAACGTGTAGATTTCAGATGAAATAATCGCAGAAACGTGTGAAATTTAAGATAATTCATTGTAGAACTCGATTCATCTTACTTCAATTTAGCTCAAAACAGTACTCGTTAGAGATTTCAAATTAGTCAAGTTCAAGTTACACATCAAGAACAACTAATAAGTCAGACTCGAACTCGACATAAGCTTCAAAATTTTAACTCGATTTCGCCTACTAAATAACGAGTCGAACTTGATTTTAGACTCAGCTCGATTCGACCCGTAAACAACCCGACATGTAGTAGAAGGTGAGATGCATGCACGAGTCAAAATGAACATGTTGCGTGTGAAACTGAAAAATGTGCTCTGTACTTTAATTAATTAATCCTATTTTTAAAACACTGTTTATTAACTAATTAACAGTATTAATTAGCTTATTAATTATATAATTAATTACTTCACATGTTCTTCTCTGATCTTGCTTTTGTTAATTAATTGTTAATTGCATTAGGGGATCTCGTCCTTTTGTCTAGATCAATTTTGTAAGTTGACCCTTCAATGATTTAGGATCTTAATAATATAAATTAATTAATTATGTGTTATATTATTCTAATAATTTCATACACCATTACCAACCCTAATTGATCCGCCCAGTTAGACTGATAGGCCCAGTAAACTAGTGGTTCAATTGGAGGTTGAATGCCGAACGTTCTCAATGCGCTTTAGGTTTCAGGAGGGCAGTTCAGGCGTTAGTTTGTGGGTAACAGAGAAGTACCGGGGGGGGGGAACTCTTTGGTGAGGGGTGTAAGTCCACAGCCTTTAGCGTGCAGTATTAGGTGTGTGGTTTCCAGTACGTGTCGTGTCCTTTATTGTATGGGTGATCCGGTATTTATAAGAGTACCCTTGTGGCATGGGTCGTCCTTCCACTGGTCCTTCTCTCAGTGGATCATTCTTTACTATATGGGTGATCCGGTATTTATAAGGCCCTTGTGGCATGGGTCGTCCTTCCACATGTCCTTCTCTCAGTGGATCGTTGGTAAGGCGTCGCCTAAGCCTATCGATGGGCCCTAGTATGGCAGGGGATGACTGTCGTCAGACCCTGCAGAAGAGATGTCTCTAACTTGACGTTGATGGGTCCTTATGCTGACACTAACGAGTTGGTCATAAGTGAACAATGTGCTACTGAGCTGGCAAAAAGCTGACCCGACTCAGCCCGACTCAATTTAACCAAAAAATTAAAAAGGCTTAAAGCCAACATTTCAAAGCTAGCCCAATTTAATAACTAAAAAACCTTCAAACTAAGCAAACTGTCAAATAGTTTACCCATAATATAATCAATAAATGACCGATAAACCCCCAACCGATTAGCCCGCCTCCCAACCCGACCCATGGCCCGCCCAACCCGCCTGTTTGACAGCTCCTACTAGCAGTACATTGTTACATAATTTTTTACTGCAAAATTCTATTCAAGGACAATCAATCATGTAATAGCTTACAGGTTAATTAAAGCGACAAATAAATTAATTAACTATAATAAACTGGTGGCGTGGCGTTGGCTGGATAGTGCGGCGTCACCTATTTTTATTGACATTATGAAACAAAATTGTCACCCAAACGTTATGTTTTTCTTAAATCTTGCTTACAAAACTACAAAACTCGTGTCGATTTCGACATAATTTTCCCAAACCTCGGCCAATCAAAACGATGGAAGACTTGATAACCTTTATATAATAATAATAACTTTAGAAAGAGTTGTCTTCACTAAAAGTTGCTTAGTCACTAATTAATTATGAAAATTACGTATAATTAATTAATTATATCATTGTACACTAATTTCCACACGGTCGGCGCTTAGGCTGAGGATCCGGACCCAACCAATTTTGGTTGGAACGTTCCAACTCTAGTACCCAAGGGGGGTAATTTTGGTATTTTGAAAATATTAATTCCCTATCCTTACACCCAGCAGACAAGTCAGAGCAACCTCCCACCGCCTCTGACGTCCACGCCGCTGACCTCAACTTCATAAAGGACTCTGTTCTGAGCCACCTTGTTACAGAGCAATCTGCCTCAACGGCATACCCATTGGGGTCGTTTTCGTGAACAAGAATTCAGGGGGAGATGCCTGCAGAGGGGAGCTAGGGTACGTGTCGGGTTCAGGACATTGGGGGAAAGGGATCGCAACGAAGGCGGTGAAGATGGTGACGGAGGTGATATTTAAGGAGCGGCCGGAGTTGGAAAGGGTGGACAAAGAACGGAGGATTCCTCACCGTCGACGAGCTTAGCTGGCTCCTCAACTGAATCGGAGCCTCCTCCTCTCTCAAGTTCACTGTCGTGGAGCTGGGGTCGGAAAGTCGGAAAGTCGAGGCTAGACTTTGACGAGTTCATAGAGTGGTAGGCCTAAACAAATCGGGGAGAAGTCTTTGCGGCAGAGAAGGAACCAAAAGAAGCTTTCAAAGTGTTGGATTGCTGGATTTGGGAGTGAAATTAGGGATTTGATGTAGATTTGGGCGGCGGTGTACATCAACGGGAGAATTGGCGGAGGAGATGGAACAGTTGTGATGATTGTGAAGTGTCGGCTGATTCTGTAAATCCATGTTTTGTAAATTCCTCCGGCGTCAACATCGATACAGCTTCTAACTTCCTCCGATCTGTGTACACAATTATTTCTCTTTTGGTTTTGTTGGCTGATTGGAAATAAAAGGAAAGTTAACAATTTAGTCACTAACTTCTATGTTTTTGACAATTTGGTATTTTGGGCCATTTTGGGTCACTATATTTTATGTTGTTGTCTTGTTGATATTGTTCGAATAATCTTTGAACTATATAAATTGGTTCTCGAATAACGTGTTAACTAGTTCGTATAATTAGTTAACAAGTTTTGATAACTAGTCATCAACTAAATACCCTTGTTAACTAGTTATCCAATCATAATATTAACTAGTTAACTAGATAAATTAACTAATTAATAACAAAATAACTACTTAACACAATTATTTAACTAATTAACTTGATTAGATAACTAGTTAACAACTTGATAACTAGTTAACACGATTGGATAACTAGTTATCTTAGTCATGATGTTAACTAGTTAACTCGATAAGTTATCTAGTTAACTAATTTTGATAACTAGTTATCAACTAAAAATCTTGTAAACTAGTTATCTAAATCATGATGTTAACTAGTTAAAATAACCTAATAACAAAAAATCTTGTTAACTAGTTATCAGATCAAAATCTGTTAACAAGTTATCAAACAAAAAATGTTATTAACTAGTTATCAGTTTAAAAAACACTGTTAACAAGTTAACAACAAAAAAGGTGTTATCTAGTTAACTAATTTTTTTTATAAAAAAGATGTTATCTAGTTATCAATAAAAAACATTGTTACCTAATAAAAATATTGTTAACTAGTTATCAGTTTAAAAACCATGTTAACTAGTTATCAATAAAACATATTAACTAGTTATCAATAAAAAAAATATTGTTAACTAGTTATCAGGTTAAAATCTGATAACAAGTTATCAAACAAAAAATGATGTTAACTAGTTATCAGTTAAAAAAATACTGTTAACTAGTTAGCAGAAAAAAAGTGTTAACAAGTTTTTGTGAAAAAAAGAAATTTGAAAGCAAAAAAAAAAAAAAATTCATCGGAGTGTCGCCGGAAAAGTCGCCGGCGACGTTGGCCGGTCGGCGGAGGGCTGGTCACTAAATATTAATAGATTTAATCTAAAATATAAAAATTAAATGATATGTGTAAAGTCCTAAATACTCCTAACAATCTAGACCATTGGATTGGTCAAAGGGTCAAAGTTATTAGGTAAAAATCTGTTAACTAGTTATCAGGTAAAAATCTGTTAACTAGTTATCAGGTAAAAATCTGTTAACTAGTTATCAGTAAAATCTGTTAACAAGTTATTAAACAAAAAATGATGTTAACTAATTATCAGTTAAAAACCATGTTAACTAGTTATTAGTTAAAAAACACTGTTAACTAGTTAACAGAAAAAAAATGTGTCACCTAATTTTTAAAGAAAAAAAATTTTGAAAGCAAAAAAAAAAAAAATTCTGCCGGAGAAGTCGCCGACGACGATGGCCGGCCGCCGGAAAAGTCGCCGGCGACGGTGGCCGGCCGTCGGAGTCACCAGCTGTCCCCTGCAAAAAATATTAATTATTTAATTTAAATATAATAATTAAATTATTTGTGTAATGTCCTAAATACCCATAACAATCTAGACCATTGGATTGGTCAATGGGTTAATGGATGATCTAATGGTTGAGAATGGGTTGGACCGGATTCCAACCCAAGAAATGGTTGGAGCTGGATCCGGCGCCCGGCGCTTAAGTTGGGAATCTTAATTTTTAATTAATTTATCTGATTAATTACTTATTATTATGCCAAAAAAGAAAAAAAAAACAAAACTATGACTTGATTAGCTTAATAAAGCCGATAAAAATTAATTAAATATATGATTAAATAATTTTGATCCTGGTTTAGGTGGCTAAGTAGACAATTAAGAGATAATATAATATCAAGTGCTTGACATGGCTCTGATAATTACTTTAAAACTATACAATAAATTCAATAATTACTTGAAAACTGAGAATTATACAATAATTAAATAATAGTTGATTGAAAAAAAAAATTATTACATCGGGAAGTTGTTGGGATAGTGTTATGGGTGGTTTGCACAGTTTTTTTATAAGACTTGTGCAACATATTGGGGATTACTACAGAGGCTTCAGTATGCCTTCATACATTGACTGGTGGCCGGCCAACGTATCTACTACAAAAAAAAATAAAACTTTAACCTCTTGTTGGTCAAAGACTCTAATACCATGTCATGAATCGCTAGATCCCAATAACTCGAGTTGTTGGGAGAAGGTTTTGAATGGATCATGTAATGTTTACTAATAGACTATTCTGTGTTTATGAGAGATTCTATGTTGGCTGAGTGGTTGTGGCGCCACCAACCTAGTGCCTCACTGGCTGAGTGTCGTGGTGCCACCTACTTTGCATCGCACAGACTGAGTAGCGTTGCACCATCTCTCTAGCCTCGCACTAGCTAATAGAGTGGTGTGACATCACCTACCTAGCGTCACACTACTTAGCCATATTAATTAACAACCAACAACTAAATTTCATTGTCTCCATTCACCAACTGTGTTATTTTAATGGGTTTGCATGATTGACGACCGCACATGATGCACGATCGTCAGTCATGCAAACACATTAAAATAGCATGACTAACGACAATGGTATTAAGTTGTTTATGGCCACCAACCATGCAAACTCATTAACATAACACGGTTGGCGACCATGGTCTTAAGCTGTTGACCGTTAATTAGTATGACTAGGTAGCGCAACACTAGTTAGATGACGTCACGCTACCCAACCAGCGCGATATCATCAAGGCATCACATTCGTTCAGTTCTGAACATGGTTCAATAATGTATCACCGAAAATAAATTACAATATAATTAATTCTTATCCTAATTGAATTTTGTATAAATATTTATTAAAATTGCAGGTGGGACATTTGCGTTGTATTCACTAATATGCAGATACGCAAAAGTGGGGCTAATTCCAAGTCAGCAAACGGAGGACGGCCACGTGTCAAATTTCCAGCTGGAGTTGCCAAGTAAGCAATTGGAGAGAGGGTCAAAGCTGAAGTCAACGCTGGAGAATAGTGTTAGTGCAAAGTATTTTTTACTCTTTGCTACAATGCTCGGAACTTCCATGGTGATCGGCGACGGCATCCTAACACCGTGCATCTCGGTGCTATCTGCCGTCGGCGGCATCAAGGAGGCTACGCCGTCGATGACTCAAGGTACGTAACGTAACAACTTCGTGTGTGGTTCTAGGGATCAATACTCACGGGTATTCGACTCTCTTTGGTTTGATTGACGCGGGGAATGTTGGTGATGAGTTGGTTGGTTACGGGGCGGGTATGGGGAATTATTGTGAAAGAAGGTTGCGAGGAGTAGGGGTGGGAAACTTAGACCGGCCTGAAAGGCTGAATCAACAAGAGTAGGGCTGAGTTTGGGTTGACTGATTTTGAAATTGGGGCGCCTGGAGCCTGATTTGACTGGGTTGGGCTTAACATGACTTGGTTTGAGAGTGAAAGCCTATTGGAGATGGGTTTTGGTACCTTGTTCCATTGACATCCTTGTCCCCGTCGTAGCTGACTTGGATTGGTCAAACTGAGCTTCAAGTACCCAAAATCCTGAATCAATAATGGTAGGGTCGGGTTTGGGTTGGCCAATTTACACGTTGGGTGGCCCAAGCCCGACCCAGTCTGATAGCGAAGACAAGTTGGAGATGGATTTTGGTGTTGGGCTTCAAGTACCTGAAATCCTGAATCAATAAGAGTTGGGTCGAGTTTGGGTTGGCTAATTTACAATTCGGGCGGTCCGAGGCCTAGTTTGACCGGGTCGAGCTTAGCCCGACCCAAACCGATAGCAAAGCCATGTCGAAGATGGGTTTTGGTACTTTGCTCCATCCACATTCCCCATATCCACCCCAGACCGGTTAAACCAGACTTCAAGTATCCAAAATTCCCAAATCAACAAGAGTAGGGTCGAGTTCAGGTTAACCAATTTTCACTTCGAACGGCCCAAAGCCTAGTCTAACCGGGTTAGGCTTAGCCCAACCCAACCCAATAGCGAAAACATATCAGAAATGAGTTTTGTTTGTTACCTCCCTCCATTCACATCCTCATACCATGTCAAGAGCGTAACCATTACATCTAATAACTCGAGTTACTAGTATAAAATTGAAATTAATTTTTGTATTAATCATTAACATTACTCTTTTCTTATACAGAGATGATCGTGTGGATCTCAGTAGCAATCCTAATCCTGCTCTTCACAGCACAACGCTTCGGCACCGACAAAGTAGGCTACACATTCGCACCCATAATCTGCACATGGTTCCTCCTCATAGCCGGGACAGGTTTCTATAACTTCCTTACCCACGATCCGACGGTCCTCAAAGCCTTGAACCCTAAATACATTGTCCACTACTTCACCCGAAACAAGACCCAAGCGTGGATCTCACTC
Organism: Linum lewisii; assembly: GCA_034768395.1. Lineage (NCBI taxonomy): Eukaryota > Viridiplantae > Streptophyta > Magnoliopsida > Malpighiales > Linaceae > Linum > Linum lewisii. Next base: position 77,256,886 of record CM068297.1, on the reverse strand, counting down.
GGCGGAGTCGTCCTCGCCACCACAGGTACCGATCGAACCACTCTTCACTGATGTCGGACACTTGATCACGGTCCGCTCGATCCAGCTCAGCGTGTGGTGCGATCACTTACCCGACACTCATCTTAGCCTACATAGGCCAAGCAGTGTAGTTTCGTGGAAAAAATTACGTAATAATGTACCGTCGATAACACATTGTTCAACATTGTCTTAAGATAGACAATGATGACACTCACGTGATGCGAAGCTGACTGGGTGACGCCGTGTCACACAACCCCTTAATTACCTGATCTAATATTCGTGACATCTCGCCACCCTGCACGTGCAGGGTGGCGGGAATGTCATACTAATTACATTTTTAAGGGGTTGTGTGACACGGCGTCACTTAGTTGGCGTCGCGTTATGTGGTGTTATCATTGTCTATTTTTAGACAATATATTGAACAATATGTCTTCGACGGTACATTATATTATTACGTAATTTTGTCCATAAAACTACTTTGTTTGGTCTGTGTAGACTAAAATGAGGGTCGAGTAAGTGACGCACCACATGCTGAGCTGGATCGAGCGTACCATGAAGCGTCATCGACGGTACATTGTTACGTAAATTTGTCCACAAAAACTACACTGTTTACCTTGTTACATAATTTCATCCTCGCCGCCACAGGAACCGAGGCACTCTTCGCCGACGTGGGACACTTCACGGTCCGCTCGATCCAGCTCAGCATGTGTTGCGTCACGTACCCAGCCCTCATCCTAGCCTACACGGGCCAAGCATCGTTCTTAACCAAACACCCTGACCTCGTCTCAGACACGTTCTACAAGTCCATACCGGGTGGCTTGTACTGGCCGATGTTTGTGGTCGCGGTCATGGCATCGATTATCGCGAGCCAGGCTATGATCTCGGGGGCGTTCGCGATCATCCAGCAGTCACTGTCGGTCGGGTGCTTCCCTCGAGTGAAGGTTGTGCATACTTCGTGTAAGTTTGCTGGTCAAGTTTATATTCCCGAGGTTAATTATTTGTTGATGGTGGCTTGTGTTGGTGTGACCGTTGGATTTCAGACTACGGCCAATATCGGCAATGCCTACGGTACGCACGTTAGTGACTTGATGCTTTAATTCGTACCGGTTTACTTTTAGTGTTACATTGTCGAATTATGTCTCAAATTGGACAAAGTACTTGACAGTTGGGTGGTGTCGCGCTGGTTGGGTGACACCGCGCCAAGTCCCATGATGATCACCTCATCATTCGTTAGTTAGCCTTTTTCTATATAGTACATGAGATAATTTTTTGGCGGAAAAATACATGAAGTACTATCGTATATAGTGCTGATATAGGCTTTGTAGTTTTGTAGTCAATTATACGTAATAATGTAATGTCAGTAGTGACACATTGTTCAAAATTAGGCAATAGTGACATGTGAGTGGCGAGGGCAAAACCATGTAACTGTTGCATGGTTTTGGCCCGGAGGCTAGCTGGGTGGCGATGCGCGACCCAACCAACGCCTCGCCATTCACGTGCCATCATTGTCTATTTTTCGACATAGTTCGACAATATGTCATTAATGGTCAGACTGATGATTAAGGACTTGTGACATGTGAGTTTTTATAGTCAATTATAGGGAATGATGACATGTGAGTGGCGAGGCGCTGGCTGTTAGTGCCTCACCAATGTTAATTAGGGGGTTGGGTGTGGCGATGCGCTGCCTAGCCAATCCTCACCATTCATGTGCAATCATTGCCTATTTTTCGACATAGTTCGACAATGTGTTATTAATGGCCAGACTGATAATTAAACTTAAGTAGCATGATTCGCCACTTGTCACATTTGTATGATATATTTTCTTTTAAAACTGTATGATTTTGAACATAGTTCGACAATGTGCATGCATGATGCAGGAATCGCGGTGGTCTTCGTCATGACACTAACATCATCCTTCCTGGTACTAATAATGCTAATGATATGGAAGACCCACATTCTCTTAGTACTCATCTTCATCTCCACGATCGGAACCGTCGAGATCATCTACCTCAGCTCAGTCCTCTACAAGTTCAACCAAGGCGGCTACCTCCCTTTAGCCTTCGCAGCATCACTGATGTCGATCATGTACGTGTGGAACGACGTGTACCGGAGGAAGTACTACTACGAGCTCGACCACAAGATCTCCTTGGACAGCATCAAGGAGATTGTGGCCGAGACGCAGCTGAGCAGGCTCCCCGGGCTAGCTATGTTCTACTCGGAGCTGGTTCAGGGGATCCCACCGATCTTTAGCCACTACTTGGCTAATGTACCGGCGTTGCATTCGGTGCTTGTGTTTGTCTCGATCAAGTCTTTGCCGATTGGGAGGGTTCCGATCGAGGAGAGGTTCTTGTTTAGACGGGTGGAGCCGAAGGAGCTTGGCATGTTTCGGTGTGTGGCTAGGTATGTGTGTGCATGTGTTAATGAATGGTATAAGACTGGTGTTGAATTTTGTCCTGATAACTCGAGTTGTTGGGATGTGCAACAGTTTATGCATGACACGATATCAAAACCTTTCCTAACAGAAAGGTCTTGGTTTCAAATACCGATAGCCATCTCCCCAAGTCATTGTACAAACTTCAGACTCTACCAAGAGCTTTCGTTTGAGGGAGTGGCATGTTAATGAATAATACAAAAACCAATGTTGAATCCTCACCCGATAACTCGAGTTTTTGGGATGCAAACAGTTCGTACATGTCACGTTATCATGACCTTTACTAACTGAAAGGTCTTGGTTTCCTATACTAGTAGCCAACCGCCTTAATTCATTGTACAAAGACGTTGCGCAAACTTCAAACTCTATCGAGAGATTTCGTTTGAGGGACGGCTCATCACGCCCCCTGTTTCTTCGACTGTTGCAACCCCAATGAGCTCAACATGTTTCGATACTTGTCCAGGTACGGGTACGCAGACATCCGGAACGAGGACGAACCATTCGAGACGAAGCTAGTCGAGAAGCTGAAGGAGTTCGTGACCGAGGAGGACCGAGAAAGCGACGAGTTGGTCGACAAAGCGTATCGTGCCGGCGTGATTCACTTGATGGGTGAGAACGAGGTGGTCGCCGGAGAAGGAGCCGGCATAGTGAAGCGTGTCGTGATCGACTATGCGTACAATTTCTTGAAGAAGAACGTTAGGCAGACTGAGAAGGTGTTCGATATACCTCATAAGCGCATGCTCAAAGTAGGCATGACTTATGAGTTGTAAATTAAGCTATACTTGTGATGCTTGAACAAGTAATAAGACTTTAGATCATGTAATCTATTACTAAATGGGTTGAATACGAAAGTTTGGATCGAGTATAAAGTGGTTGTTCGTCATACTGACGACGCTATAAACTTTGCAGGCTAGTTCTGAAACTTTGAATTCCGTTATGATGTCATTTTCATTCATTTGTACATTAGCATGCTTGTAAAAAAAAAATACATGGTAAAGTTTAAGTATGGGGTTTTTAGATATTTTCGTTTATTTATAGTACATTAATTCAAAATTTCAGCGTGTATACAGGCTGGCAAATAATAAGTAATTTGTATTTTTTTGTCGAACGGATATACGGTAGCTTCTTGTTCTAGCGTTGGCGTTTCAAATCCATATAAAGATAATGTTTAATTATCGTATTTTCTCTGAGATATTCCTTAGATGACAGCGAAATTTAAAAACGACGGTTATAAAGTGGTTGTTCGTCATGCTGACTATAAACTTTGCATACTAGTCCTGAAACTTTGAATTCTATTATGATTATAGCAAGTGATTTGATAGGGTCCAATGAGTAGTTGACAAGGAGATAGCAAGATCAAAATTAGAACGCAAGGATCCAAAAGATAAAGTAGTTGAAATATAAGGAGTAAAAAGAAGTTTCATAAGGAGTTATATGTTATGTTGGAAAAGTAGGATGGGTAAAGTGATATTTTCCAATTAATAAATTCATTTAGTAAACCTAATGGACTTTTACCTATGGGCTTTTTCCCTGGGCTTCGACCTCCTCTTATGATTCGCTTGACAACGTCATCCAGCGGGACCCACCCAAACCCGCCCGTTTCGGTTCAACCCACACCCAGTAGTATAAATACGTAACACAGCCGCGATTCGGTCGATTAAAACTTCATCAACAGACAGACGAAATAACCATTAAATCCCTCGATTTTTTTTTTGTGTTCACCTGACAATTTGCCATTTTCCGCCATCGCCATCTTCTTCCTGCTTCTCTCGATTCCTCAGGTACAATCTTCTATCTCTCTCTGTTTGAGCTCGCTGTTTTGCTGTTAACGGAACTCCGCGCCGTTTATATCCTGTTATTGTAGCGATGCGCGTAGGCAGCGGATTTAGGGCTGAGTCTCTCTGTTTCCGATTTTGCAGCAGAGGTTTATCAGTTCGATCTTATTCATCTTCTCGGTTATTCCTTTTTCGTTTTCCAGCCAGATCTTCTTCGTCGTCCGTCCCGTTCACTTCCAGATTTGTTAAGGTACTGAAGTGATTTTGGAATTCGTTTCGATTACTGCAGATCTCTTGAGCGATTTTACTGGATAATCTAATTCGTGTCGTGATCTGTTAAGTTTGGATTGACTCGTGATTTGCTGTGTTGCTGTTTTTGTTTTGCAGTGAACGTGACGAGTGATTGAAATCCGTTTCCACGATGGTTTCGTTTGAAATGAACGATCGCAAAAGTGAGCTGAACTTTCTGCTCTCCTTTCCTTGCTTGATGCTTCGGACTGCAGTTGCTAGATTTGTCGTGTAGATAGATAACGTTAGTGAGGGATTTTTGGGGGAAAACAATGTCTATGTGCCTCCCGTTTATTGAGTAGCTGTTTTTGCCTGATGAAGCAGCTCACGAGTCTTCTAGTATAGGAAAATTTGTCATACAATTGAGTATGAAGTCCTGTCTCTTGCTTGATTTGTAAAATGCATTAAGTCTTCATGGGATCAGAAAGGAAATAGATAATTGCGTAGGCATGGTGGATTGCAGAAGAATTACTGCAAGTTTCACCTCAATTGTGCTATCTGCAGTATAAGAATTGATGTTTATAGTGAATTTGTTTGTTATAACTATCTCCATTCTTCTGTATCTGCTAGAGAATCATTTATGCATTAGTTGTGACTATGTCTCTAATCATCTTTTCGGGTCATGGGTGAAACAGAAATTGGGATGGGGCTGACAGGATTTGGCATCTTTTTCACCTTTCTGGGAATAGTCTTCTTCTTTGACAAGGGACTACTCGCCATGGGAAATGTATGTCAGCTTCTGTATTCTCAACATATCTTTCGTTCAAATCTTCTAATTTTTGGCATTGTGTTGTTACACGTTTTGGGATTGATTTGGTTTGATTGGTGTCCTTCATCAGATCCTCTTCATCTCTGGAGTGAGCCTGACTATTGGACCGAAGTCTACCATGCAGTTCTTCATGAAACGTCAAAACTTCAAGGTGGGATCTCTTTTCCTTTTCACACTGCAGGAGCTAGTAATGTAAACTGTTTGTCTTCTTTCATGCTAATGCTTGTTTTTTGGTTTCTCGCCAAATAGGGGACTATCTCCTTTGGTGCAGGTTTCTTCTTTGTTGTGATAGGATGGCCTATTATTGGTATGATTTTGGAGACATACGGATTTATTATGCTCTTCAGGTATCTATCTTGGTTATTTCCGTACACAATTCAACAGAAATCTGTATGCCAGTTGAAGATGCTGATGTAAGTTTCCTGCAGCGGCTTCTGGCCAACACTGTCAGTGTTCATACAGAGGATACCAGTTCTTGGTTGGATCTTTCAACTGCCAGCAGTCAGATCAGTAAGTGATTATTCAAAAATTCTTATTGTCGACACAGAAATTGTTACTCGCTTTTCCAGTAGCTTCTATTAGAGAAGCAAGTCCAATCGTCGCATTAATATGATTCATAGAATTGATAACAAGAACCCCAAGTGATAGGTCCAATAGTAATCGGAGCTCATCCAACCCACCCTAGGTTGTATTTACCCGACTACAGTTTAGTAATGACTACAAGACAATAGAATGACAGTAACAAATTCTTTCTTTGGTGTTTTGTACTAGTTGAATAGAAATCTTCCGGTCTAGTTACTCCACCCCGTGGGACTCATTGGATGACAGAATTGTAGAATCGTAGGCTCGCACTGCTTCATAGTGTCACCTCGATAGCCTTTGAATACGAGCCATCCATGCCGTGTTACTGAACAAGGCTATTGTCTTTCTCCGTGTCTTCTAAAGAAGCGAACATTTTATAGCGTCTAGGATTGTCCTTTATCTTTCATTCTCTGCCTTTGTCTACTTGGTCATGCATACTATCTGCATGTTTACTATTCCGGCTTAATAAGCTCTAGCCTCAAACAATAAACTGAAATCAAACCAAAGACGGGTTGCATCCATTTAGAACCCAGATGAGTTTGTCTAGTGATCTGTGCATGAGCTAAATGTATACCATGCTTCGTTATTTGTAATGACGGACTCTTAACTAATGGTTGTTACTATGATCAATATCCACAGTTCTTGGATCGGTACCGGAGCAGAAGAGTCCCCGTCTAAAACCCAGAAACAGCTAGCTGCTGAAGATTTGGACTCGTGTGATTCACATGATGCGTGCAGTAACTCAGGAAACATTGGATAGTAGCCGAAGAAGAACTCAGTTAATTAGGGTAGGGTTCTGCTGATTAGATTTACGTGTACTTGTAAAAAAAGAAAATCACAAACACCAGTGAACAACAGTCTCTTTGTTCTTTCTTTGAGTGCTTATTTTGCTCACAATTCATGCCCGTTTAAAGAACACTAGGAAACAACACAGAAATGCAACACTTCTTACAACATCAAATTCTACAGCATTCCAATCTTCCAGCTATACAGTAGCATCAGCACTTATCTATCAATCTACAGTATTCTCATCTGCTCAACAGAATTGAGTCCAATGCGTGTGCTTCTACTCCTCACTTGATGCTTAGCGCCCCATTCTTCAGATGATTCCACCTTCCTGAGCCTGCCCACAACACAAACCTCAACTCACACTGACGAACAGAAAAATCAAAATCAAAAGTCAAACTCAAGCATGAAGAAATCAATAACTCACCAAGCAGACCCGTGGCCACAGCTGGACTTCCAATTCCAAGAACATTAGGCCTGTACTCAAATCTCGGATGGACGTTCTTCTGTGTATCGCACCATACCATAGTCTCATACTCCTCCACAGCTTCAGCTCCTAATCCACCGTACACGCTCCTCCAGATCTTCCGCTGCTCCTCACTGTTCACAAGCCTCATACCTTCCATCTCCACCCTTGAGTATCTCTTCACCGGCGAATCTTTCTTCTTCATCTTCTTTTTCTTGGCGACGTAGCAAGCTCCTCCTCCTCGATGATGATTCTGCGTCCACGTCCTCTTCCAGTTTGCATCAGATGCCTTTCCAAAGACTGTAGAATCAGGTTCGATCAACACCGTGTCGTCCACCATCTGAACCTTGAGAGGCGGGCATCCAGATCCTCCGCGTCGAACGAATTCGGCGGGAAATTTCTTCTCCTTCTTCAACAGCAAGCCTTCGACGCCGACGATCTGGAACGCGGCGGGGCGGGAGTCGAGGCAGGAGTACATCGTCCAGTGGCTGGATCCAAGAACGAAGGACGACGTCGTCGTTTCTTGATCGGCGGGGTTCTTCTTCTGTTTCCATTGTTTAGGAGCGGGGTTTCTTTGAGCGGCGGTGGAATCTTTGATTGCGGCGGCGATGTCGAAGCTCGTATCTGGGGGATACATTCTTCTTCCGATTGCTGTGGATTCTGATTTCTGTAGAGGGAAAGAAAACGGAATGCGAGAGAATGAAATTGGGATTTTTCGAGAGCTTGGTGATTGTTGTTAATGGTGGGAGTTGCAGAGAGCTACAGTCATCTCTGTTATATAGATTTTGTAATTCAAATTAATCGGCTGACGTGGACTATGACGTGGACGGATGACGTGGATAAGCTTTGCTTTAATTAATTAATTTTTATCTTTATAGAGAAAAGGGCTTTTTTGCTCCCCATATTTTTTCAATGTAACAACTAACTCCCCCCACATCTCGATTTTATAACATTGACCCCTTATACTTTACCACGTTTACCAGTTGACTCTCTCCATCCACTTCTCCGTTGTTGCTTCATGAAATTTTCCATCCACTTCACCATTTAGGAGAATGTTAGCCATTTTGAGTTTTATCCAATTTTTTATAGGCTAATCATCACCGAAATGACGAAAAATTAATAAGTATGGTATTGTGATTTAAATATCTAAATTTTATCCAAATTTCGAGGCTAGACGTTATTGGGCATATATTTCAGGCAATTTCCTACCGTCTAGAAGAATATTAGCCATTTTGAGACTTTTCCAAATTTTCATAGGCTAACCATCACTGGAATAGCAAAAAAATGTGCAGTATTATGGCTTAAAAACCTAAATTTTCTCCAAATGCGCTAGATTTGACCCAAAGTGCGCTATATTTGTCCCAAAATGTGCTAGATTTGACGCAAAAAATGCGCTATATTTGGCCCAAAGTACGCTAGATTTTTCCCAAAATGAGGTAGATTTGTCCCAAAATGCGCTAGAATTGGCCCAAAAATGTGCAAGATTTGGCGCAAAAAATGCGATAGATTTGGCCCAAGATTTGGCCGAAAAATGCGGTAGATTTGTCCCAAAATGCGCTAGATTTGGTCAAAAAATGCGCTAGATTTTTCAAAAACCAGACTAGATTTGTTAAAATATGGACTAGATTTGTCAAAATTCTAGACTAGATTGGTCAAAATATGGACTAGATTTCTGAAAATCTCAAACTAGATTTGTCAAATTTTGGACTAGATTTGTCAAATTCTGGATAGATTTGTCAAAATTTTGGACTAGATTTGTCAAAAAGTGGATTAGATTTGTCAAAATCTTGGACTTGATTTGTCAAAAAGTGGACTAGATTTGTCAAAATTCTGGATTAGATTTGTCAAAATTCTGGACTAGATTTAACAAAATTTTGGACTAGATTTGTCAAAATTTTGGACTAGATTTGTTAAAATATGGACTAGATTTGTCAAAATCTTGGACTAGATTTGTTAAAATATGGACTAGATTTGTCAAATCTGGACTAGATTTGTTAAATTCTGGACTAGATTTGTCAAAATATGGATTAGATTTGTCAAAATCTTAGACTAGATTTGTCAAATTTTGGACTAGATTTGTCAAATTTGGACTAGATTTGTCAAAATTTTGGATTAGATTTGTCAAAATTTGGACTAGATTTGTCAAAAAGTGGACTAGATTTGTCAAAAAGTGGATTAGATTTGTCAAAATCTTGGACTAATCTAACCCAAAATTTGTGACAAATCTAACCCAAAATTTATGACAAACCTAACCCAAAATTTGTGACAAATCTACCACAAAATTTGCGACAAATCTAACCCAAAATTTATGACAAATCAAACCCAAAATTTGTGACAAATCTTACCCAAAATTTGTGACAAATCTAACCCAAATTTTGTGACAAATCTAACCCAAATTTTGTGATAAATCTAACCCAAAATTTGTGACAAATCTTACCAAATTTTGTGACAAATCTAACCCAAATTTTGTGACAAATCTAACCCAAAATTTGTGACAAATCTTAACCAAAATTTGTGACAAATCTAACCCAAAATTTATGACAAATCTAACCCAAAATTTGTGACAAATCTTACCCAAATTTTGTGACAAATCTAACCCAAAATTTGTGACAAATCTAACCCAAAATTTGTGACAAATCTAACCCAAAATTTGTGACAAATCTTACCCAAAATTTGTGACAAATCTAACCCAAATTTTGTGACAAATCGAACCCAAAATTTGTGACAAATCTAACCCAAAAGTTGTGACAAATCTAACCCAAAATTTGTGGCAAATCTAACCCAAAATTTTCTAGCCCATAATTTATGACAAATCTAACCCAAAATTTGTGACAAATCTAACCCAAAATTTGTGACAAATCTAACCCAAAAGTTGTGACAAATCTAACCCAAAATTTGTGATAAATCTAACCCAAAATTTGTGACAAATCTTACCAAAATTTGTGACAAATCTAACCCAAAATTTGTGAAAATCTAACCCAAAATTTGTGACAAATCTTAACCAAAATTTGTGACAGATCTAACCCAAAATTTGTGACAAATCTTACCCAAAATTTGTGACAAATCTAACCCAAAATTTGTGACAAATCTAACCCAAAATTTGTGACAAATCTAACCCAAAATTTGTGACAAATCTTACCCAAAATTTGTGACAAATCTAACCCAAATTTTGTGACAAATCTAACCCAAATTTTGTGACAAATCTAACCCAAAAGTTGTGACAAATCTAACCCAAAATTTGTGGCAAATCTAACCCAAAATTTTCTAGCCCATAATTTATGACAAATCTAACCCAAAATTTGTGACAAATCTAACCCAAAATTTGTGACAAATCTAACCCAAAATTTATGGCAAATCTAACCCAAAATTTGTGATAAATCTAACCCAAAATTTATGACAAATCTAACCTAAAATTTGTGACAAATCTAACCCAAAAGTTTAGATTTGTCCCAACTTTTGGGTTAGATTTGTCCCAACTTTTGGGTTAGATTTGTCATAAATTATGGGCTAGACAATTTTGGGTTAGATTTGTCACAAATTTTGGGTTAGATTTGTCTCAAATTTGGGTTAGATTTGTGTCAATTTTTGGATTAGATTTGTCCCAAATTTTGGGTTAGATTTGTCCCAACTTTTGGGTTAGATTTGTCCCAACTTTTGGGTTAGATTTGTCCCAAATTTTGGGTTAGATTTGTCCCAACTTTTGGGTTAGATTTGTCCCAACTTTTGGGTTAGATTTGTCCAACTTTTGGGTTGGATTTGTCCCAACTTTTGGGTTGGATTTGTCCCAACTTTTGAGTTGGATTTGTCCCAAATTTTGGGTTAGATTTGTCCCAACTTTTGTGTTAGATTTGTCCCAAATTTTGGGTTAGATTTGTCCCAAATTTTGGATGTCGGACGTGCCAAATTGAAGCTAGATTTGGCACAACTTTTGGGCTAAATTTTCACAACTTTTAGGCTAGATTTGGCACAAACTCTTGGCTAGATTGGCACAAACTCTTGGCTAGATTTGTCACAAATACTGGGTTAGATTGGGCACAAATTCTAGGCTAGATCTGGCACTTATTCTGGCCCATAAATTTCTCCAAATCTAGCCCAATTTTTTTGAAAAATCTAGCCTAATATTTTTTATACAATCTAGCCCATAAATTTTTACAAATCTAGCCCAGATGTTTTGACAAATTTCTCTCATATTTTTTGAAAAATCATACTATATTTTTTAACAAAACTATACCAATTTTTTTAATAGTATAACACGGTTTTTTGACAAATCTAGCTCAATTTTCTTACAAAACTATCCGAGTTATTTTTTACAAATCTAACCCATAATTTTTTTATAAAACTTGCCTAGATTTTTTGACAAATCAAGTCAAGTATGTTGACAAAACTTACCCAGTTTATTTTGACAAATCTAATCCAATTTTTTTACTAATCTGTCCCAATTTTTTTTAAAACTTGACAAATCAGTCCACTGACAAATCTAACCCAGAAAATGTTTGACAAATATAGCCCAAATTTTTCGACAAATGTAGCCCATAATTCAAAACCAATGCTTCACAAATCTTATATGCCAAGAAAAAGAAGGTTCAACACAAGCAACCAAAATCTACAAAACGCCAATTCGATGATTCTCTCACATGGATCAACAGCAATCAAATACAACCAATCTCATTGTAATTTCCTTTTCAGCACATCAATGATCAAACATTATTACATCAGATCTTCAGCTTCTTCAGCTAAACCTCGTATCATTGTTCTTTCCCCTTGTATTTGCTCAGGATTCTGGTGCTGCAGCAGCTGCAGGTACTTGAGACTTCAGCAATGGCTGCAGCGCCTTAACGACGATGCTCATGTTCGGCCGAAACTCTGATTCGTATTGAACGCACAATGCTGCTACCGCTGCCAACTGCAGAACGACAACCCGAATGTATCATGTGATAAAGAGAGTCATCCACCCAACTATAGAACTCGTTTGTTTGGTAAAGAAAGAACGTACCTTGGCGACTCCCTTAGGTGGGTATTCTCCTTTCAGCTTTGGGTCAACACATTGCTTCACTTTGTCTTCACTTAGCCTTGGTGTAGCCTGACAAAGGAAGGGAAAGTCATTGCAAATTAGCAGAAGAAGGAAGATTTATATGAAAAGGGCAGCGGTAGATGGATCGACCCGTACCCAGGTGACTAAACTTTGTTGCCCTCGGGGCATGGTATGATCGACTGGTTTCCGCCCAGTGAGAAGTTCGAGGAGAACCACTCCGAAGCTGTAAACATCACTCTTCTGTGTCAATTGTCCGGTCATTGCATACCTACATGGAAGACAAAGAATGAGTTACATTTGCTGCATTAGTAGCTATACTGATATGCTTGTGTACATGAGATAACCGAGAGGACAAACTAATGACGAAAGGTGATGAACAAGAAGAAAGCTCAAACTATATGAAACTGAAATCAGAGAGGTGGAAACTTGGAGCTAATTCCCCACCCTACTACATCGATAACAAAAACCAAGGAAAAGGGAGCATTACTCTGGAGCATGATATCCGAAAGTTCCCAGAACGCGAGTAGAATGCAGGCGTGCAGCCATGTCAGGGGCCTGATTTGATAGGTTGAAATCTGCGATTTTGGCTTTGAAATCTTCAAATAGAAGCACATTGCTTGATCTGACATCTCGGTGTATAATGGAAGGTTGAATCTTCTCATGCAAGTACTCCAAGCCTCTTGCTGCATCGACTGCAATTCTAACTCGTTGTATCCAGTCCAGCACTGGACCAGGTTGTGCCCCTTGAACCCCCTTTCGACCTGTTAATCGAATCATAAGGAATGCCAACCTCAAAATAATGCTTCATAAGAAAAAAACCCCACATCATTTCTATTTGAAAAGAGAAGATATATTGTGATTGTACCGTGCAATATGTCATGAAGAGATCCCATTGTAGCAAAGTCATAAGCAAGCACTCTGATATTTCCAGTTACACAATAACCTTGCAATTCTACAAAATTGTCATGCTTCAATCTTGATACCATGGAAACCTGGAATATGGAAACAAAATCAATATTAACAATGATATGACAAGCATCAATCTCCAGCGACAAAGACATCTGAAGGTGAAGGAAGATGGAGTACACCAATGAACTATCTACAAAACTGAACTTTATGGAATAATCTGTAGAAACTACCCATTTATTTCATTAACTTAAACGCTACCTGAGTTAAGAATTCGTTGTCGGTTTCTGGCTCACTTGACACGTCAAGTTTTTTCACAGCCACAGCTTTTCCATTATCTAAGTTAGCATAATACACCCTGCCGTAAGATCCTTCACCGATTAGTGCCTTCGACCCAAAATTATCAGTCTTCTCTTTCACTTCATCCAATGATAGAGCAGACACTTCAATAGGCGGCACTTCCTTTTGTACTTCAGGTTTAACATGCACTGATGGATTTGAGCCTTTTGGGTGCCCTGTCAAACAAAGATAGGAAAATAGGATGAATAATACCGTGTAGGAAATGATGTTAAACGAAACCTCAGTACTTGAATGTACTTATGAATATAGAAACTATGAGATAAAGAACACCACAATGGACAGTTTCATAAAAACAAATAACACAGCAGAATCGTCTTTATTACGAGGAGCAAACAGATAGCATCAACCCGAAAGCTACCAGCTACACTGGTTATCTCTAAGCATCATCCATAAATTGACATTAGCAAGACAAGGGTATACAAATTTCGGACTGAAAAACATCTAATGAAGAGCTACCTATGTAACAAAGATGTATATTAATCCATAGAAAAACTAGCAATACCTAGACACATTTGAAGAGATATGAAACTGA